>CM053791.1:59523648-60011148 GCA_028749045.1 Cupressus sempervirens
AATATGAAAACCCATCATAGAACAAATCATACAAAATCAGTCTAAAGGGTTAAAAATCATGAAATATGTCATCCGACACATTCGGTGGGTACTCAACTCTGATACTTGTCCTAACTCACTAGGACAAATGGTTTAAGGGTTTGGGATTTGGACTTGAGAATTTATCTCCCTTCTCTTATCATTGAAATAGTATAATAGGGTATGCTCATCCTGGCAATTCAGGGAAGTCGATACTCGGTACCTGCAACCTACAGAAAAACTATGCATGTACATACAATATATAATGCTAAGCTAAACAGACAATGGCAGGAAGTGGTGCATTGTGTAGATCCTGACTAAGCAAGTGACTACGACTCCCTTCCTTAACCACAACAGAAACACCATACAATATGAAAATATGCACACCATACACATGCAAGTATGGGGTAAGTATCCATAATAAAACACATGAGATAATATACCATCTAACTAATCATCATTCATAACTGAAAACAATGTAATGATCATCATACATACATGAAATGTAAAGTCTAAATGATCTCATCATATAACCACTGAATCCATAACATAATGTCTGATAGTGTCAAAACAATACCACTAATCCATCAACATAAAACTAGTCTATCACTGTTTGATAATAATAACAATGTCCAGAAAATATGTAAACGAGGGTAGGCACTACATCCACCCCCCCTTGCATTAGGCTTACTCCTGGAAGCCTACAAACAAATAGGGATACAACTCCCTCAATCTAGCTACATCCTCCCAAGTAGCTAAAGAATTACCAGTAGGGTCCCATTGGACCCTTACTTGCTCAATGGTTCGACCCCTGAGGGTCAACCCCTACTGCTCCAGAATACAAACCGGCTCCAAAGCCAGCTGCTCGTCCTCTACCTGCAACGCATTCTAATCAAGAACATGCACAATATCAAGAATATACTGCCTAAGCACTAAAACATGGAAAACATCATGAATGCAACCTAGGCTGGGCAGTAGAGCAAGACGGTAAGCAACTAGGCCAATCCTCTCTAGAATCTCTAATGGTCCCACAAAATGAGGTGCTAGCTTAGAACCCTTTCCATACTGGATTGGACTCTTTCGTGGTTGCACTCTCAAGAAAACCTTATCTCCCACAAAAAATTTCTTATCAGTCTTATGAGCATCATCATACTTCTTCTGCCTATCATGTGTCATAGTCAAGTGCTCACGGATACGCACTACCTGTTGCTCCATATCACAAAGCATCTCAAGACCCTACAGGATGCGATCCTCAAGACTATCCCAACTCAATGGTGTATGACAAGGATGTCCATATAATGCCTGAAATGGTGCCATACCAATAGAACTGTGATATCCATTGTTGTAAGAAAACTCCACTAGATAGAGATAATCCTCCCAATGTGTCTGCCTATCCATCACATACATCCGTAACATATCCTCCAAAACCTGATTCGCCCTCTCTATTTGACCATCAGTCTCTGGATGATATGTCAAACTGAAGTTTAGCTGCGCTCCAAGCTCATGCTGCAGCGATGTCCAGAATGCAGATGTGAATACAGGATCCCTGTCAGAAATGATCTTTCTAGGAATACCATGTAATCTCACAATATCATGCATAAAGACATTAGCTACAGAAGCTACTGTGTAGGAAGACCTAATCAGTGAAAAATGTGCCACCTTAGTCAACCAATCAACGGTGACCATGATAGCATCATGATGTCAAACTGTCATAGGTAATCCCACAGAGAAATCCATGGAGATGATATCCCACTTTCAAGAAGGAATGAGATTTGGCTGCAAAAGTCCAGTCAGGTGCTAGTGTTCTACCTTGACTCTCTGACACTCAAGACACCTAGCCACAAAATCAACAATATCTCGCTTCATCCCAGACCAAAAGAACAAACGTCTCAAATCCACATGCATTTTCTTGACACCTGGATGTGCTAAGTAAGGTGTACGATGGGCTTCTGCTAGAATCAAGCTGTGAAGCTCATCTAAACATGGCACATAAATCCTCCCCAAATGTTTCAAAAGACCATCTGATTCTCGAACATAACCTACAAACCTACCTTTCAAAGGCCTTCCTGAATCTATCTCTCTGCACACTTCCTAATACTAGGAATCCATAAGAAGTGCCTGAAGAATATGACTCCTCAAATCCACACTAAGAGTCATCGATGATACCACATGTCTCTTGCGACTTAAAACATTCGCCACCACATTCTCCTTACCCTGAATGTACTTAACCTCAAAATCATACTCGCATAGAAACTCCATCCATCGCCTCTGGCGAGCATTCAAATTAGGCTGAGTAAAAATATACTGAAGACTATGATGATCGCTATGTAGCTCAAATTTGTGCCCCAAAAAGAAATATCTCCACCTTGTCAAAGCATGAACTACTGTTGCTAACTCAAGATCATGCGTAGGATAATTTAACTCATGATCCTTGAGCTTGCGTGATTCATACGCAATCACCCGTCCATTCTACATCAACACTGCCCCAATCCCTTCAAGAGAAGTAACTGTACATACCATGAAATCACCTTCTAGATCAGGTACAGCTAGAATCAGTGCACTGGTCAAAAGTTCCTTGAGCTTCTAGAAAGATTCCTTACATTTCTCTGTCCATACGAACTTCTTTCCTTTCCTTTGAAGAGAAGTGATAAGATGTGCTATCCTAGAGAAGTTCTAGACAAATCCACGATAATAACTGGCTAAACCCATGAAACTATGAATCTCTGACACATTAGTCAGTGTAGGCCAATCTATTATCGCCTGAATCTTTGCAAGATCCACTAAAATACCATCACCTAAGATGACATGCCCTAAATACTGAACCTCCGATTTAAAGAATTCACACTTAGCTGCATTGGCATAAAGTTGATTGTCCCTCAAACACTGCAATACCAACCGCAGGTGTTCCTCATGCTCCTTCTGAGTCTTAGAATATATCAATATGTCATCAAGAAACACAAGTACAAACCTATCAAGATATGATCGAAAAGGACCATTCATGAAACTCATGAAAACTGATGGAGCATTAGTCAACCCAAAAGGCACCACTGTGAACTCATAATGCCCATAGCGTGTTTGAAAAGTAGTCTTGTGAATATTTGCTTCCTTAATGTGAAGCTGGTGGTATCCTGACTTAAGATCAATCTTGGAGAATACTGTAGCTCCCTTGATCTGATCGAATAAGTCATCAATCCTAGGTAAAGGATACATATTCTTAATAGTCACCTTATTCAACTGTCTGTAGTCAATACAAAGGTGCAAAGAACCATCTTTCTTCTTCACAAAGAGCACTGGAGCTCCCAATGGTGATACACTAGGTTGAATTCTCCCTTTGGCCAGAAGTTCCTCTAGCTGAAGATGTAGCTCACCCAATTCCTGAGTAGTCATGCGATAAGGAGCTTTAGAGATAGGCTTCGCTCCAGGAATCAGATCAATACTAAAGTCAATGTCCCTCTTTGGAGGCATGCCTGGAATCTCACTTGGAAAAGCATCTATGTACTCCTGCAAAATTGAGTGATCTAAAGTCTCCCTCATGGGATCTTCTCCATCAAGATCATTTACCATAATAGCAAATATCTAACATGCCTTATGGAAACTTCGCTTCAATTTCATAGCAGAAATCATTCACAGAGATATAGGCCTTGGTATCCCAGCTATCTGCACATCATTCCCTTGGTCATCTTGGCACAAAATAATCTTCTTCCTACAATCTATACTGGCTCTATGAGATCCAAGCCAGTCCATGCCCAAAACCACATCATAGGAACCAAGGGGTATGACTCGAAGATCCACTGCCGTATCAAAGCTTCCTAAGCTAAGCTCGCACCTATGAACTACAGAGTCTGTGGAGACCTTAATGCCTGAGGCTAATTCCACTTGCCAACCATGATCTTGCTTCATTGCATCTAGCTTACACTTAGAAACTATAGATGGTGAAATAAATGAATCTGTAGCTCCTAAATCAAACAATACTGAAAGAGATATACCTCTAATAGCACCAGTGGTCTCAACCACTGTTCCTTGATGATCTACCTGATGTTGATCAACTGCTGCAAAAACTCTATGAGCTCTACCTGCATCACCAACTGTAGGCTTTGAAACTGTAGGTCTAGGTCCTAAAAACTGAGGTGCTCACTGAGGACACTGAGCTGCATAATGTCCAATCTGACCACATTAAAAACATTCTATATTTCTGCCGAAACCTCTTTCCATAGGTGGTACATTAGATTGTTGACGATTGTTCCTGCTCACAAAAGACTGGCTACTCTGAGCTGGCTGATTGCTCTGATTCTATCTATTGCATTGAGCATTGCAGTTGTTCTTGGTGTTAGAACCTTTACCACTACCTTTGGCTTGGGAATTTGAGCCCTTCTGCTGTTGTGTCTGTTGAGACTGTTGCTAATACTATTTCCCCTTAGAGAAAGAGAACTTCTTGTTACCACCTAAATTGTAGTTGCTTTTAGATCATGATGCCACTAGCACTCCTACAAAACCACCTTGACCAAGGTTGACACTTTTCTCAATAAGGATAGCTCGATGCACCACATCCTTTAGAGTTTTTGGCTCAAATACTTTAACTCCCCCAATAATACGGTTATTCAAACCCCTAATAAAATGTTGTTTCAACTAAGCTAAATTCTCACTGAACCCTAAAAAAGACATGAGCTCATAAAACTTATGCTCATACTTGGTCACTGACAAAGTGTACTGTCTGAGATTATGAAATTCATCAGCCCTTTGTTGGTTCCATTCCTCTGGTAGGAATTGTTCATGGAAACTCTCTAGGAATAATTCCCATGTGACACTGCTCATATCAATACCCAACTTCTTCTCCTCTATCATCCACCAAGTGGCCCCAAAATTCTCTAGATTAGTGATCGCAAACCTTGCATTAACATTGTTGTCAAACTCCTGCATGGAAAAAATCCTATCAAGAGAAATAAGACACTACTTGGCCACATAACTAGAACCTTGCCCATTGAAAGGCTTAACCTTGGATCTTGAAAGATCCTTCATCTGAGTGGATACAATGGACATCTGACAATCCTTCCAAGGACTTCTAGACCTGGGTCTATGCTCTTTTTCTGTCCGATGCACTTTAGGTTGTTCTTGAATAGGAGGTAGACATTCTAGAATAGTCCACATCATTTGTCTCAAACCAACCTCTTCAGACTCAGCTTGGTCCTCTCTACGGCTCTCTTCTTGCTGTCTACTAGAGTGCTCTTCCCTGCTCTCTACATGAGTCAATCCCTCATGGGAAGACTCATGGGCACTATTAGCTCTGCCATGAGCACAGCCTCTTCCACGGCCTCCTACCACGGCCTCTAATAGAAGACCTAATCCTTGATACCATCCTACAACAGTAAAAAGTACTATTAAAATCACATGTTGCAATAGTCTATGTTCAATTCTATGTTTAGGTTTAAGTAAATTTTTTAGTTTTGAAAACTAAGTGTTGAAGTATGAAAAATATACAAGTAATAGTTCAAGTTCTGTTTCAGTTCACCTAGTTTCAAATTGAACAGATACACTTGATAGTTCAAAGTTCTAGTTGTTCCAAAATACCCAGAGCTCCCAATGTAGAAACTTTGGCTCTAATACCAAATGTAATGCCCTACCAAGGGATCCAAAGAATTAACCTAGAATTTTCACTAAGTTTGGTAGCTTTTTTTTTTTTTTGAAAGTAAATACCACATATAACATATGCACAATAATGGAAGCAATAGCAATGTCCATCTAAAAGTAAACATAACATACATAACATATTACATTCTTTAAGATCCCTTAACGTTGAATTACATACATGAACTCATCTAGTACAACATCCTCATGAAATGATAATGATACATCCAATATACAAATGTCCTTTCTGAATTACATTCCAGAATGCACAATCATCCACTGTACATGTCACAAGGTATGATAGGCACAAAGAATATACATATGTAGAATAAGGTACATCATCCTATTCTAATACATGATACATCAAAGTAGAGATAATCACATGATACACCATCATAGAAGATATAAACATCCATCATAAAGATCAAACATAATAAACTAAGTGTACGGTTCCTCCCAACCATTAATAGCATCATTAGACCATCATAGATCCTAGCCATCCCTCCGTGCATAACATTCCAAATCACCGAAGAGATCATGGGTATTAACATAGTAGGAATGTCACTCCTAATATTTACAACATCATATGTAGAAAGTAATCTAACATGCAAATAAAATCATAAGATAACATCATCTAACATATGCTAATCATCAATGAAAAAGGATACACATCCACCATCATGAAGGACGCATCAGCCACGATGTCTCAATGAATCTCAAAATGATAAGAGTGGAAAATACACTACCACCCGACCGCGTGGTACCAAAGTGGTCCACTCCCACCGTGCTAAGGATATAATCTCAAGTCCCAAACAAGCTATCAAAATCACATAGCACACATCTCCATAAGTCCAGGAATCCTAAAAGTATACTAACTCAAAGGTTCCAATCACAAAACTAACATCTAATCCCAGAGGCACACAATGACATGTAGGAACCTACCATGCAAGTGGAAAAGTTTCATCGCATTTATCACGTACGAGTTACCCTGGTAGTTCGCTAAACTCCACGGGTCCATACTGATTTCATGTGGCCACTAGTATCCTCTCATACTGACGAGGCATACTACAGAATGCAAGGTCGCAACCATGCGTCTCACTACTCCCATCATAGCCTGTATAAGCACTCAAGGCATGGGCGAGAACAAAACACTTATCTTTTTAGGTTCATTCTGTTAGTATTAGGTGTGAATGTTATCACTTCTTAATCCAACTTACAATGAGTTGCCCTGGCAGCCTCTTAGGGCCCTGACCCCCATTGCAAGCCACTTTCGTCACTACATGTAGATATTCTACCCTAATGCTCATGGACTCATAAATCTCAAAATCAGCAAAGATAATCCATAATAAAATCATCAAATATGCATAAAAGCATCAAATCTCCATGAGCAACATCCATAGAAAATCATGAACACAACAGCTCTCTATTGGCAACTGAAGTATCACTGATAATCAAATATCCAATGGTTCTTAATAACCAAAATATATATCTCAATCATACTGACTGAAGACTCCAAAAAGGGTTGAGTCAAACATGTCACAACATGACATCATCAAGAATAAATCCACATCTCAGTCCCATCATGGCGACTAGAAAATAATCAAGGATAACTGATCGATGACCAAAATAATGGTTAGGTCAAGAGTCTCATGCACAAGAATCTCAACTATAACAATTAGTACTCACATCCAATACATAGAGAATTCCATCACAAACCATGGTTGGGTTTATGAAGATCGAGATTAAAACATCATCATGACATCACAATCACATAACCCCCAAGCCTTTGGTAGACGTCCTATACTGGTCAACACTAGTCAACCCAAAACCCAAAACAATAGCATAAAAAATACACAATGTAAACACATGTTTTGGTTTCGCTAAGTTTTCAAATTTGAATTTAAAAGTCTCAGTTTACATTTTTCCAAATTATATTAAGTGGAGAAATTTCATGTTTTTCCTAACCCATGTATTTGTTTGATAGATAAAAGTTTCTCCCCAACACTATTAAACTCAATTTTTTAATTGATCTAATAATATTTTTTTTATATAACATTGTTGGAAAATTGACACTCTCAATGAATCAAAACTTCGATTATATATTCTAATAACTAATATTAATTAAACTGAGTTTAATTAAATTAGTTATTAATATCTCTTCATAATTGACAAGCTTAATACCAATATTTTAAATCATTAAAAGAGTGATCCATTGATTTAGAACTTTATAATATTCATTTATTATTCTTTTATAATTATTATTAATTTTAATTTCTAATTTTTTTTTATTTAATTCTTTTCTCTCAATTAATTCTCATTTAATTCATTATACTCAAAATATAAAAGATCATGATATTTTATTAATTTTCTCCAAAATAATTAATTTATTAATTAAATTTATTTATTAAGACTTAATTAATAGAAAATTCACCATAGACCTCCAAGATAAAATATGAAAACCCATCATAGAACAAATCATACAAAATCAGTCTAAAGGGTTAAAAATCATGAAATATGTCATCCGACACATTCAGTGGGTACTCAACTCTGATACTTGTCCTAACTCACTAGGACAAATGGTTTAAGGGTTTGGGATTTGGACTTGAGAATTTATCTCCCTTCTCTTATCATTGAGATAGTATAATAGGGTACACTCATCCTGGTAATTTAGGGAAGTCGATACCCAGTACCTGAAACCTATAGAAAAACCATGCATGTACATACAATATATAATGCTAAGCTAAACAGACAATGGTAGGAAGTGGTGCATCATGTAGATCCCGACTAAGCAGGTGACTATGACTCCCTTCCTTAACCACATCAAAAATGCCATACAATATGAAAACACACACACCATACACATGCAAGTATGGGGTAAGTATCCATAATAAAAACACATGAGATAATATACCATCTAACTAATCATCATTAATAACTGAAAACAATGTAATGATCATCATACATACATGAAATGTAAAGTCTAAATGATCTCATCATATAACCACTGAATCCATAACATAATGCCTGATAGTGTCAAAACAATACCACTAATCCATCAACATAAACTAGTCTATCACAGTCTGATAATAATAACAATGCCTAGAAAAGATGTGAACGAGGGTAGGCACTACATACACACATAAAGCCCTTTTTCTATTTTACAAATCAAAAGAAAAGGCTTTGAGACTTTTTTCTTATATGGGAAGTCAACTTCTATTTTATTGGTTGACTTGTGTGTTCACATGGATCACTCCTATTTTCAAACTCCACCCTTGATCATCCATAATTTTGACCTTGATCTGTACTATCTATACAGCTTTAAAAGAAAGAGATCTCCCCTTGTCAAGGGATCCACACTCTTGAGTATTGTTATGCTACATGTTTATCATTTGAATCTTGAGAGCATTTGTGGAGAACTTCTATTTCTTGTCTACATTCTCTTATGTACCATAGCATTTTAGTTTAGAATCATGTTAAATGTTAGTTTAGCTTCTATTTTACAATAATCTATCTCACATAGCATAACTAGGTTGCTTTGTAATACTCTAATCTTGGTTACATAGCTGCATTTTGCATTTCATATTAGCTTACTTCATATTTGCATTGCATTTTGAGAGTTCTCATTATAGACACTTTGTCTCAAATAACCTCGCATTGCATGGTTTACTAGCAAGGTATCTCTAAGGCTTATTTGAGAGCCTTCTTATGCTTGAAACATACTCTATTGTACTTCGTGGATAGGAAACTCTAAGCTGACATACAAGCATTTTGAATCCATGGAATACTTTTGATAGAAGAGTTTAGAGTGTGACAAAAATTGAGTGTACAAGTGGAAGCTCTCAAATATCTTTGTACCATTTGCAAATTGGTTTCATTTGAATTTTTAAAGGACTTTCAACTTTTAGGTGAGCAAATCTGAAGCTCTTGTGAGTAGTTCTTGAAAAGAGAAGTTATAAGTTCTTGGTTTAGATAATTAAAGTGTTGTATGCATAGGTTCTTTTATGGAAGTGAAAGCATTAAAAAGTAAATCACAATAGTGATTTCATTGTCTTCATTCAAGGAAGTGGTGATTCTTGATGAGTTTTCATGTATGGTGTAAGAGTATGTGCAGGATCATGGTGTGCCAAAAAGTGGCAATGTGAAAAAAAATAGAGTTTGAAGACGTCAAAAAGTGCTTCAAAATCCGCTCTAACTTTTTTTCACCTATCCAAGTGCCAAACCTAGAAAGTAAGGGGCAAGCCTTATCGGATATCCAATTTGAGATTGGATATTTGATATTATCAAATATCTAATATGATATCAGATACCTGATATTATTGGATATCTGATCTAATATTGGATACCCGATAACATGGAGAAATATCTATGAAATAATAAATTAGTTATTACATTATATAATTATAAAATAATCAATGTACATTATATTATTTACAAATATTAATATAAGTAAAATATAATATAATTTAGTATAATATTATATTATGATATAATATTATATTATAATAGTATAGTATAGTATAGTATAAGATATTATATAATATATTATACTATATTATAATATTATTATTATAATATAATAATTATAATTATAATATAATATAATATTATTATTATATTATAACAATATAATATATAATAATGTAATATAATATATATATAATATAATATAATATAAGATAATATAATAATATAATATAATATAATAATATAACATAATAATAATAAAGTAACATATTATAATATAATATATAATATATCTAGCAATATATGAATTGGCAAAAATATTGGATATCTGATAGTATATCGAATATCTGGTATCATATTGGATGTCTGATATCAGTTAGACAATATAAAAAAAGAACAGAGCTTGCAGGCTCATTTCAACATCACTTTTTATACCGGCGATCAGATATCGGATACCAAATCAGATATATGATATTAAGGTTTTTTTCTTGTTTTTTTAATCGTTTTCAATATAAATTCAATAGATTTTATCATGATTTTGTTAGTTTTAGTTGAATCTAGGGTTTTTGTGATAAAAATTGTTAAAATTAAGGTTTTTTTTAATATATATTATGTTTTGCAATTTAATAGGAATGGTTGATCAAAATGATGACACTGAGGCAAGGAATAATATTCCTCGTAACCCCCCACCAAATGATCTAGTGCCCCTGCAAAATCATCCACCAAATGATCCTCTACCCCCTCAAAACACTCCTCAAATCAAGGATTTAATAAATGAAAATCTCACTGAATTGAGGTGTTTGCGAAGAACATATAATAATGTACTTGCATTGGCTCCTATGTTATCCATGTTAAAAACCATAGTGGATAACATTGAAACCCTTACCAACCAACAAAATGATGCTCCTCGTTGGCATGATGAAAAGCATGAGATGTTTGATGATGGTTTGGACTATGATGAGGTTGCAGCCCTCAATATAACCAAACATGATTTGGCTAGTGTTTTTGCAAACCCAAAAATGGGTATACCAATCGACCCAAAAAAAATCCAAACTATCGATTAAATGGTCCACAAATGACACCATACGTGCAAACTTTTGGGATCATTGGTGGATGGTTTTTGATATCCCTCCACATAGCAATTTAGATGTGCCATTTTATTTCCTTAGAAAATTATATGCAGAATTTGTGTTGAAACTTAAAGTGAACTATTGGAGTATGAAGCCCAACATGGGTGTAGGACTAGGAGCTCCTCAGGATAGACCCTCTTCCTAGCAGAAGAAAGCTAGCACTTTTGTCCCCCCCACTGATATCTCCCCCACTCCTCGAGTGCAGCATCCTGATATTATGGAAAAGGCTAGCTCTTAAACCATCAGAGCCATTCATAGGCTGAGTAGCCTAATGATATCTTAGGTTAGGTTAGTCTTACCTCCTCATGTTGATGATGTTGGTGCTAGTTCATCATCGGCTAGCTCATCACATGTTTGTGTGCCTCACACTTGCATTACGTGCAAGAATATTTGCCTGGGTCCCATAGGTGATCTTCCTGAGTATCATTTTGTATTAGATGAGGATACAACAAACGCACGTGCAAAGGCTACAGACCCTGATGTGAGATAGGAGGGGAATGTAGAGGCATGGACTCCTTCGGTGTCGGTACGTGTATGCATTTTTTTGCTATGACATGTGATTTAAAGTTAATTTTTATAATAGAGTAATTTTAATTTTTAAACCATACTGACTTATACATGTATGTGATCTTTATTCATGTTTAGTTGATGACCGAGGAGGAGCTCAAACAGATTGATGATTCCATGCTCTTGACCATTTCATTTTTCCTTGAAACGTCTATGGTACATTATGTTGTGTTCACATTGTTTTTTCTATTTGATATTGTAGCATATATGGTTGCTAATCTTTCTTCTATCTTGCAGGTACTACCTGTCCCATAGGGAAAAAGTGTGAGGGATGAGCCAACACACATTAACAAAGGAAAGTTAATTAGGTGCGTTTTATTTGATTAAATATTGATGCATTCTTGTAAAAAATTTGTGGTAATGAAATTTAATTACATTCTTTATTGTATATAGGGCATGGCTATTGGCAATGAGCCTGTATAGATTTTGCGTCATAGATGATCAGGCATTTCCATTTGCACCAAGAGCCCCATTGTATGTATAAGTATCATTTATTTTTTATTTTCCTTATCTTCATAAATAAATTAAAAATTGATTTATGTTATATTAACAACTACTATTTTGTATCTCATAGGAAACTCCTAGTACACATGAGGTTCAACGAGAGTGTTATGTAGATTTGATGATGCAGCCAGTCTATCCTGAGGAGGAGCCTACAATAGCAAGTTGTAGTTTGAATTCAAGATTAAATATGTTATAAATTTAGCATGCTATGAATTATAATGTTATAGTTTAAGTTGTAGATTCATCTGACAAATGTATTTGAACATACACAACCAATAATTAGTGAGGTACAAGCATTGTTGAGGACATACAAGAGGACTCCTGACCAATGCAGGAGGTCAACGAGAGAGATATTTATTATGAAATTTTAATAGTATAAATCTTCATTACAAAAAAGATCATTATGAATTTGAGTAATTCAATTTTAGATACAAAGAATCATATAAATTTAGTAGTCTAACTTTTGGTTTTCCTTTTTTGTTTATGTAGGAGGCATCCAATCCACCTAGTGTAGTGAAGACGTTGCATTTTGATCACCCACTATCACCCTAGGATAGTATAGTTGTCGTAGGATGTGTCATGAGACATTTTGAGATGGCATGTGCCACATTATTTACAGAAACATTGATATTATACACATTCTGATGGCATGATCAGCCACATTTTGTATATGGATCTATGTATTTTGATATATATTTGAGTACTTTGTCTATGGATACATGATCTTTGATATATATTTGTGTAAAATTTTGTCTATGGATATGTGTATTTTGATATATATTTTTGTCATGTATGTGCACAATGATATACATATTAATTTAGTATCTAGTATTATTCAATTTATCGTGGATCATGTGTATTGTTCATGTTTATGGAATATCATTAATTTTGATTATGTTTGTTATATTTGATTCAAATGCAATAATTTTTGAATAACATTTTAACAACCTTTATTATCAAATTTGGATGCAATGTTTAATTTAAAGTTCTATCATGACACAAACACACTTGTTAACCTCCTACACAAGGTTCATTGATAGCCCTCATGAACTCTGAGTTATGACCCTCAGAAGATTGAACTCAAAACACACTTAGAGCACCTTGGAGACTCCTTGATATAGGGTGGCTGCAGATGATGGATGGTCTCTGTGGCTAGAACAAGGGTGTCACTAGGGTTCACCTACCCACCTGGAGCTACTGGTGGTGATGATTCGATGCCAAAATCAGTGATTTCAAAGTTACGTTGTGGTGCACCTATGAACTGAGGCACACTGCGAGTTTTGGCATCGAGCGAGACCACTATGCTAAATCCAAACAAAATGTGATCTCGTGAAAATGAGATATGTTATTTTAGGTCTCAGCATCACCATCATGTATCATTTGATAGTTCATTGATAGCCCTCACGAGCTTTGATTTATGACCCTCAGAAGATCAACCTCGAAATGCACTTAGAGCGCCTTAGAGACTCCTCGATATAGGGTGGCCGTAAACAATGGATGGTCTCTATGACTAGAACAAGGGTGTCACTAAGGTTCACTCGCCCACCTAGAGCTAATAGCACTAATGATTTGATGCCAAGATCAGCAGTTTCAAAGTTATGTTGTGGTGCACCTATGAACTGAGGCACACTATGAGTTTTGGCATCGAGGCAGATTGTTGTGCCAAATCCAAACAAAATGTGATCTCTTGAAAATGAGATAGGTTATTTTACATCTCAGCATCACCATCGTGTAGCATTTGACAGTTCATCGATAGCCCTTATGAGCTCTGAGTTATGACTCCTAAAAGATCAACCTCGAAACGCACTTAGAGAACCTTGGAGACTCCTCAATACGGGGTGGTTGCGCATGATGGATGGTCTCCATGGCTAGAATAAGGGTGTCACTAGGGTTCACCTGCCCACCTTGAGCCAATGGTGCTAATGATTTGATGCCAAGATTAGTGGTTTCAAAGTTACGCTGTGGTGCACCTATGAACTGAGGCACACTACGAGTTTTGGCATTGAGCGAGATCATTGTGCCGAATCTAAATAAAAGTTGATCTCTCAAAAATTAGATAGGTTATTTTAGGTCTCAAAATTTCCATCATATAAAATTTAACATTTCATGGATAGCCCTCACGAGCTCCAAGTTATGACCCTTGGAAGATTGACCTCAAAATGCACTTAGAGCACCTTGAAGACTCCTCAGTATGAGGTGCTCATAGATGATGGATGGTCTCCATGGCTAGAACAAGGGTGTCACTAGGGTTCACCCGTCCACCTAGAGTCAATGGTACTGACAATTTGATGCCAAGATCAATGGTTTCAAAGTTACGCTCTAGTGTACCTATGAACTGAGGCACACTGTGAGTTTTGGCAATGAGCAAGATCATTGTGCCGAATCCAAATGTAAGGTGATCTCTCAAAAATGAGATAGGTTATTTTAGACCTTGGCATCATCATCCTATAGAATTTGACATTTCACCAATAGCCCTCATGAGCTCTGAGTTAGGACCCTCGGAAGATCTACCTCAAAATGCACTTAGAGCGCCTTGGGGACTCCTCGGTACGGGGTGGTCATGGACGATGGATGGTCTCCATGGACAAAAAAAGGGTGTCACTAGGGTTCACCCGCCCACCTGGAGCCAATGGTGCTAACAATTTGATGCCAAGATCAGTGGTTTCAAAGTTACGCTATGGTGCACCTATGAACTGAGGCACTTTGTGAGTTTTGGCATCAAGCGAGATCATTGTGCTAAATCCAAACGGAATGTGATCTCTCAAAAATGAGATAGGTTATCTTAGGCCTTGATATCACCGTCCTGTAGAATTTGACATTTCATCAATAGCCCTCATGAGCTTTGAGTTACAACCATTGGAAGATTGACCTCAAAATGCACTTAGAGCACCTGGCCATAGACGATGGATGGTCTCCATGAATGGAACAAGGGTGTCACTAGGGTTCACCTGCCCACCCAGAGCTAATAGCATTGATGATTTGATGCCAAGATTAGCAGTTTCAAAGTTACACTCTGGTGATCCTTTAATGTTAGAATGTTATTTTTATGCACTTTTATGGATGTGTATCTGGAAATTGAATAATTTTTGCAAATTGAATAATTATAAAACATGGAAACTAATGTCTCATGTCTAAAAGACAAAGACTAATAAGTATGAATCTAATCCTTAAGTAGTCTAGTCAGTTCAATATTATATTATAGATCTCTTTAGATGGTTGTATAGATCTCGTTAGGTGGGTGTATCGATAAAGACAGTGACTATAACAACTTACCAAGGGGAATTTACTATGCTTACTTTTCTTCATGAAGAGAATAAGCATTTCCCACATGCCCATTTCTTGAACTACTTATGAAATGAAGAAAACATCAAAAGTGTAATTTGATGACAACAATTCAACTCTTTAATTCAAGATTTAATAATATCAATATTATCTAATGTTTAATATTAAAAAGTGTAATTTTCATTTTTTTTTTTATATAATTGGATACCTACAATTTTTTTGTGAATTCTAGATGTTTCTTTTGATGAATGCCCCTTTTATTGTTAAAGAACATTCAAAGCCAAAAATTTTGAGTAAAAATGGAGGATCTTATTTAATGAAGCTTGTGCACACTATGTTTTATTGTAAATTCTTTAAAAAAAATGTATGCATTGCATCAATCTCTTGTGATACTACAAGAAAGATTCTATAATTTACCAGAACAAAATCTTGAGATTGTTACTTGCAATAAACATATTCTATAACAAATAATCACATACATTAATCATTTAGAGAGAAAGTTGTATAACATGTGGCTAAAAATGCATGGAGTTATAAGAAGGAAAAAAAGAATATTTCATACATTTAATTTATGTTAACATCAACCCTAGCTTTGTGATCAAGTTTTCTTCAGAACCATCATGGGTCTTGGCTAGGTTGGGGTCTTGGCTTATGTAAGTGACATAATTTTTTGTATAGGGTTTAGGTTTCTATCTTGGAGGGTGTCTTCATGTTGGAGTGCTTAAAATAGGTTTTGTGTTTCCCAATACAACCTAGCTCTATGTTCAATCTCTTGCTTCTTCTATTAGTGGTGACTTTATTCTCTCTTACTCATGATTATTATCTTTTCTTACCTATGGTGAATGGCTATGTTGATATGTGAGAGTAATGTTAGCCAATTTGTGAGAGATCGAGATTCTATGCAGTTTCTTTGGCCCCCTCTCTCTTTATCTTGGTGATGATATTTGAATACCCTTTGTGCTTCAAGGTTTATTCTTTTTTAAAATCTATGTTTGTGGTAGTTGGGATGGAACTTTAATAGTAAGTATGGCATAGTAGTATGTGTCTTTCTCCTCCATTTTATTTTTCTCCATCCAGATGTTGAAAATTTTTTGGGGATTCTCTATTATGACTCTTCATTTCTTCTATAGTGTCTCTATTTCTCATCCTTCTCAAAATATTAAATTTCTTATGGTTTTTTTTGGTGGATCATCTTACATGATGGAGATCTACCCTCTAAAGGGTGGCAAGTGTTCTATTTATTTAATAGCTTTTTTTTTTAATATCTAGAGGTTGTATGGTTGAAGAACATTTTTTTCCATGCTATGATTTTTACACTAGGAAATTGGCTCAAAGAAGAGAAATAATGAGGTTTATGTGCTTCTCGTTGAGTGATGGTATAACTTCTCTTTGGGGATCAATTATTAGTTTTGAAGATGACATGGATTATTTTTGGGATGTGTTTGGAGGGGTAAAAATATACTTGTTATTTCCTTATGGAAGGGTTGTTGGCTCCCAATTTTTGACCTTTAAAGTTCTTTTCTATTATTTTCTCTTTGTATGTTTTTATGTTTAGGGGGTTTGTTTCTCTATATGACTTGTTTCCCTTTTGGGTTTCTATAAAAGGGAGAAATGTTTCCTTTGTATGGGAAAATATAGTTATTTTTGGTTTTTCTCTAGTTTTAATAACATTGCTTGATAGTTTAAAAGGGCATTTTCTAGATATATGTTTTCTTTGGTTGCAAAGACATGGAAATTTCGGTAGACTTGGAACATTTAGGATCCTCAAAAAAATCATTGAATGTCTAGGGTACTTTTCAAAACCCTACAAGGTTTTAGGTTCCTTTCAAAAATCCATTGGACTTGTCTTTGGAGGCCTACCTCTTCAACTAAGTTTCTTTTTATGTTGTGTTGTTGTTCTAAGGATCTTCTCACTATAAATGGTTTCAAGGGCCTGCCAACCCCTTCATATGTAAAAAGTAAAATCTAAAATGTAACTAAAGAGTAAAAATCTTATAGAAATTTTATAAAAATTGAAAAATCACCTCTCTATGAAATTAATATATCACAATGATGTAAAAGAGACAATCATGGAAAAAATTAAATTGATCTTTTCTTTTCAAGTACTAAATTATATCATGTAATTTAGACCATTCATCATAAATAAAAATAGAATAATTCAAATCTTTTGCATGTATTTGGATGTGTATGTGTCATTTTGAATAACTTGTCTTTTTCATTATTACAAAAACCATATACAAAAAACTTCACATTTTACATCATAATACATTTTAAATCTTAGGAATTCTCCCCCCCCCCCCCCCCCCCCCCCACCCCAATCTTCATGATGTACCTACATTCCAATATCATAAAAAAATTAGTAACTTATTGTATTAAACAAGATATAACATAAGAAGTAAATATACCTAGTCGAGTGTTCCAATAGGATCCTCTCTCTATTTTGGGGTCTCCGATAGGGCTTCATGATCAGCATTGGTAATAGTAAAAAGTTCTTTTACTTTTGGTCTTCCTTGATGCTTCAACAACTTTACATTTGTTGCTATAATAAGATGCAAATATATGAGAATTATTTTGTGCTTCTGATAATCTTCGAATGTAGGAATTTTGTTCCTTCTAAGCATGTATGTCCACAACCATGTTCTAGCGACAACCACTGAACCAGTAGGATATGTGAATCCATCATCATATGTGATTGGTTGTGTAAGTTTTTTTTACCTCTTAGAAAATGTTATAACCAATAATTGGATTTCTCATCATTCCCCTATGGTGCAACCAATGCAAAGACATGTCCTGCTTGAAGTAGATCTAATAGATGGTTATGCTCAAGTGAACTTTCCATGTCATCATTTCTGATAGAGGGTATGATAGACAATGGAGTAAGATAATATCGAGCCCATGTGTCCACCCACTCACTTGACTCACAGTGATCCCAACCACACTGAAAAAAACTAGGACAATACCAAGCTAGCTGTCATGTCTAAATGGTCCATGTACTAGAATTAGAGCTTTGGAATGAATGCATCTTTGATGAGTCTCTCACTATAGCACAATCTAATCTATCACCTATAGAGCCTTCCTCAACCAACCAAAAGAACCTATGTACCACTGAATCAAGAGTCCTCCCCTATGATAATGCTAAATTACACCAATCAACAATGCAATGAGTATCAAGAAGCACTACTGCTGAAATCTTTAGTTGCTCCTTAACTAGAGCTCTCTTCACACATGCCCCTGCTCCATCATGTTCCCCTTTTCCATGGTTGGACTCAAAAAAACTCCAAATATGAGGCACCCCCCTCTCTACATGCATCCTACACAACCAATCAAATATGCGAGCATTCTTGAATTGATCTATACAGTTATTTGACCAAATGATATGTCTATCCATAGAAATTGCTTGGTCATGTAAGAAATCAAAATAATTCTTGAAACAATGTTGCACAAACTCATGAGAGTGAGATCTATCATCACTCATATAAAAATGTTACTCTCTAATAATCTCTCGATTATCTTCCACACTATTAGGGGCATGTCTATATGTTATGTGAACAAAAATAGCAATCTGAATGGAGTTGTAATACTAAGATTGTGTCTCATTTTGAGGTTGCAATGTGTAGTTCTTAGCAAAATCAACAACTAATATAATAGTGTCAATAGGAAAAGTCTCCTTACACATTCTAAATTATTGATCCAACCACTGAGACCTATGACTAGATCTTGCATAGTTGTAGAAAAGATTTGCCTTGAAATCTAAAATAAAACTAGCCACATTGATATCTTTTCCAACCAATTCACATCTAGAGCCCTCATCCCCACTCTTCACCCCCACTCTTCAATGTGTATTTCACAATTTCATATACCTTTTTTTTTACTATTGTCTTTCCAAGATCTTGTTCGCACCCCTCATGGAAACATGTGTCAAACTTGGATAAGCCACCACATTCTGAACACTTCTCATTTAAGCAAGCATTTTTATAAAAGAAAAAACCATCAACTCTACGACATAAAAATTGATCTAGCAAGTCTCTTGATGATTTTGGAAGCCTACTAGAACCAAAATCCTCCAACATTTCTTTACTATGCAAAGTAGAACGAATGGAGTGTAATAGTTCATGGTGCATAGAAAACTCAACATGATATTTGCAACAACATGTATTTAGAAATTTGAGTGGCACACAATAAGATGGCTTTAAAGATTCAAAAGCCCTTTGTGATATATGAAGACTTGGATGACTCTCTCTAAATTGTTTGAACAACATAGTTTGACCTACCTCCAAATAGTGTTTAGGATGTGGCGTGCAGTCTCTAATGCCAATTCTCAACTTTAACACATCTTTAGCATTGGGTGATACTCGTGTGCTAGAGTGCCAAAATTGTGTAATTTCTTCCTTCACATCATCGAATAGCTTCTTATCAAAATGTGGAAGTCTCCCACCAAATTCTTATGTTTCATTTTGAAGAGGATCATCAATTCTCTCTCGTTGACTAAGTGCTCTTCTCAAAGTAGTACGATTTAGGTTTAAATCAATACAAGTTTGTCTTATATATCTACCCTTTCTCAAATGATGACTTACCAAAGAGTTTTTAATAAACCTTCAAGCAGCTCTATTATCCTTCTCCCTGCTATTTTTTCCAATGCCATTGAGAGCACTGAAAAGATTCTTCACAATAATGGCATTTCTTTTTTACTTTTTATTGATACGAATCTTCAATTTGGAAAGCATAGGTCTCATCTTTTGCATCTTTAATAAGTGCATGAAAAGCTAACATTGCTCCACCACTGTCTTGTTGCTGAAAAACATCTCATATAGTCTTGAAGCCCATAATTGAATGGTTTTTTCTAATTTTTGCCCTTCCAAATTGGTAATAATTGTCTCATCAATTTTAATTATCCATTTTGGTGTTCTAGAAACGTCATGTCAATTATAATTAGGAGATATGTAAGGTTCTTGTGCATTAGGTTCTTGTGCATTGTCATGTTCGGCATGGTCAATTATGCAATTTCCATTATGACCTGGTAGCATTTCGTCTTCTAAATTTTCATTCTCTAAATTTTCAATTCCACCATTATTATTTTCAATTGGTAAATTTTCATTCCCCAACTGCACATATTTATTATCTGACTCTATATTTCACATTCGATTAATTCATTGTCAACTTGATTGACATTTAACATACCTTATCTTTTCCTTTGATGTTCTATTTTGTCCATTTCCCTATATGTCACAATGTCTTCATTGGATACCTTCTTTTTGCATTTAGCCTTTCGACGACTATTGGTTCCCATTCAGATGACAATATTAAACAACTAGAGTTATATTATCAAACTTTTTTCGATTGGTTTGGCCCCAAAACATGACTTTTTGTAAAACTTGTGAAAAAAAACCATAAAAAGTGATGTTTTTGGGTCTATAGTGACAGTGAATATTTGGGGAAAATCATGCCGATAAAATCAAATCTCTAATCTGAGATCGGATATTCGATACTGATGGGAAAAAATTTGGAGGGAACAACGAATTTGTGAGTTATATGACTAATTTGAGTTATGAAATATGTAAAGATATGATATATAATCTATAAATATATAATATAATAACGTAACTATTAGATATAATATATATATTATATAATAATATAATATATAATATATATATAATAACGTAACATAAAGATATAATATATAATCTATTAATATATAATAATATACTATGTTATTATTATTATTATCCATAAATATAATATCTATTATTATATTATATTATTATTATTATTACTATATTTTTATTAAATATAATAACGTAATATTATATATATATATGTGTGTGTGTGTGTGTGTGTGTTATTAATATATATTATTATTATTATCATCTGTAAATTATAATCTATAATATATTATTATTATTATGACCTATGTTATTAATATATAATAATATATAATGTTATTATTATTGTAATCTATAAATATAATATATATATATATATATTAATATATATGTGATTATTATACTATATTATTATTATTACTATATTATCATATTTTTACTATATTATTTCTATTAGAATCACTTATATGGGTCGAAAGGGGTCACAAGATGATCTATGACCGCTTTAAACACATTCCATGACAACATATGTGCCTAGGGGTCCTACGACCCCTAGAGACATACTATAATCATTTCTATGGGTCGAAGGGGGTCATAGGATGACCTATGACCCCTTTCGACACATTCCATGATGATATGTCCTTGACATATTAGTATCATTTATATGGGTCGAAGGGGGTCATAGGATGACCTATGACCCCTTTTGACACATTCCATGATGACATATGTCTCTAAGGGTCATAGGACCCATAGGGACATATTACAATTGTTTATATGAGTTAAAAGGTCATAGGATGACCTATGACCCTTTTTGACACACTCCATGACGACATATGTCCCTACGGGTCCTAGAACCCCTAGGGACATATTAGAATTATTTATATGGGTCTAACAGGATCATAGGCTGACCTATGATCCTTTTCGACACATTCCATGACGACATATGTCCCTAAGGATCTTAGGACCCCTAGGGACATATTAGAATCATTTATATGGGTCAAAAGGGCTCATAAGATGACCAATGACTACTTTCAACACATTTCATGATGACATATGTCCCTAGGGTTCCTAGGACCCCTAGGGACATATTAGAATCATTTATACAGGTCGAAGCGGGTCATAGGATGACCTATGACCCCTTTCGACACATTCCATGATGACATATGTCTTTAGGGGTCCTAAGACTCCTACGGACATATTACAATTGTTTATATGAGTTGAAAGGGGTCATAGGATGACCTATGACCCCTTTCGACACATTCCATGATGACATATGTCTCTAGGGGTCCTAAGACCCCTAGGGGCATATTAGAATCATTTAAATGGGTCGAAGGGGCTCATAGGATGACCTATGACCCCTTTTAACACATTCCATTATGACATATGTCCCTAGGGGTCCTACGACCTCTAAGGACATATTAAAATCATTTAAATGGGTCGAATGGGGTCATAGGTCACACATTCCATGACGAGATATGTTCCTAGTGGCCCTAAGACCCTGAGGGACATATTAGAATTATTTATATGAGTCAAAAGGAGTCATACGATGACCTATGACCTCTTTCAACACAGTCCATTATGACATATGTCCCTAAGGGTCCTACAACCCCTAGGGACATGTTAAAATCATTTATATGGGTTGAAGGGGGTCATAGGTCATCCTATGACCCTTATCGACACATTTCATTATAACATATGTCCATAGGGGCCCTAGGACTCCTAGGGACATATTAGAATCATTTATATGTGTTGAAGGGGATAAAACGATGACTTATGACCCCTTTTGACACATTCCATGAGGACATATGTCCATAGGGGTCCTAGGACCCCTAGGAACATATTAGAATCATTTATATGGATTGAAAGGGGTCACAGGATGACCTATGACCCCTTTTGACACATTCTATGATGACATATGTCTCTAAGCATCCTAGGACCCCTAGGGACATATTAAAAATTTTTATATGGGCCGAAGGGGGTCACAGGATGACCTACGACCCCTTTCAACTTATTCCATGACAACATATGTCCCTAGGGGTCCTAGGACCCCCTGGGACATATTAGAATTGCTTATATAAGTCAAAGGGGATCATACGATGACCTATGACCCATTTTAAAACATTCCATTACAACATATGTCCCTACGGGTCCCAGGACACCTAGGGACATATTAGAATCATTTATAAAAGTCGAAAAGGGTCATAACATGACCTATGACCCCTTTCGATAGATTCCATGATGACATATGTCCCTAGGGGTCCTACAACCCCTAGGGACATATAAAAAAAATTTATATGTGTCAAAGGGGGTCATAAGTCATCTTATGACCCCTTTCAACACATTACATGACAACATATGTCCCTAGGGGTCCTAGGACCCCTGGAGACATATTAGAATCATTTATATGGGTCGAACGAGATCATAGGTTCCTTTTGACACATTATGAGACAACATATGTCTATAGGGGTCCTAGGACCCCTAGGGACATATTAGAATAATTTATATGGTTCAAAAGGGGTCATATGGAACATATTAGAATCATTTATATGGGTAAAAATGGGTCATCATATGACCCCTTTCAACCCATATAAATGATTCTAATATGTCTGTAGGGGTCCTAGGACCCCTAAGTACATATTAGCATCATTTATATGGGTCGAAAGGGGTCCCCTTTGGACACATTCCATGACAACATATGTCCCTAGCGGTCCTAGGTCCCCTAGGGACATATTACACTTCTTTATATGGGTTTAAGGGGGTCATAGGATAACCTATGACCCCTTTCGACACATTACATGATGACATATGTCCCCCTAGGGACATATTAGAATCATTTATATGGGTCAGAAGGGGTCATAAGATGACCTATTACCCCTTTTAACACATTCTATGACTACATATGTCCATAAGGGTCCTAGTACCCCTAAGGATGTATTAGAATCATTTTTATGGGTCGAAGGGAGTCATCAGATGACTTCTGACCCCTTTCGACACATTCCATGATGATATATGTCCCTAGGGGTCCTATGACCCCTAGGGACATATTAGAATCGTTTATATGGTTCGAAGGGGGTCATAGGTCCTTTTGACACATTCCATGATGACATATGTCCCTAGGGCTTCTAAGACTGCTAGGGACATATTAGAATCATTTATATGAGTCGAACAGGGTCATAGGATGACCTATGAGCCCATTCAACACATTTCATGATGACATATGCCCATAGGGGTCCTAGGACCCCTAGGGACATATTACAATCATTTATGTGGGTCAAAGAGGGTCATATGATGACCTGTGACCCCTTTCAACACATTCCATGATGATAACTATCCCTAAGGGTCATATGACCCCTAGCGACATATTAAAATTATTTATATGGGTCGAAGGGGATCATAAGATGACCTATGATACTTTTCGACACATTCGATGATGACATATGTCCCTAGGGGTCCTAGGGCCCCTAGGGATATTTTAGAATCATTTGTATGGGTGGAAGGGGGTCACAGGATGACTTATGACTCCATTCGACACATTACATGATGACATATGTCCCTAGGGGTCCTAGGACCCCTAGGGACATATTATAATTATTTATATGGGTCGAAGGGGGTCATAGGATGACCTATGTCCCTAGGGGTCCTAGGGCCCCTAGGGACATATTATAATTATTTATATGGGTCGAAGGGGGTCATAGGATGACCTATGACCCCTTTCAACACATTTCATGATGGCATATGTCCATAGGGGTCCTAGGACCCCTAAGTACATATTAAAATCATTTATATTGGTCAAAGGGAGTCACAAGATGACCTATTACCCCTTTTGACACATTCCATGATGACATATGTCCCTTGGGGTCCTAGGACCCCTAGGGACATATTAGACTCATTTATATGGGTCGAAGGGGGTCGTAGGATGACCTATGACCCTTTTCGACACATTCCATGATGACATATGTCCCTAGTAGTCCTAGGAACCCTAAGGACATATTAGAATCATTTATATGGGTCGAACATGGTCATAGGATGACATATGACCCTTTTCAACACATTCAATGAGAACATATGTACATAGATGCCCTAGGACCCCTAGGGACATGTTACAATCATTTATATGGGTCGAAGGGGGTCATAGGCCTTTCGACACATTCCACGATGACATATGTCCCTAGGGGTCCTACGACCCCTAGGGACATATTAGAATCATTTATATAGGTTGAAGGGGGTCATAGGATGACCTATGACCACTTTTGACACATTCCATGATGACATATCTCCCTAGGGGTCCTATGCCCCCTAGGGACATATTAGAATCATTTATATGGGTCGAAGGGGGTCATAAGTTTTTTGACAATTACATGCTGACATATGTCCTTGCCTACGACCCCTAGGGACATATTAGAATAATTTATATGGGTCGATGGGGGCCACATGATGACCTATGACCCCTTTCAACACATTACATGATGACATATGTCCCTAGGGGTCCTAGGACCCCTAAGGACATATTAGAATCATTTATATGGGTCAAAAGGGGTTATAGGATGACCTATGACCCGTTTCGACACATTCCATGACAAGATATGTCCCTAGGGGTCCTACAATCCCTACAGACATATTACAATTATTTATATAGGTTGAAAGGGGTCATAGGATTACCTATGACCCCTTTCGATACATTTCATGATGACATATGTCCTTAGGGGTCCTATAATAGGACCCTTAGGGACATATTAAAATTATTTATATGGGTTAAAGGGGGCCATAGGTCATCTTATGACCCTGTTCAACACATTCTATGATGGAATATGTCCCTACAGGTCCTAGGACCCCTAGGGACATATTAGAATCATTTATATGGGTCGAAAAGGGTCATAGGATGACCTATGACCCCTTTCGACACATTCCGTGATGACATATGTCCATAGGGTTCCTAGATATTAGAATCGTTTAAATGTGTCAAAAGGGATCATAGGTCCTTTCGAAACATTCCATGATGACATATGTCCCTTGGGGTCTTATGACCCCCAGGGTCATATTAGAATCATTAATATGGGTCAAAGGGGGTCATAGAATGACCTATGACCCCTTTCAACACATTCGATGACAATGTATATCCCTAGGACCCCTAGGACCCCTAGGCAGGGGCCCTAAGGACATATGTTGACATGAAATGCATCAAAATGATGCATTTTATGACAATATTATATTTAATAATTATATAATATTTTATATTTTAATATAATAATAATATATTATTAGATTATACAACAATAATAATCATATATGTTACTAGATTATAGATTTAATAATAATTATAACCATATATATTATTATATATAATAATTTAGTCATATAATATTACTATATATATTTAATAATAATAATATATCATATATATTACTATATTATATTTAGTTATAATAATAGTAATTATATTTATAACTATATTATATTTAATAATAACAATTATAGATATTACTATAATAAATAATTATTATAATAATATATAATAATAATTATATCAATGTCCACACTTTCCTGAAATAAATTTCCCTCTAAAACAATCTAAACTTTCCCTTTTAAATTTATTTTCTCTCATATTTCCCTCCCTCCAAATTTAAAATTGAAAAAAAATCCCCTCTCAAATTTCCCTCCAAATTAGCATTAAAAATTCCCTGCAGTGATCGGATATCCATTTCAAATTAGAAATCAAATATCCAATTAGGCTTGGTATTTACCAAGGCTATTCAGTCAACCCAAAAAACATGTTTGAGAAGGGTTTCACTAACACTCAGTCTTGGGGTAGCTATCTGACAATGTTATTATCATTGAAATTAAATGAAACGAAAAGGGTTTTTTTATATCATTGTCGAGATTCCATCGATATAATTGCTATCGAATTTTGAGTTTGATAAGTATTTATTAGTTAATTTTCAATGAAGATTATTGTCAAGTGTTGATTAACAAACTGATTGAAAAATAGCTATAACTTTCAAACAGTATAGCATTTTTTAAATCCAAAAGTTTTACCAAATTCTATGCTTCGCCTAGTATAAGAAAAGTAAATAAAAATTTAAATTTGGTAAAAGTTTCTATTAGCTAAGGTGGTCAAACATGTGATTTTTTTTTGAAAAAGTTTTAGTAGAAAATTCATATTTAATTATTTATTTAGAATAAAAATACCCAAAAATATGTGTCACATCTAAGCATGAGTCTACTTTTTATATCTATAATTATATTAAAAAAATATTATCATTCGATTTTGATTAAGGTGGTCAGACATACACCTACTTTTTATTTTTGCCCTAAACATTGTGTAGTACTACATTAAATTCCAAACTTTTGACCAATCAATTATTGTTTTCTTCAGTTAAGACCTAGTAGTTTAGAAACTACATTCAATTTCCTATAGATTATTTTCTTATAAATTTTTCATATAAAGTCCATAACCACTTTAAAATCGTGTGTCAAGTTGACATAACCCTAATTAGCTAGTTTTTCACTGCCACTTAAGGCCATAGTTTGGTTGACCATGATCCTGCACATACCCGTAAAGGAGTTTCATGCATATAGCAGCACCAAATTAGTAGATCCAATTTTAGCATCAACACTTAAAGGTATTTTTATTTTTCATGAACACTGAGTGACAAAAATGGTTGCCTCTATTTAGTGATTTTAGAACTAAGTAGAGAGGTATAATTTTTTTCTAAAATGGATTCAGATTTTAAGCCTAAAGGTTGTTTACCAAGTCATGAAAGTGTGCTTGAAGAAGTTGTTATGTTGAGAAAGGAACTCCATAATCATTTTATTGTCTTCATAAGAAATACAGAAGGAAGTATAAAAGGTCAAATTGATATTCAATTTTACATGAAGTTTAAGTTAGTACTCATGTATCTTCATGTTTCTTTAATAACTAAGGAGTCTTCATGGCCCTTTATTTTCCTAGAAATGTTTGTACCTAATTCAATTGATTGGCTAGCACATTTAATATTACAGAAGGCTATGCATATTGAAGAACTTATCAAAAATATTGAGAGTGATTTTTATAACAATGGAAATTATATTGGATTTCTTGATAGTGAAGATGAATATGCTGAAAATCATAGTGAATGTGATGAATCCATATATGATGATAATTTGTCTTCTAATTGTGAAGAGAGGGATTTAAGATCTAGTGAATCAAATGATTGCATTTAGCAAGAAAAGGATGGATATATAATTGAAAATGAATCATGTGATAGTATGTATGAGAGTGAAGAAAGTTATAACATTAGTAGGGATAACTCTTCTTGTAATAAAAATGAGTATGGTAAGGTACCTATTATTGAAGTATTATGTAAAGAAGAGAAAACATGTTGTGATAAGGCTTTTGATTTTTCAAATTGTTCCACTGATGATACTGTTATAATGCTTTTAGATCATCTGGATTATAATCATGACTAAGGATAACAAACTTATGTTGAAATCTTCCTAAGCACTAATGAAATTTTAGCACGATTAGCTCATGATTTTGAAAGGTATGCAAATATTTGTCAGGATGCTCATGTTTTGCCGAGTTATAATTTTTTCCATAATGAAGTCCTTTTCCAAAAGTTTGATGTTGAAAGTAATACAAAATTAGAACATTTTGTGTCAATTTGTGGAGGTGTATATGACAAAAGTACAAATGTCAATACACATGATGACTTATTTGATGTGGAGAATACTACTAAGGGGAGATTTAATACTAATTAAAAATATTATCATGCAAATGATGCTGCAATAAGTTTTGATTGTTCATATGATGAAAAGAAAAGGGTTGGAATTTGTGATTCTAATTTTGAGTTTTCTTTTATGTTGATGAGTCTCGTGATAATAAGTTTGATAGATTCACAGTTTATTCCAATGAGTTTTTGGAAAATGAAAGTGACAAAAATCAGCATGTTGTATGAAAACACTTTCATAATAGTTCTAATAACTTGAAAAATAATCTATTGTTTAAAGAATGTGAAGAAGTTTCATGACACATGTTAAATCTAACTAGATGAGTAACAAGATTTCAAATGAGGAGAAATTAGATTTCATATACTCCTCATATTTGGTTACACAGGGTGACTTTCAAATACATGATATATGTGACTCCTTGAATCAAGTAGAGTATGAAGTCTTTGTGTTTCCATTAGATAGCATGCATATGTCATTTGATCGAAAATAGTTTCAGTCTTATTATGATATATCCTTTCATAGTGATCATTATGATGATTTTTACTCTATTTTTTCCATGCACTATGAAAGTAAGTAGGGTGATTTTGTTTTTCCAAGTGAGCTAATTGAATATGTTAATGTGATTGGTGAAACTAGCATAAGTGATGTTTCCAGCTTGTCTCATGAAAGTGCAAATGAAAATTAGTTCTATGAAAGAGGTAAGAAGTTTTGTTGAAATTGTGGTGGCCTAGGGCCATCATTTGTATAGTTTAGGAGTACTTTTCCTTCTTTTAATAAAATTGTTCGAGAGGAGAAAGTTTTGGAGTGGTATGCTTCTTCCAGATATCTAAATCCTTTCCATGCCCACAAGGGACATGCATTCCCAAATAGAGCCACTATTGGGGCTCAAAATTGAAGCACTGATTTTGAGTACCATTCTAAAACTGAGTCTAAATAAGCCCCTATTAGATCTTTTCATGCATATGTACCCAACTATCATTTTGAGGCCTATTATTAAAATATTGAATCACTGCAAATGTACTAACACTACCATAACATGTAGTATGTTCTTTTCAAATGCAACATCCTTTCACATTTATATTGAGCATAGGACATGATTAGGCATGTCCCTTCATGGGACATGTCTATTTGATAATCAGATAATTAATATTAATCATAGTTATATATATATATATATATATATATATATATATATGTCAATAAAATTTTATCTCATATATGATTAACACACATATATAAAGGATAAAGACATCCAAATTGACTAAACCTTTAACACTCCCTCTTAGTCGAGAAGGATAAATACATTTTGATAATCAAAGGTAAAGGACAATGAGTATTATGAATAACACAAACATGATCAATGAGATTATATTTAATCTCTTAGTTATTAAAATACCTAGTGTACATTTAAACAAACAACCCAAAGCTAATCAATTTTATGATATCTAAGCTCTTAGTTGTTAGTCTCACAAAATGCATACTTACCTCATACCCAATATGCATCTATATAAATAACTCAAATAAAGTCAATTTAATTACATCTAAGCCCTTAATTGTAAGCCTCACAAGATGCATATTCTCATGATTTAATTACAACACTTACTCAAAATGTATAATATGGATTTTAGCCAACTAAAGCTACCACACATAAACACTCTCTCTTAGCTAGGAAGGATAAACACAAGATATTACACCATTGGTAATATTAGGAAGTTTACACAAAAAAGAAATATTTAATCAGAAGACTTACATAATATGATATTGCATGTGTATTGGCATATCAGAATGTTAACATGTGGCATTCACCAAATACACTTTTTATATCATATTAGATAACATGATTATTGGCCTATCTGAACATCAATCAAATGATATTCACCAAGTACTTAGAGTAACATTTGATATCATATAATATAATTTATTGTAAGATCATCACCTTACACCAACTTTTGCAAATGCAAGTGACATCATTTGGAAGTTGTCACTTCCTTATGATGTACACAGCAGGTAGGCCCATTAAGGTTACATGGTTATAGTGTATGAATCATGATGCTCTTGACTATGACCATTTATTGATCACTAGAGAATCCATCTCAACATGATTTAATCCTTCTTAATCAATAAGATCAAGATCACCAAAGGTTAACCAAATAACATCCTAAGTATTCTCTCTATTTCTCAAGGTTGCCTCTAATAACATGTCAAGCTCCCTTTGAATCTCAATCTTCCTCTTCCTATACATACATATCTTTGATGCAATCTTTCATACTTCTCTATTCATCCTCTTGATACTAATATTAATACTTCCACTACTTTATATATATCCTATCCTTCTGCCAGTTGTATCCTCTTCAATATATATCAAGGTCTATCCATGCTTCATATCTTCATATACAAATATAATAGTGATCTAGAAATTATTGATACCAATAATATTATGTCACATGGAGATTTTCAATTTAGTCTTAGTCACATTAGTTATATGGAGATGTTAATGCTTTCATACCCCATGATATGGATCCTCTTAAACTCAATGATGTTAACTCATAGGTTAACTCAATATTATCAAAATCTCACTATTGTTCATATAAGGACCATATTTATTGATCACAAATAGATTCATTTAAAAATTAAATCTTTAACATTTAAGTTTTCTTTTTTAGTTTTTTTAATCAAATATTATTTCAATGGATCTTATATCCATCATAGCCTTGGATTTATAGACATGATACATTCCAATAAGAATAATAAACTATATGTCATACCTCCAAGAAGAGTGGGGTCTACCTCCTTCGTCATTATGTACCTTTCAACCTGTCAATGTTGTTAGTATTTTGGTGTTTACTTCTCTACGTGACCTAAGACTTGGTTGACCTCTACAGTAGAATAGACGTACTCCCTTAAACTCAAAATTAAATATTTTTATTTACAATGTATGATATTTGTTTGAGGAAGTCTAATTCATCTCTTCTATAGTCAATCAACTAAGCTCTAATAACCTTCAAAGAAGTGATTAACTCATCCACGCCAAAAACTATCTCGCAAATACTTTTAAAAATGACAGATAATTGTAATAATATTTGGGCTCCATTTTTCTATTGATTACCTTCAATATTTATTACTAAACAAAAGCCCAACTCATGACACTATGAAGACCAAAAATAAATATCAAAGTAATAATCTTCTCCAAACTTATTGTTGGTACTCAAAATTGCAGCCTTGATTTTGAGCACTGTTGAGAAATTAAGCCCTATGAAAGCTTTTTGGTGCCTATGTACCCGACTGCCAGTTTGAAGCCTAAAAGGTGTTTAATGTTTCTAAAACCCTATATTTAGCCTTTCTAAGTGTTCCATGAAGTTAAATCATCATTCTGAGTTGTCTCGTGAAGTCTTGTTTTAGGCAATTGTCAAATTTGCAATTTTACCCTAGTGTCAAACAGCGACAGGAAGCTGTGTTTGCCAATGAATATCTCGCACCCAAAAATGTTTCATGACTTTCCATTTTGAGATTATCTAGTATCCAGACCCAAGAACCTATGTTTTAGATTTTGAATCATTTTGAGTTCATTTGACTAGGTTTTGAACCCTTCAAAGTTGGTCAGTCACTGTTTTCATACTTTTGCACTTTGCACACATTTCTGGGAAGCCCTGTTTGACGTGCTATAACTTTGACCTAGTTGACTATAATGCTAAATTTCCTTTTTTGTTGCATGGTAGATGTCAGAGACTTCCTATGTTTCAATTTTTAAGTCTTGACGAATCCATTTGATCAGTTTTCAAATGCGATTCCAAACAAAATTTATGACTTTTTATAGGTGTCAGCATTTGCAGAACTGTCAGGACCCCTGTTCGTGGTGTTATAATTCCTAATACATGATCGGTATGACCAAATGGTTTGTTCTATTGCATTTTCCTCCAAAAAAAATTTAAGTGTGTCAATTTTCAAGTCTTGATGAATCTATCTTCACACTTTTCTAGGTCAATTCCATTTGCAAAAAATGTTTTCTGTCAGTGTTCCTAGTCGCAAAATTCTGAGTAGCTAACTTTAGACGCTCGCCAAACGTGTCCTATTATTCATCATGAGCCCAAACTGCATATTCATATTCAACTCATGATAGAGATTTAACGCCCCAAATTTTGTCTCCCCAAGTGTCCATTTGCCCAGTTTTCAAGGCCAAAACCAAACTCAGTTTGTTGTTTTCTGACATGTTTTCTTGCAGGTAATTCTGAGGAGGCAACTTCGATAGCTAATATCTTTTGACCCCAAATTTTTCATGAGATGAGATTTGACAAAGTGAAAGTGTGTGGAAGAGAGATTCATTGTGCCCGTTTTCAGAGCCTGCTCAGAGGTTCAGGCTAGTTTTCAAAGGCAGTCAATAGGAGCTCCTAGCACAAATTTGATAGTTTGCAAAAAAGTGATAAAATAAGTTGATTCTAATCAGTCTGAGATGAGCAATAGATCAGCTCAGCTTTTCAGTTGTTTGGAAATGAAAAAAAAATTTAGTCAGACCCACTTTGGGGTTCAACTAATTTTGCCAGATTGATAAGTTAAGGAGTAAATTGATAAATAATAAATTATGAGAAAATGATTTTCAAGCATGCTCATCCTACTTTTCATCCTAGGAATGCAATAAGGGTTCAGAAATATGAACAATGCTGGATTTTTGAATTCAAACATAATAGTTATCCTAAATGATAACAAACAAGTTTATCTCCCAGCAGCAAATCTCGAAGGTCCTACAACCCCAGTTGGTGTCCTCAGTAGTGCACTTAGTACGTAACAATCAAAGCCACAATCATGCATGAATTAGAAGGGAATCCGGTTGGAGGATTGATGAAGTTCAGTGCCATGATAAGAAAGAAGTTCACACAATTTTGAAGGAAGAATTAAGGAAAACCTCCACGCATGCATTTCAAGCCAAGAAGCAGCACGTGGGTGGATAGAACTTGGGAAGACTAAAAGGATTGCATACTCTCAAGTGGGGGAATAAAAAAACTACCTCTTCCATATGGCTGAATCAAGGCTCTTGTCTGTCATGACCACAACAAACTCCCTTCATACTTTGCTTTCCTTGTGTAAAGCGTGCAACATATTGGGTAGCGCCCGTCCACCAAAATAAGTAAAACTAGGAAGAAACTCCATGAGTATATATTGGGCTCATGAAGGGGTGAGAAATTGATATCACCCTTAATCAGAAGAACACGGACAATCATAAGGGACAAATCTTAAAAATGGATCGCAATCAAAATCTATAAGATGATGTCTAACACTAGAAGGAAAGTTAAAAAGCCGTCTCACATTGCAAATTGAGAAAAGATCCATGCCACTTTATTTCCAAGAGATGTAGTAGTTGAAATTGTAACAGAAGCCGTGCATAGAGTAGGGAAAGCTACAACAGAGAAGGTCATTGATGAGGCTCAAGAACGAGCTATTGTAACTAGAGATCAAGTAGAGGTTCCACATTGTAGAGGTTGTGCCACACAAGCTGCTCAGTAGGAAGAGAGCCCACGTAGAGCATCAAGAACAATCTGCACAAGCAAAGTCCAAAGAGACTCTGATGTGTTACACCAAAAATAGTGACCCACATCAGCGACTAGCAAAGTTTCATGTGGCCAAAGGAAGCTGAAAAATGTAGGTCAAAGGTTTTAAAGAAAAAACAAAGAACAATCACATCAAGAAAAAGTTGTAGTTTTTAAAGGGAATCTGCGAGTGAAAGAGGAGCCAAGGCGGTATGTTCAAAGCATAAATCTCCACTGCATCATCCACGTTGAAGTTGGGTATAGGAGCAAGGAAGAAAGCCGTAGCCCATGCAAAGTTAACAAAACACCAAATAGAGCTGCAGTCTTCTGTAGGCATCCAATTTCGTCCCAATTTTTACAGCCAGCGCATGAACTATCTCCCCCATTCTAAAAGCCATCTAGTGTAAACAAGCCTGTAGGACTGTAGTGAAAGTGAACAAACCTGGCTTTATTCTTGCGCATAGCATTCGAGAGAAAAGCTTCAACGCATCTTCATTGCAATCATTCTAACCATACCCTCCAATCATGGAAGTCCAGGAAATGAGATCTCTTTCAAGAATTTGGTCGAACACTTGATGTGCAGATATTAGATTCCTACATTTTCTATACATGTTGATCAAACCATTTTCTATATGAATATCTATTTTGTTTCCTAATCCAATAATATGGGCATGAAGGAGTTTGGCATTTACCACCGATCTTAGTTTTGCACATTCTTGTAACAGATTGTTGTAGGTTCTGCAATCAAGCCAAATCTCCCGTTGGTTCAATTCATAAAGAATATGAAGGGTCGAATAGGAAGCCGTAGGCAGGGGCAGCATTACAGTGAAAGCGGTTATTCCCACATTGCCCAAGCGGGGTAAATTTAGATGTTTAAATACAATATTACACTTCATTTGTGGTGTCCAAAGACAAAGGCCTTTTGTAAAGGCAATTGTATGGGAGGTGGGCCCCTTGAAGCCAACCAAGTGGAAGATGATAATGCTAAGTTTTGAACTAATGCTCAAATAAAGAGTTGATGATGTCAGCATGCATTGAGAAATTGAGAAAACCCAAAAATCCAGCAAAGGCAGATTAGCTCGGAAGGAGGAGATTTTGCCACATGTCTTGATCATGTGGTCATCATTAAGTCGCTATGCGAAAGATGCAAGGAAGTTACTATAGCGAGTTAGCGAGAAAGAGACTTGTGGCATTGATGTGGAAGGAGGGATTAAGGAGTTCATCAGAAAATGTGACCGGAATCAAGTGGTCGCCATGTCGCCATCGAAAAAATGAAGAATTTTTGGCAAGCAACTTGGCGACTTGTCAAAAATTTCAAAAAACTAGCAGAGCTTGAACATGGGTCCCGCTCAGAGATCAGGACCAATCCCATGGTGACACGTGGCATTGTTGCACAAGCTCGAGCCAGTAAGATAATGACATGTGGCGCTATTCAGATGGTTTGAAGAGGAAAGAGTAATTTCAAATTTGTTTTAAAATATATCTTTGATGTGCACAGTCTGTAAAAGAGTAAAAATTGGTTAAAAATTATAACTTTTCTATAGTTTAAACTATAGAATATTTAAATTTTTCAATTTTATCCTTTTGTGTGGAAGCCATGAGCAGAGGGCTGATCTTCAGAGGGCCATAACTGGAGCATTTTTTAGGCTAAATAGGCACTCCAATATACCGTCGGAACCGCAAGAACCTAAACTTTCTAAATCTAAAGTTGGTTTTTGCACAGGTATTCAATGGTTCACACTGTAGATCAGTTTGTGAAAATCAGGGTCATTAGCAATAGAACAAGCAGTTTTGATCATGAAGTATCAAAGTTGGTCAGAGGGCAGTCCTAGAGGCTTGTTGGGATTTGAAGGTGAATAAAATCAATTCTGAAATATTTTCTTGATTTCTACAAGGCCATTTGAACTGATTTGTTACTTTTATCGAGTTCACTTTGACACCAAAATCAGTTACACTTTCTCATCATCAAATTTTTGAGATACTTGACGCCTTTGAAGGGTAAAATGATGGGGATTTGATTTTCAGTTAGAGGGAAAAGATAAGAAAGATGGTTTTAATCTGCTATGAAGGTTTTTCGAGTGGACAAGTGTCATGTTCAAATTCAATCCAAGAAATTACTTCTTCCTATATCTTTCTTTCTTCGTCTCATTATGAGGGTTCCAATTTTTGCACTGAGAGACCATTCTTCAGCATTTTCTTCTTGTATTGAACAACATTTTGAGTTTTATGCAAATAGTTCATGTCTGTTAGGTGATTTATGAAGTATTATGTACATCTTTCATGTATTTGGTTTCAAGGAAAGCAAATAAAGAGCAGTAATGGTTCCAAATTCAGTCTGAATCTTGTATCCTATTTCTAGATCTGTAATCTTTTCTAGTTTATGATCAAAGACCATAGATTAGGTTGCATCTCATTTACTGATGTATGTGATTGAAATACCTTTCTTATGGAATAGAGAGCCATGTAACTTCTTGGTGTTTATCACAGGGTTTATTGATTTCATGATGGGATATTCTGAGTATGAGATTCTTTTTTATGCAGATATATATTCACAAGTTGAAAGATAGATCAGAGATCTGGATGTAGTAATATGTCTAAGATCTCCAGGAGATGTATGGTTATAATTCATTTAATTTCCCAATAGATAAGGCACTGATCACTTATAGGATCACCTGTTATACTGCTGCATATTTGAGGTTTTGCTGAGATCAACATCGATAATCAATCATCTTTACATTTTATGTTGAAGAGCTAGAATGGTCAAACCCTCACTCAGCTTGTGCATTCCATAGATTTTCATTCAGCTATTGTACATCTCTATTATTGCATTAAGTCTTTAGGAGATATAAAGGGTTTCAATCTGCTTATTAGATTCAGGGATATGTTCTGCACTGGTACAGTATCAATTGAATCTCAGGTCTACCCACCTAGGTTTTGCAGAGCTTGAAGAAGAAGAAGGGTCTAGCCTTATAGTTGGCCTGGTGTTTGAAATGATATGTTGATAATGGGAGTTAGCTACCCCTAGATGCATCAGTTTCTCATTGGGATAATTGAAAACCTTCCAACGTTTTCAAACACCAACACTTATAACACTTGAATCATTCATATCTGCCAATTATTTTATTGTGTGTGCTCTTTTATAGTTCTGAGTATTCACAAAACATTTAGAAAATTACAATTTATTGACCATCTTCAACCTATAAATTAGTAAGAGAGGAAACCTCTATCTCCTCCATCTTCACTCCCAGTAATAGATACATAATTGATGGTAACAATGATAGCCAACCTAAACCTTGTGGCAATTGATAGAATGACAGGAAAGTATCCAAGTAGCTTATAGATAAGTATTTGGTAAGCAATCTAAAATAATGATGCATTGAAATGTGTAGCTTAATTCAGATACATCAGTCCCTTTATCAAGTTGTGTCTATAGAGAATGATGTTTTTGGAATCAATATTGTCATTACACCAAAATCTTGAGTTGTCAATGAATGGCACAACATCTAAAGATAGGGATCCATGAGAGGTGGTTAAGCACATGTCACAAATCCATTGGTCTATGTTGAGTAGTACCTTCACCTAGAGGAGATGAAGGCACCAACCTCCCAACAATGCCCCCCTCAGCATGACTTAAGGGATTTGAACCTATAACCCAATGCTCTAATACTCCTTATTGTAATCACTATTTTCATTACATCAAAAGCTCAAGTTATCAATAAATGTCACAATAATTAGAGATAAGGATCCATGGGAGGCAGTTAAGAACATGTCACAAATCCATTGGTCTATGTTGAACAGTACCTTCACCTAGAAGGGACGAAGGCACCAACCTCCCAACAAATTTTTTTTCAGCCTTGGAGGTTGCATGTGTAAACTTGGAAGGTCCTTGTCTCATAGGCACCTAATTTTACTTTCTCAACTGACAGTTAGAGTAGCTTCTTCTAAACATGGCAGTAACAATAGAAATATAATTGAATCACTCATAAATATATATAAGCACTCAAAGCATCATTGTTTCTGATTATATTTTACACTATAAAATGACATGTAAAAAATTTCTTTCAAGCCACCATGTGATATTTAGCATGATAATAGTTCGAACCTGCAGATTCAAATAGACCAAGTAAGCCATCACTTTATCCATGAAAATTTTGTAAATGAAGCTCAACTAATAAATGTGAATAGTTTATTTTCCCTTTAGCAGATTAATATGGCCTTATATTCGTCAACTATTGACACTTTATATAACAAAAAAAATCCACAAATACACTAATAGAAGTCCATGGCACAAAAAGGAACTTAAATAATTCCATTCATACATTGATTCCTTTATTTGGGATGTTATTATTTCAATTTGATTATATTAGTCTCTCTTATTTGTGTATGAAGTATGGTGTGTGGCTTGATTTTTTCCATTATCAAATAGATTAAATTAAAAAATAATAACTTAATCTCTTCTATTTCACCATCATAATAAACTCATGCATCCCAATATTGATCATTCTTGAGAGTTCCATTGACCAGTTGTGCACTTGCATTTATGTACAATAAAACATTTATAGTGAACACAATTGAGTTGGTGTCTATTCCTACATGATTGTCATCTTGATCGGATAGGTTCTTGTAGATGTTGAACATGTTGAGCCATTGGCCAGTGTTGTTGCCAAGGGGTTGAATGTCAAAGGGAGCCATGAATAAAGTGATTTTTTCTCTTCCCCAATGGTATGATATAGGAATCAGGTTAGAATGTGTCCCAAATGAAGCTTGATTTCAAGCTATCACTACAAAGATACAGAGAACCCTTATTAAGATTCAAGCTATACTTTTTCCATGCCTACAGATCAAAAAGAAAACTCTAAGTGCTCAATCAATTTCTTCTTGCCACCATTGTAGAAATATCTTTCTCCAATTACTTCCCAACATAGATGATCATCCTCATTCTTAATCTGACTTAATTACATCTTAGTGTTTAATAGGTTTATAAATCACATATCAATGTTTAACAGGTTTACAATCTTCAAAGTATAATGAAAGTCTGCATTTAACATAGAATCACCATCACACTATTTGGTAACTCACAAATTTCATAAAGATCCCAAAGATTGAATGTGCCTAGATACCATATTAAAATTATGGATCACTGCAAATGTACTAATACTACCATAATATGTGGTATGTTCTTTTCAAATGCAACATCCTCTCACATTTATATTGAGCATAGGACATGAATAGACATGTCCCTTCCTAGGTCATGTCTATTTGATAATCTAATAATTAATATTAATAATAGTTATATTATATATATAACAATAAACTTATATCTCATATATAATGAACACACATATATAAAGGATAAAGACATCTGAATTGACTAAACCTTTAACAACTATAATGTGTATCATGTGTTTCACTTCTTTCATTTAGTGCATGCATATGTTCCATGATAATGATAATTTTCCTTTTCGAACCATTTTGTGAAGTGTCATTTTGAGCATTTGTCAAATTTGCATTTTTGTCTAAGTGTCAAATAATGACAAGAAGCCTAGTTTACAATTTAATATCTTGCACCTAGTAAAGTTTCATGACTCGTCACTTTGGGAGATTCTAGAATGCATATCAAAGAACCTATGTTTCATATTTCAAATTTTTTTGATATGTTTTGACTAGGTTTTGAATCCCTCAAATTTTCTTGTTTATTGTTGTCATGTTGATGCGTATTGTTCAGAATTCTAGGAAGCCTATTTGACCAGTGATAACTTTCACCCAGTTGACCAAATTGAAGAATTTATTTTTCCATTTCATTCTAGGGGTCAAAAACTTGCTATGTTCTAAATTTGAGCTTATGAAAAATCTATTTGACTAGTTTTGAAACGTGATTCCATATGCAATTTGTAAAACTTATTGGTAACTAAATTCTAAAATACTAATAGATGGAATTAAAATGATTGTACCATTATGTTCTCGACTAAAAATTCTCCAAGTGTGCGAGTTTTCAAATCCTAATGAATCCATTTCCACACTTCTTCGAGTCCATTCTGTTTGCAAAAATAATTGTTCTACTAGTGTTCCCGATTCTAAAATTCCAAGTACCCAACTTTTTAAAAAAATCAAATTTTCCCACTCATTTTTCATGAGCCCAAATCATAGACTTATACTCTCCAGGTGACATTAAACCAATGCCCAGATCTCAGGCCCCCATGTGATTGTTTGACCTATTTTCAAAGCCAGATTTGAAGGCAATTTATTGTTTCTGACATGGTTGTTTGTAGGATAGTTTGAAGTGAGCAACTTTGATGGTCAATATCTTTTGAACTAGATGTCATCAAGATCCAATAATTTGTAAGGTAAATGTATGGAAACTAGAGAGCGTGAATGCAAGTTTTTAAGGCCTAATTGATTGTTTCAGATAGTTTTTATAGCCAATCAGGGGACCCCTTCCATAGAAACAAAATTTCTAAAAGATGGGTTAAAAGTAGGTTTAAATGTTCAATCAATGATCCAAATTCAATTCATTCAATATGGAAATGTTATTTAAGGCATGATTCTCAAGTTAGGTGTTTGATTTTTATTTTTTTAGCTAGGCCCACTTTCACACCTAACTAATTTCATCATGTTGGTAATGACTTGTCAAGATTGAAGATGTAGAAAGAATGGGTTATAATGTTTCTAAACATTCTTAATATCTTAATATACGCATATGTCTTTCTAGGTCAAAGGCATGTGAGATGTAGTGATATACAATGAAATATAAATGATGAATTTAGACCTTTCAATGAAGTCTCAAGGATCACATATGTTGAAGCCCACTTTAGAAATGACACAAGATTGGATCATGAATGTTTATTTACAAGACTTGTTCATTTCATTCATGATCAATAGTTTCCTCTTTTGTGGATAGATGATATGATTGACTTCAAGTGGATCATTTCAGATGTTTTAGCTTTACATTAAAAATTCATATGTATGTTTCCAAGGAAGATAAAAGGATGCCCAAATATGATTGGTGTGGTTTGTTTCATGAGGGGAGGTTGTGTTATGCATTAGGGAAACACTGTAAAGAACATTTTTGGGGAGGAGGTAGCTACCTAGGATAGTATAGAGAATACTTCCATGGATATAGAAACTACTGAAAATGCAAGCAAGAGATCTAAGGAGGAAGACCCACAAGAAGATAATGACAATGAAGATGACTCATCTAAGAAATAGAGAATAGATAAGCCTGACGATTCCTAGCAAAATAGTTTAGAGAAGTCTTTGAAAGAAGATATTCTTGAGGTCATGAATGGTCAACAAGGAGATTTTGCAAAGGTAGAAGGAGAAGAGGAGGTAGTATGTTGGACTAACTACATATGTTCCCCTTTGAGATTTGTGACATGGCTTAACCACCTCCTGTGTTCTATAAGTCTAGTGGTTGTATTATACATTGATAGATTGATCTTTTGGTGCAATGATAGCTCTAGCTTGTAACAAGTAGTATCAGAGCTTGGTCATAGGTTTGAATCTCCTTAGGTAACATTGAGGGGGGGATTGTTGGACTAACCACCAATGTTTCCCTTTGAGATTCATGACATGGCTTAACCACCTCCTATATTCTATAAGTCTAGTGATTGTATTGGACATTAATAGGTTGATCTTTTGGTGCAACGGTAGCTCTAGCTTGTAACATAGTAGAGGGTGATGCACAAAATGAAGATGGTGGTGGCAAGGCTAAGGAGTAGAAGAAAGTGGGTCCTATGAAAGTTGTCCCCAAAGCATTTGATGACTCTAAGGAGATGTTTGATTATTTCTACAAGTTTCTCCATTATTGGCCACTCAATCTCAATCTCAATAAGTATGACATATGGTATTATGGGATTTTCTTACTCAAGGTCACCACAAACCAAATAAAAAAGTTGGCCCCGGCATTGAAGTATTTTATATTAGAGTCCATCCAGTGTTTTAGAGTAGATTTTTTGTCTTGATAAGGAAGGATGACACCATAGATGAATTTAGTTATTGCAAATGTATAGATAGCTTATTCCCACTACCAAAGGACATGAAAACATCTAGAAAAAATCTTGGGTCATTTGATCAAAGGAACAATAATAAATCAAAACAAGGTGGAGGAGGTTGAGGTGGTAGGCATAGTGGTAATCTTGGCAAGCATGGTGGCCATGGAAAGGGTCATGGTAGGAATTGATGCTTATCTAAAAGGTATCCCCTTAGCCAATTTTGGATAGAGATACTACTCAACCATAATACTCCATCTTCAATGTACTTTGTATGTGAAGGAGAGATTGTGAAGTTGGGTGTGTGGGACTAGATTTATTTTAGAACCATTTAAAATGAAGTTGCAAGACATTTCAACTCGGTGCTAACATAAAGCTTCTCGATCAAATTTTCAAGATCCTGCAAAAAAAAAAACTACAAATCAAAGATCAACACATGTTGCTTTGAGTAGGATCACCATTCTCTAGAGGTAGATGCATAGTCAAAAGCATCAAAAGGGGTCTATGCTAAAAAAAATGATGAAAATTGCACAAGGTTTGATGATGGGATTATTATATCACATTCATTTTGCATGACCTTTTCTATGTATTTTTAGATCCTAGCACTCTACTTTTCTAATGTCTTTAGCCAAGTGCTTATAGACACAAGACATGCACATGTGTGGGCCCAAGAGGGGGATTTGAATGCCAAGAAAAAGTTTGAACAAAAATGAAGGCAAATCTGATGATGTGAAAAAATGTGGATAACTAGATGGACCAACTATAGAATGACACTTGGTATGCACTCTAAGGCACTAACATAGCAATATGGACACTTAATAGAACATTGTAATGTCACAGATGGTGTGGAAAAAGATGAATCAACATGTAAAAATGTGACAGGTTGACACATCTCCCAAGTGTTGAGGTGGCAAGATTACATGTGGCATTAAATTTGAGGTGGTGACATAGACTAATGTGACACATGTCATGTTGTCACATTCTCATGATGACATGGTAGAAAGTTGACTGGACTTGTGATAAAGTGAAGTCACAACACATGGTGACAGATGCTGATAGATGCTGACATGGTAAATTTCAAACAAATACACTAGATTGCACCACATGATGGAGATCGATGGCTATCACTTAGTACTGATGGGAAGTTTCTCAAAAGTTAAGCAAAGTAACATAGCAATAGGCTACCACATGGTAGAGGGTCAAATGTGACATGTCAATTCGTGAATGAATTACAAGTTGCCACGTAGCACCTAGGTGGCATTGATTATGTAGAATGACCCAATCATGTGATGACACATGGTGAGGTGTTCAGGTTGTGATGATGTGATGGTGATTAGACAAATATGGACTAAGGAGGTATGACCATGTGTCATAATGATGGTCAACAAGGTTTGACCCAAATGGAAAAGGGGGAAAAAGAAAAGTTCAAAAAAATAATTTTTTAATACAATTTCCCTCATTTGACGTGTAGACCTTTTTAAATATTGAAATTGGGTTTTATTATATAGTTTAAACTTTGTAAAATGGAAATTTTTGCAACAAATAAAGCTCTGTAGATTAGTCATAGACCTAAAGTTTCAAATAGACACCCTGGGCATGTCTTTTAGGTCAATATAGGACTATTGTATATCGTCAAAAAGCACTTAGAGTCTACTTTCTAGATCTTCCTTTAGTTTTTGTATTCATATTAGTGTATAAAAAATATTTTAGGTTTTTTTTTTGAGGTGATCCTTATTCAATTGCATTCTGGTATGAGTAGTTCAGATTCAATTTGTGGCCAAATTAACAATGGGTATGTACCAAACTTGAAGAGGATTTTACTAGGAGTATTATTTTGCCTCCAAATTAGTTTGGTAGAATTTTTTGTAATATTTTGATATGAGATATGATATTTTATCAAAAAATGGTTTTTCTCATCATTCTTGAAAGATATTTGTGAGTTTGTTGGTACAATGATAGGATATGATCCAATTTTTAGTTATAGAGAGAAGAAAGAGGTTTTGCAACAAAAATATAGGGAGATTCAAGTAGAAAATTGTCGATTCTAGATTAGATCCAAGATTCCTTCCTTCTTCTATTTCTTTCTTTCTTCTCTTTCTATATAGGGTTGGTTCTAGACTTTTGGACAAGTTCTATAGATGTGATACTACCATTCTCAGCATTGATCTCTTGTATGAACATCATTAGTGGAGTTTTAATGTATATTTATGGTCTAATGTGTGTTTTATGAGTCTTTCATGCATCTTGAATGTACTTGCTTCAAAGGAATGAATACAAAGATAAGAAAATTACTTAGTTTTAATATGAATTCTTGTCTCCTAACTCTTTTGTTTGCAATATTTTGGGTTTGTGGACAAAGAAAATAGATCCGGTTGTAATTCATTTTGGGTTGTATGTCTTGATGTGTTTTTCCTTTGATTCAAAGAATCATGTAAATGCTTGATATATCTTGCCAGGGTTGTAGATTTCATGAGAAGGATATTATGAGTGTGAGGTTCAGATTAAACATAGATGTTTGATTTACAAAGTAAAAGGATAGATCATCAATACCTACTACATGTTGTGATTTGTGTATTACCCAATGGATAGGGCACTAATCATTCTTAAGATCTACAAGTATATTGTTGTTTCATATTTGGGTTTAGCTAATATCAACCAATTAATCATTATCCATTTCCATTTCATGTTGTAGAGCTGAAAAGGATAACCTGCACTAAGCCTGTGAATGCATTGATCATGTTATTAGTCTTTCCATGCCTTTTTCATTTGCATAAGCATAGAAGATTTTAGTTTTTAATCTGCTTGATACATATTCAGATGTGTGTTTTAAAAACTAGTATCATATAAATGAGTCTGAGGTCTACCCACCTAGGTTTTACAGAGCCTGAAGTGAAGAAGGAGTTCAGCCATATAGTTGGCCCGGGTTCTAGAAAAATTGTGTTCACCATAGGAGATATCTTCCCTTAGATTCAATCTTGTCTTGGATACCTGGTAGCTGAAATTTCTATTAAACCAGAAGCCAACACATTCTAGGAAAATAGGCAAAAATAGATACAAGAAACAAGCCACAACATGTAGATCTCCATGTTTGTTTTATATTCAAACCATGCATCTCTTGTTTAATAGTTTGTTCTCCTATAGGATTTGATAACCTAACTCTTTTAATGCACAATGTTTTGGAGAAAAAAAGGATGTCACTGACAAATGGATCAGTGTATGTGTTATATCACTACCCTCTGAATTACAAGGTACAACTCCCTTAGGATTTGCAATGAATATGTATTTCTTAGATCAGGATTTTTGACTAAATAAGATTTTAACTTGAGAGTAGTAAAGGCTAACCAAATTTCTTGTAGACACAAACAATTTAGGAAAAATGGATTAGGACAACCTATCACACCCAGTGGAATGTCTATAATAGATTATCTTGAGATTTTTTAACTCTTGCTTCATTCTAAATGGAGATTAATTATCTAAATGCAAAAGAGGAAAGGAAGAAGAGATCTACATGAGGGAAAATGGAATTGATTTAACTATTAGACTTGGATGAAATGGAATCCAACAAGTTACTAATAGATTCAACCATTTTTATTCTTCAATTCCCAATGAAACTACTTTTAACATGCGATGAAATAAATAAGAGAAGAAGCATAACAAAATTTGAAAAAGTAAATTGAATTACTTATACTATAAATACCATGGTGAAATGGAATGCACAAGGTGATCATAGAATCACATGTAATCGTCCTTCAACTCTCAATGTAGAACTAATCTCTAGGCAACAAAATATGAAAAGAAAATTAGGTAAATGGAATTATAGATCCAATTCACCATCAAGTTTGTCAAAATTTGTATTATCAGAAGAAAATACATTTATAGTTTTCTATCATCCCCTCATTTTTTGCAGAGAAATAGTCACTCAATAGAAAAAAATAAGAATAAAATATAAAAATATCTAAACAACATGATATAGACATGTGGCATCTTCCCATCTATGATTTTGACTCCATAACACTTCTGAAAACACACGGTGATTGTTTATCTTCATGTTGCTTTAGGAATCCTCGAAAAATCTTCATTTTCTTCATATTTTGTTGTTTAGCATCAAGTCTATGTAATTCATATTTTAATGGTCACAACAATTGTTAAATCTGACCATTGATCTATGATCAATGATCAAGATTAAGCCTAGCAATCTTTCTTATTCCCATTTTCTAGCTCCTTCACAACCATTTTTTTGGATACAATTTTTTAATTATGTGTTGTCTTTGATGATACACAAATCCTATATTAGTTATCAGATAGAGTCTACAGAGCTCAATTGGTTAGCAAGGCAAAAGGCAGAGTCTACCAAGCTCAGATAGTCAACAAAGTGAATTACAAAGTCTACTAAGCAATGTAGTAGTTACACTATGGAGATAGTTTCTACTAAGCTCACTTGGGCATTGAAGAATTTTATGGTAGAAGTCAATTTCTACCGAGCTCACAAGGTCAGCAAAGGAAAGTTAGTGTTTACTGAGTTCACTCAGCCTCCAAAGGATTTTGTAGAATTCTTAGTGTTTACCAAGCTTCAATTGGTTAACACTGGAAATCATTTCTCCAAGATTGTTTACTGAGTAGGTTCGGCCAATGGAGGATTTCATTATTTTGGAAAATAAAGTTTAATTGTTTCATGTAAAGTTTGTAGCTAACTAATGTAATGATTATTGGTAAATGTAACTTTTAAATGAGCTAACTAGATAATTTTTATGGTATAAATAAAAGGTCAAGTTGTGAATTCAATAGGATGGTGAATGGATGAATGAAAGAGAGAGCATGCAAGTGAGTTGATTTTGTGAAGTCTGAGAAAATTTTGAAGAAGGATCAGATATCCTTGAGGAGCAGCAAAGGTGTATTTGATTAGAGAGGATCTAGTATAAAAAAATAGAGATTTTTAATAGAAAAGTTTAGTTGCATCTCATTCAGGTCACTTCATTGTTACTTTTTCATCATTATAGTAGTGATTCCTAAATCTCTTAATAGAGTTGGTTTAATAGCCATTTTTGTAAATCCTCTAACAAAGTGGATAGTTCTTTTGAATTGTTCTTAAGTCCTCTAGCAAGGCCACTCCTAGCAAGGTGATTAAATCCTTTAACAAGTTCACACCTCACAGTGTGTTTTGTAACCTTTAATAGGGTTGGCTCCTAATAGGGCTCATTTCAGAAGAGTGAAAATTGGTAGCTAGTTACTTGGTGGTTTTTCCCATATTGGGTTTTCACATTAAATCTGGTGTCTTTTGTGTTGATATTATTTCTTTTATGCTTGCATGTTAAATCTTTGTGAATGCTTGATAAGTTAACATACATCTACCGAGTTACAGCATATTTCTGTGTGGCTACCAAGTGACAATAGTAACTAAGTTTATAAGACATTTAAGGGATATGTGGATTTATTTTGTGGTAACTGATTTAGCCCCCACCCCCCTCAGTTACTCCATCTATATTTCCAAAAATTGGTATCAAAGCCTTTGGTGCTTGTAGTAAGGATTTCAAGGATATAAGCTAAAGATTAGGATGTCTTACAAGAGGGAAATTCCAAGGCTTAACAGGGATAACTTTTTAGCATGGCAAGGTCTCATGAGACTCCATCTGGCTTCCATTGGAGATACAAGATTGAAATATCTTGATGAAGAATATGTGACTTCTTTTGGTACACTATCTATTAATGACATTACTAAGAAGAAGACTCATAACACCATGATGATAGACATTGCATCTGCATTAAGCTATGAAGAATTTGATGATGTCAAAGATTGCAAAACTGCCTTTGAAATGTGGAACAAGCTAAAATATATCTATGGAGGTGATGATAATGTAACAAGAGCCAAAGAAAAAATTCTAAGAGGAAAATTTGATTAGTTGAGGATGAGAGAGAATGAAAACATTGCCAAATATGTTGAAAGAGTCAAAATATTTGTTAGTGCAATCAAGGCTTCTAGAGGAGACATTGAAGAGAAAATTGTTGTAAGTAAAATTCTTAGAACATTACTTCCCATTTATCCAATTAGAATTTCTACAATTCAAGAAAGAAGATGTAAAGCAAATCATAAGATAAATTTAGAAGTAATATTAGGAAGATTGACTACATTTGAGCTAGATAACTATGACAACTATGTTCTAGCTTCCAAGAACATTGAATCAACATTTCAAGATTTCACTCAAAGAAAAGGGCAAGAAGATAAAGGTATCCCAGTTAGAAAGTGAAGAAGAATCAGAATAGAGTTATGACAATGATCTTGAGGTGGTTGAAGCTCTACTATCAAGAAAATATTTTAGAGGCAGAGGGAAACACAAAGGTAAGGTTCCTTTGATCTATTTTTCATGTAAGGAAATTGGACACATTGTTGCTAAGTTCCCAAACAAGAAAAACAAGGATGAGAAGAAAGGTCATAAGTGTAATGGCAAGAAAGACTTCAAATCATTCAAGGACGAAGGTAAGAAAACATGTTTCATGGCTAAGGATTCTAATGAATCTGATGATGGTGAAGATGAAATTGTTTACATTGTTGTGAAAGATGAATCTGATAATGATGAGGAAGATAAAAAAGTCACTTATCTCTCATGTGAGCAAAAATGATACATGGATAATAGATAGTGGTTATTCTCATCATATGACTGGTGACAAAGCTAGGTTTGAACAATTTGAAGACTATGATGGTGGTAGTGTGAGATTTGGTAATAATGAACCTTGTTGCATAAAATGAAGAGGAAGAATCTCACTAACCAAGGAACTTGTATGTGATAATGCCCATTAGGTTGGAGGTCTAAAACACAATTTGTTGAGTGTGGCACATTTAATCAATATTGGATTCAAAGTGGAATTCATGCATGGAAAAGCAAGACTACTAGATTACAAAGGAAAGATGATTGGATTAGGCATACAAACAAAAGGTAACTTGTTTTATCTTGAAATTGGTGAATGTTCATGTTTTATTGCTCAAGTTGAAGAAATTTGGTTATGGCACAGAAGGTTATGTCATGTGAACTTTGATAATCTGGTGAAAATAAGAAAATTCATGAAAGTAAGAGGCATTCCTAGTATAAAGAAACCTGATGTTGGTCTATGTAAAAATTGTCAGATTAGTAAGATGGGAAAGACTAGCTTTATATGTAGGAACTATTAGTCTAAGGAAATTTTGGAAATTATGCATACTAATTTGTGTGGACCTATTGAAATTGAAAGCTATACTAGAAAAAATTTCTTCATTCTTTTTATTGATGATTACTTTAGAATGATGAGTGTTGTGTATTTAAGAGAGAAATCAGGAGCATTTGAGAAGTTCAAATGGTATTTGGCCATAGTAGAGAAGGAAACAAGGAAAAGATGTGAAATGCTTGAGGTTAGACAGAGGTGGTGAATTCATCTCCCATGAGTTTAATAACTTTTGCATTGAAAGGGGAATCAAAAGACAAGTATTAGCACGTGGAACTCCTGAGAAAAATGTAATAGCTAAAAGAAGGAACAGATCTATCATGGACTATGCAAGAACTTTAATGATTGAAAAGAACATTGTTATCAAATATTGGAAGGAAGCTATCAGCACAGCAGTTCATACCTTGAACTGAGTATAGCTGAAGAAGGACTCATTCAAAACCCCCAATGAGTTATTGTGTGGCTATAAACCCAATGTAAGTTACCTAAAAGTATTTGGAAGTAAATGATATATTCTGAAAGAATCTAGAAAAGGAAAATTTGATGTGAAGGGTGATGAAGAAATATTTTTGGGATATTCTTGCAAGAGTAAAGCATATAGATGTTTGAATTTGTCTACTCACAAAGTCATAGAAAGTGCACATGTGAAAGTGGATGAGTTTGTAGAAAGGAATGAAGAATAAAGCAAAAAGGAACCAGAAGATTGCAAGAGATTTGTTTTCATCAAACCTGATACAGTACCAAATACATCTATCAATCAGGAAACTTCTACTCTCAAGTCTTTAGTCACCAAGTTGCAAGAAGTTTAAACTGAACTATAGGAACCTGAGTCACATTCAGATGCTACCAAGCCAATTCCTACTAAGTCTGAAGGACCTAAGCAATACTCAGGTTAGCCAGAATAGCTGAAACCTGAAGTTGAAGTGCAAGAGGATGATAATGCAATTTGTTCAAAAGGCAAGGAACCTGTATTAGCCAAGTATGTTAGGAGAAATCATGCTCTAGATCAGATCATTATGACAAATCTTAAGGTTTTTTTGTTCTAGACAAGAAGGACATGGTTTGCAAATTACACAAAGCATTGTATGGTCTGAAACAAGCCCCTAGAGCATAGTATGAAAGATTGCATAACTATCTTATTTAGATTGGTTTTTAGAGAACTAATGATAACAATAGCTTGTATATCAAGGAAGGACTAGATAACAAGATTGTTTTGGTAGAAATATTTGTGGATGACACTTAGTTTACAAGAAATGATGATCTATGCAAATAATTTTTAGAGCAAATGAACAATGAATTTGAAATGTCAATGTTTGGTGAGATTAAATTCTTTGTTGGTCTTCAAATTTAGTAGAGTAAGAATGGTATCTACATCACTCAATCTAAATACATCAAGGAGATACCCAAAAAGTTTGGGATGGAAGATTGCAAACCAGTTGGAACTCCTATGTGCACTAGACTAAAGCTTACCAAGGATGATGAATCAAAGGAGGTAGATTAGACATTATTTAGATCAATGATTGGATAGTTGCAGTATGTAGTTAATGCAAAGCCAGATATTGCTCTTGCAGTTGGTATTGTAGCAAGATTTTTAGCAAAACCAAGAGAGAATCACATGATGGCAATCAAAAGGATCATGAGATACTTGAAAGACACTAAAGATTATGGATTATGGTACAAATTTGGAGGTAATTTTGATTTGAAAGTGTTTACTAATGTAGATTGGGCAGGAAACATTGATGATAGAAAGAGTATAAGTGGATGAGCTTTCTTTCTTGGAAAGAGGTTGGTCTCTTGGACAAGAAAAAAGAAAAATTGCACATCTTAATCTACAGCTGAAGCAGAGTATGTTGCAGTAGTAGTAAACTATTCTAATATTTTTTGGTTCAAATAGTTATTGGAAGGCATGAAGGTGGAAATCAAAGAACCTATTGTCATGTTTTGTGAAAATACAAGTGCAATCAACATATCTAAGAATCTAGTAATGCATTCAAAAACCAAGCACATTGCAATAAAATATCATTTTGTCAGAGAATTGGTATAGGATAAGGAGATTAGATTAGAATATTTCCATACAAAGGAACAAATTACTAACATATTTACCAAGCCATTACCTAAGGATACATTCTTTTATCTAAGAGGTAAGTTAGGGGTCATTCCTCTATCTGAGGCTCACTAAAATGAAGTTTTTGTGATGCATCAATAGGTATCAAGTTGAAGATCTATCAATTGATGTAGCATAACAATGTGAACATTGCATATGAATCAATACTTAAGGTACATTGCTACTCATTTGGTTTGTGTTGTCTTTGGCATGTGTTGTCAAAGAGGGAGAGTATACTGTCATATCTTTCTAAAATTTGAATTTTTTTAGGAGAGTTTTATGTTTGATAAGAAGCTATGTAATTTCTTCACAGAGGGAGATTATTTTATTTTAGAAATTTGTAGAATAAAAATCTAAGAGGGAGAAATATTCTATCAAAAAAAAGACTTGTTCTCAAATTTCATCTGCTATGACATGTTTTGTTGCCATCAATGCCAAAGAGGGAGATTGTTGAATACAATTTTTCAATTTTGTGTTGTCTTTGATGTTACACAAATGTCATATCAATTATCAAATAGAGTCTACCAAGCTCAATTGGTTAGCAAGGCAAAAGGCAGAGTTACCAAGCTCAAATAGTTAGCAAAGTGAATTACAAAGTCTACTAAGCATTTCTAGTAGTTACACTATGGAGATAGTTTCTACCAAGCTCACTCGAGCGTTGAAGAATTTTGTGGCAGAAGTCAGTTTCTATTAAGCTCACAAGGTCAGCAAAGGAAAGTTAATGTTTATCGAGTTCACTCAGTCTCCAAAGGATTTTGTAGAATTCTTAGTGTTTACTGAGCTTCAGTTGGTTAACACTAGAAATCATTTCTGGAGCAGTGTTTACCAAGCAAGGTTGGCCAATGAAGGATTTCATTGTTTTGGGAAATAAAGTTTAATTGTTTCATGTAAAGTTTGTAGCCAACTGATGTAATGATTATTGGTAAATGTAACTTGTAAATGAGTTGACTGGATAATTTGTATGGTATAAATAAAAGGTCAAGTTGTGAATTCAATAGGATGATGAATGGATGAATGAATGAGAGAGCATTCAAGTGAGTTGATTTTGTGAAGTCTGAGAAAATTTTGAAGAAGGATCAGCCATCCTTGAGGAGCAGCAAAGGTGTATTCAATCAAAGAGGATCTAGTTAAGCAGAATAGAGATCTATAATAGCAAAGTTCAATTGCATCTCATTTAAGTCACTTCATTGTTACTTTTTATTATTGTAGTAGTGATTCCTAAATCTCTTAATAGAGTTGGTTTAACAGCCATTTTTGTAAATCCTTTAACAAGGTGGATAGTTCTACTAAATTGTTCTTAAGTCCTCTAGCAAGGCCACTCGTAGTAGGGTAATTAAACCTTTTAACAAGATCACACCTCATAGTGTGTTTTGTAACATTTAGTTCAGGGTTGGCTTCTAATAGGGCTCACTACAGAAGAGTGAAAATTGGTAGCTAGTTACTTGGTGGTTTTTCCCATATTGGGTTTCCATGTTAAATCTAGTGTCTCTTTTGTTGATGTTATTTCTTTTATGAATGCATGTTAAATCTTTGTGAATGCTTGATAAGTTAACATACATCTATCGAGTTACAACATATTTCTATCTGGCTATCGAGTGACAGAAATAACTAAGTTTATAAGACATTTAAGGGCTCTGTGGATTTATTTTGTGGTAACTGATTCAAACCCCCCAGTTACTCCATCTATATTTCCAAAATATTCTTCATATGATGCCTTTACTCAAAGTGTTGATGTGCTGACTAACTACTATCTTGTTTCATAGCTTTGCAACCTAGAATATCTTGAATTGTATTTAACCTATGACCTTGTGATTCCTCTTATTTAGCACTCCGTAGCTTGACCTGTCTCCATTCTACTAACCATAGCAACTTAGCAATGATTGTACACTAAAATGGTCATGCCTTCACAACATTAACCTCAAATTTTCTTCAACTATCTGAGACCATGCGACCAATGACTTTTTGTTGCTTTACTATAGTAACTTATGGTTATCCTTAATCACTTGTGAACATGTGTCTATCGTTGATCTTTAAGATCTAATGGCTAGAAATAGAAGATCTCAACTCGTTATTTTGATTTTAAATGTGAGTCCACCTACTCCATGTGTCATGTTGTTCTTTTGTGCAACATCGCAACTTAGATTTCCATTAGTTAGCTTTGAGCTACGATCATGTGCCTAGAAGTTATTTTTGGCATTTTATAGCTTCACAATTGTTATCCTTAAAGTACTAGCCAACCTTGCAATCAAGAAATTCCTTAATTTTTCACCTTCTCTATGTTGACTATGGGTTATCCTTAACTTCCAATGACCATGTGATTCTTCTATTTTCACTACTTTATAGACTTGACCTATGATTAACTTAACCTACCTACTACCCTGCCATCATGGGATTTATACACTTTCACTCTATCTCTGCCTTAACTTTAAGTAAGTTTTAATTGTGTGCAACCTTGCAATAACTACTTAGGACTAATTGTTATTGTGTTCACCATGTCATAACTTAAAATATATTAAATAATTTTTGGCTAGTGACCTTGCACACACCCTTGATCTTATCTTCATCTAACGGCCAAGGATTTATCATCAAAGGTAATTGACTTTCATCTAACCAATTGCATTTAATCCTTTTATTGATTGAATTTTCTACTCATCCACATAGTTTCTTGAAACAAATCAATTTCTCTACATTTTGAGCTCGATTATTATGATATCTTCAATGAAAACTATAACACAATGTGAATCTTCACCTTCAACATGATTAAGAATAGGGAATGATGGAAAAGTAAAGTATCCAAACTTTATTCTCATCAAGGGAATGCATGAACAAGCCCTACAAAACCTAAAAACCTAGCCTTCAACCAGTGCAATGCTCATATAATCTCTTGCATAGGTTATCTTAAAAAGGGATGATGAGAAGAAAGATCACCCTAGATGAATTCTAGAGATATACTCAAACTAGATATTGACTTTTTTTCAACTTAGAGAAAAAGAAATAGGACTAAAAATTGGGCAACAGTTGGCTTTGTCTAAGTATTTAAGCATAACAATTATTAATCTTTATTTCTACACAACAAGGTGATAACTTGGCAATGAAAAGAATAGAATAATCTAGGAAACCAACAACAACTAACTAAGAAAGTGAGCAACTAAGAAAAGTAAAAATGCATGAATGAAAAACCTGCCTAACGAGCTACTATGCAAGGGTTACCTACTTTCAATTTTCCATTTGATATAGCTTCAAATCCTACCCATTATAAGAACATGGCAGGGTTTCTCCAGTGGGATATACCAACTTGAAAGAGTTATTTTGGCTCACTTGTATCATCTAAAATGGTCGTTTCCACAAAGACTAAAACTTGGAATACATCCCTCTTGGTTCATGTCTCTTATCCCATAGCAAGACCAAATCACCTTTCATAAATTTCCTTGGTCTTGCTCGTTTGTCAAATAACTTCTTGACTCTTGGTGTTCAATAATTTTGTTAACCATTTATTGTCTTTCTTCTTGTAACTTGGTGAGATACAAAATTATCTTTTCTAATCCATCTTTGAAAACATCTTCTTCAATCATTGTCTTTAGTTTACACGTAGCAAGCTCTAGAGGCAATGGAAAGTTAGCTTCCACTCCATAAACTAAGTCAAAACATGAGATACCAATGGCTCTTTTAGGTGTGGTTCTATTAGCCCATAGAGTATCATGTATCTTCTTGTGCCAATTTTTCTATTTATCTAAGACTAATTTTCTCAGGATATTAATCAGATTCTTATTGCTAGATTCGGCCTACCCATTTCCTTGAGGTAAATAATTAGATGAATGACCAACTTGAATTCCGTTATTATAACAAAACTCAAAAATATCTAAGGAAGAAAATTAAGATGCAATATCTATTATCAATTTCATAAGAACTCTAAACCTGACCAATATATGTTCTTTGAGAAACTCACATACCACCTTTGATGAAGTCTTCTTCATTAGCTTGGCTTCAACCCATTTACTAAAATAATACTTATTATATAAGAATGTCCTTGACTAGAATGAGGATTAATTAGGCCTATAAAATCCAAACCCAATTGATCAAAAGGAGCTTCAACCACCACTAACCTAAGAGGCAAGGCAACTAGCTGAGATTTACTAGTAAACATCCTACATTTCTTGCAATTGGTAACCCACTTATATGCATCTTTAAACATCCCATGCTAATAGTAGCATTGCCTTAAGATTTTGAATGTAGTAATAGTAGAAGATAAGTGTCCTCTACATGCTTCATTATGAAAATACCTTAACAGTTTCTCTTGCTGCTCCTTATCAACACATCTTAGGAATGTACAATCAATAACCTTCTACAAAACATCATCATGAATTATATACTTTAAGGCATTTTTTTTCATATCTCTCCTTTTATTAGCTATTAATCCATCAAGGCACTCACCATATGTCAAAAAATATGCAATATTTGAAAATGAAGGATCTTGAAGACTTACCATAAGAACCTTTGGAGTATCTTCTTTGCCAACTCATTAATCCTCTACAAAAGCTTTGCAAAGTGAATTTCCTCTTACAAGTTTAGTTCGCTTGATCTCAATACCATATTACTCTTGAACCTTTTCTATCCAAGCTCCTCTATTGTTGAAACCAACCTCATGTTGTGTCAAGATACTTTTAACTATAGAATCTAGCACATATATCATTGAATGAGAATGCAAAATTTAAAATTTAAAATTGTTAAGTTCTCTGACCACTAGATATGCATGTTTCTCCATTTGTGAGTATCTCAATTCTTAATTTTTCATTGGCATACTTATGAAAACAATTGGGGCTTGTATTGCTTCTTTATTTTCCTACATCAATATAGTTGACATGGTATGTTCTAATGCATAACAATGTATGATGAATTATTTAGTATAATTTGGATGAACAAGAATAGGGGCTTTGGCACTAGCACCTTTGATGTCTTCAAAAGCCCTCTTTCCAATATCACTCCATTTGAAAGTCTTATTACCCTTCATATCAACTATACAGTTAACTATTTCTAAGAAATCAGGCACAAACCTCCTTAATAAATTTACCTGACCAAAGAAATATTTGGCCCTAGTTTTTCTCAATGCTAAATTTAATTTTTTAATAGCCTTCATTCTATCTAGATCAATCTTCACTCCTTCATGAGATACACTATGACCAAGTAATTTACCCTTTGTTACATAGAATACTAATTTCTTGGCATTCAATGAGACACCATGATCTCTACACATTTATAGCACTTTCTCTAGATCTTTGATGTGATCTTTTGTCTTCTTGGAAAAGCCTATCAAATCATTAAGGTATATGACAATCATTTTATCCTTCAAATCACCAAAATCTAAATTCATTGCACGTTGAACAGTTGCACCTACATTAATCAAGCCAAAAGGCATCCAATTATATGCAAAAGTGTCCCATGGTGTAGTGAAGGTTGTCTTGAATTAATTTGCTTCATCTACTTGAATCTGATTATATCCTAGAAATCCATCCAACATGGACATCATCTTTAACCCTACAATAGTCTACAATAGATGATCCATATTGGGAAGTACAAAGTTATCTTTGAGAGAAGCCTGATTAGGTTTCTAAAATCTACAAAAATCCTTATCTCTTCATTCTTCTTCCCCATTGGCAATGTTAGCAACCCAAGTAGAGTGATGAATAGGATATATAATCCTAACCTACAACATTTTGTCAATCTCCTTGAAAATTTCACTTTACACTATAGGGTTATAATTCCTTTGTTTTTGTCTGAATGGTGTTGCTTCTAGTTTAAGAGGGATTTCATGTTTGAATTTCCCATCCATGAAATTTTTTAGATCTTCATAGCTCCAAGAAAATGCATCCTGAAATTCAATGAGTAATTTCTTAATCTCTATCCTTCCTTTTTGTGTGCAACACTTTCCTATGTTTATCATTTTTGGATTAGCTTTTGTACCTATATTAATTTCATCATACTTACCACAAGATTTTCCTCTTTCATCTTTTTCTCTCTTAATGTATGCATCATGCCTATCAAAAAAAATTCAAAGAAATTAGATGAGGTGGAATCTTATTACCTTTCAATTGAATCATATCAAGCTATGTTCTCCTTTTGTCATCTATCACTTGATCACCACTTGAACTAGTGCTTCCTTCAAAATACAATCTTGCAAAAGGTTTAGCCACTTCAATGAATTTTTGTATGTGTTTTTCATCCTCAAACACCTACCAAGAATCCTCATTATCATGAAAATTAGGCCTAAATAGAACTACACTTTATAAATTTGATCTTTAAAGTTAGGATGTGGTAAAAGAAATGATGGAAAGACTGCCAAAGAATCAACTCTTGCATTGAATTCCTTTGGTACTGATATGATTGAGAAAGCATCCAAACTCTCAATTTCATCTCATGTACCTTATTATGATAGTTTCTTAATCTTAAATTCTTTACTGCATATTGGTTTTTGACTTGCCTCACCACCAATTATGCATCTCCTTGAGCTTTAAGTATCTTGACTCCTTTTTGTTTTGTAGCAATTATGCCAAGGAGAAGGGCTTCATACTCTATAGTATTGTTAATAGTATTCTTGAAATCTAACTTGTATGCCAAGAAAGTCATTTCCCTCTAGGTCATGTCAGTACTACTCCTACACCTAAACTAGCATTGGCACAACTGCCATCAAATTCTAAAGTCCACAACTATTCAACATTAGTTTTCTCTATATCTTATTGAATATCAAGGATATCAAAGAATAGCATATAATTACCAAACTTCATTTCTTGATATAAAATTTGAGACGTAGGCTTATCTGATTTCTCTTTCTTGTTCCTCATTAGAATAATAGCATGGGACTAGTCTAGTTTTATCTCTCCTCTCATGTCCTTGCAAAAACTTCTAATTAGGAGCATTCCATAACTTTAAGGGATGTATTCCACTAGAATGGTGAGTTTAAGTCTCTTAGAAGGATAGGAAACAAGGGAGACTTGAGTATATTTTATCTATCCAAGCAAGGGTACTTTTCTTGCATCAATTGAGTGACAATGGCCAAAGGTTTTAGTTAGTGGAAAACCTAGAGCTTTAGCTATAGAGGCAGTCATTACATTATTAGAAGCTCTTGAATCTATGATACATTTACTCAACCTATTTCCGTTGATAAATAAGGAAATGTAAAAAGGATCTAGTTTTTGATTTGGAGAGGTAGCCAAGAAAATAGACTATTCTTCTTGAAATAACTTAGGAAGTACATGATTTTCATCAGTCAAAGAAGTCCCACTAGTGTTAGCTTTACTAGGATGATCAACATCAGCATTTATACAATTATGACCTCCATCTTTATTATTATATTTTCAACTAACCTTTGCAATTGATCGAGATTATACTTGAAGTAATCCAATGGAGATATCTAAATTCTCACCTCTTCACAATATTTTATTATATCAAAGGAATTAGATGACTTACCTTTGTGCTCCTTTTGTGAAGTTGAAGGTACCATGCTACTATCTTTATCTTCTTTATTTGATGATGCATGATTTTTAGTAGTCATTTCATTATAGGATTGATTCCTATTCTTCTAACTTCTAGTCATTACTATCATCTAAGGTCCATATAGAGTTGCAAAAAAATCACCTCATATCTCTAAATTTGATTTATACTCCAAGAAAAAGTTTTTAGTGTCACCACAAGGAGCATGATCATCCTCACTTTCAGGATATTCAACTATTTGTTCTTTATTGTCCACTGTCTACTTATATCTAATCATGTCACCATACTTATCTCTATCATGATCTACCCTTAAGTGGAAAGCACACATATTTTGTGTCTTTGGAGCAGCTTCAATTGCTAACCTTTGTTGAATAGGTGATATTTACAAATTCTTACCTCCATTTGGATGTCTTGAACCTTCTTGATAAGGTTGATGAAAAGAATGAGTAGGCATATTGATTTGTATCTTCAATGAAACGACTTCATTAAAAAACTTTTGGTGAATGGACTCTATTTTATTTGAAGTACCAGTTGTGTTACCCATGATTCTAGATTAAATTTCTCTTTTCCACTTACCAAAGGCTATCATGCCATCTTCCATCTCCATAGCTAGTGTTTGGGAAGCTTGTAAATTTTGTATATTTTCTCTTCTAATTTGATATCCTAGATCAAGAGGCATATAGTTGATGTAGAATGTCTTCTTATTATCATTTTTTGGTGTAATTATAGTAGGTATTCTCCTCATGAGTTTTTTAAACTTTGCATTAAAATCTCTCATAGAAACTGATGGTTCCTTCTTTATTTGTAGCAATTGTAGTGACAATACTTGTGCATCTTTTGTACTTTTGTAGTGCTCTTCAAATCTTTTCTTCACATGATTCCAGTCTATGACGCATACTACAGGTAAATCTTGAAACCAATTAGCAGCATTATCTACAAGGGTATCCACAAACATCCTGATAGCCACATCTTCATGTTGAGGATTCATCATGCCACAAGATTTATGAAAAGCACTTAAGTGTAGTTTTGTAGAGATGGTGGCATCACCATTAAATCTTGGGAATTTTTTCCTTGATTCCTTGGAAAATCATTATTAGCTCCAAGGATGAGAGGACTAATAGCATTTCCCCAAGGGACTACCATAACTAATGGTACAATGTTCTAGTTTGTTTGGAAAGTAACAAAATAGGAAGTGTTTCACTAATTAACAATGAAGCATCAAAAATAGGAGGAATAGAAGTCCTAGTAATAAGAGGAGAAGAAGATTGACTTCTCTTTGTTCTAGTAGGAACAACTACAAACAAGTGAGTATCTTAGAGTTTCTTAGTCATAAATTCCCTTGCACATGGTCTTCCTCTTTTGCAAATATCTTCTAGAATAGGAAAGTTGGCTTTCTTGAGTTCCTCATAAATTGGGTCAATCCTTCCTCTTTCCTTGGAACTCCTAGTATACTAAGGATCAAGGATGTATAAAATGCTTTAGAAAATGGTGTTTTGAATATACGTTAACCTTGGTGATCAAGGAAACTTTACTAGTCTTCAACTTTGAATTAGCTTCTTCACTCTAGAAGGTTAAGGTTGAAAAAGTAGTATCAAGCTCTGGAAAACACTTGACTTTGACAAAACCTTCCTTGAAACTCTCTCTCTCTCTCTCTCTCTCTCTCTCTCTCTCTCTCTCTCTCTCTCTCTCTCTCTCTCTCTCTCTCTCTCTCTCTCTCTCTCTCTCTCTCTCTCTCTCTCTCTCTCTCTATCTATATATATATATATAGAATTAGAGTGCAAACTAATTGAAGGAAAAATCTTTAGAGCTATCATTTTTGAATTCTCCCCAGTAGAGTCACCAAACACTATTGGTTAACAGTTTGTTCTCCCGTTATATTTTATAATCTAGATCTTTTAATGCCCAGTGTTTTGGAGAAACAAAAGGATGTAACCAACAAATGGGTCAGTGTATGTGTTATATCACTACCCTCTGAATTATAAGGTACAACTCCCTTAGGATTTTCAATGATTTGCAATGAATGTGTCTTTCCTAGATTAGAAGTTTTGACAAAATAAGCTCTTAACCCGAGAGTAGTAAAGGCTAACCAAATTGCTTGTAGACACAAACAATTCAGGAAAAATGGATTGGGACAACCTATCACAGCCAATGGAAAGGCTATTGCAGATTATCTTAAGATTTTTTGACTCTTAGTTATATCCTAAATGCAGATTAATTACCTAAATGCAAAAGAGGAAAGGAAGAAGAGATGAACATGAGGGAAAATGGAATTGCTTTAACTATTAGACTTTGATGAAATGGAATCCAACAAGTTACTAATAGATTCAATAGATTTATTCTTCAATTTCCAATGAAACTACTTTAAACATGCCACGAAATAAACAAGAGGAGAAGTAAAACCATATGTGAACAAGTAAATGGAATTAATTATACTATAAATACCATGGTGAAATGGAATCGACAAGGTAATCATAGAATCACATGTAATTGTCCTTCAACTCTCAATGAAGAACTAATCTATGGGAAACAAAACATGAAAAGAAAATTAGGCAAATGGAATTACAGAAACAATTCACCATCAAGTTTGCCAACTTTGTATTATCAAAAGAAACTACATTTATAGTTTTCTATCATCCCTCAGTTCTTGTAGAGCAATAGTCACTCGATAGAAAAAATAATATATGAATAAAATATGAAAATGTCTAATCTACAACATGATATAAACATGTGGCATCTTCCCATCTATGATCTTGACTCGATAGCACTTATCTAAACACATGGTGACTATTTATCTTCATGTTACTTCAAGAATCCTGTGAAAATCTTTATTTTCTTCATATTCTATTGTTTGATTCCAAGTCTATGTAATTCATATTTCAATGGTCACACCAATTTTTAAATCTACTCATAGATCTCCAGTCAATGATTGAGATTAAGCCTAGCAGTCTTTCTTATTTCCCTTTTTTCACTCCTTCACAACTATTCTTCATATAATGCCTTTACTCAATGTGATGATGCGCTAACTAACTGATATCTTATTTCATAGCTTCACAACCAAGAATAACTTGAATTCTTTTTAAATTGTGACCTTGCAATTCCTCTTATGTGCCATTTCACAGCTTGAACTATCTCCATTCTAATAATCGTAGCAACTTAGTGATGATTGCACACTAACACAGTCATCCCTTTGCAACATTAACCTTAGGTTGTCTTCAACTACTTGTGACCATGTGACCAATAACTTTTCATTGCTTCACTATGTTAACTTATGGTTATCCTTAATCACTTGTGGACTTATGGCTATCATTGATCTTTAAGATTTGATGACTAGGAATCAAAGCTCTTAACTCTTTATTTTTTTTTGCAATGTGAGTCCACCTGCTCCACATGTCATGTTGTTCCTCTGTGCAACATCATAACTTAGATTTCCATTGGTTAGCTTTTAGTTGCGATCATGGCCTAGCAATTATTTCTGACATTTTGTAGCTTTACAATTGTTATCCTTAAACTGTTGGCAAACCTTGCAATCAAGTGATTCTTTTATTTTGTACCTTCGCTACATTAACTGTAAGTTATCCTTAACTCCTAGCGACCATGTGATTCTTTTTTTTCTCTCTACTTTGCAAACTTGACCAGTGATTAACTTAACCTACCTATGACCCTATGATTATGGGATTTATACACTTTCTCTCTATTGATGCCTTAACTTCAAGTAAGCTTTAATTGCATACGACCTTCCAATAACTATTTAAGACTAACTATTACTACATTTGACAGGTTGCAACTTAAAATATATTGAATACTTCTTGGCTAGTGACCTCGCCCACACCCTTGATCTGATCTTCATTTGACATCCAAGGATCTATCTTCAAAGGTAATTAACTTTCAACTAACCAATCACATTTTCTCCTTTTATTGATTAAATTTTCCATTCACTGGTGTAGCTACTTGATACAAATCAATTTCTCTACATTATGAGCCTAATCACTATGATATCTTCCATGAAAGCTCTAACACAATGCAAATTTTCACCTTCATCATGATAAGAATAGGGAATGATGGATTAGTAAAGTATCTAGACCTTCTTCTCATCAAGGGAATGCATGAACAAACCCTCCAAAACCTATCACCTAGTCTTCAACCAGTGCAATGCTCATATGATTTCCCACATAGGTTAGCTTGAAAAGGGATGATGAAAAGAAAGATCACCCTAGAGGCATTCTAGACATAGACTCAAATTGAACATTGGCTTGACTGCAACTTAGAGCAAAAGAAGTAGGACTAAAAATAGGACAACAACATCAAAACCCTATCATGACTGCCACAAAAAGTAGAAGTTCCGTAAAAATAACAAAAACAAATGAGTAATACTTTAGAGAGTTTGATATTCTAATCATTTGTGGACTCAAAAATTCTATTATTAAATAGGATGGATATGTCCAAACTTATATTTTTTAGGAGTTATTTTATATTAAATTTCATGTATGCTTGTTAGATATTTTCATTTTTTTAATGATTTATTATTTTATATATAAAATTACATATAGAGTCAAGTTTGAGATTAACAATTTTAAATAAAATTAAACCAAATTCTTTCCCATGAAGAAAAGGCAAATGATTTTAATAAATTAACTTATTTTTCTTAACAAGAAGGCTTTTAAGGATTGAATAACATGAAAATTATATTAGAAAAAATAATAATTAATAAGGGAATGAATTGAGAAAGATCTTTGTTGAATGAATGAGCGTTGGCTGGAGGATGTGGAGAAGCGTTGGCTGCTAGTTGGGCTAGGGTTTTTCCCCTAGCCTGTTCTTGGTGTTTGATCTTTACTATTTTTCTGTTCTATTTGGATTGCTAGCTACTGGACATAATTTGCATCGGTGTTTTTGGAGATCTTCTGCAGTCAATTTTGGATTGGGGTTTTATTGTTTGCATGGCAGGGCCTGGGATTTCTTCTCCATTGGTGAGAACAGATGGTTCCTCTCCAACTATGCATGCAATGCGATCTGAATCGTTTTATTCAGGGGAGAGCTTCAAGCTGAAAAAAGTTAATGGTTGTTTTTCGCGTAGCCATGATCGCCCTGTTCTGGTTATTCCTCCAATGGCTATAATGGAGGACATTGATTATTGGACCAAGCATGCTTTGATATGAAAATTTCTTAGAATCCAAATTTCCCTATCCGCTCTTGAGGCATGGATCCGCCGCTCTTGGCAGGTGGAAGGCGATATGGAGATTATGTTGGCAGGGAATAGTTTTTTTTTGTTGTATTCTCTTGCATGTCTGATTGTGATCATGTTTTTGAAGGAGGCCCTTATTTCTACAACCATGTGGGGTTATTTGTCAAACCTTGGCATTCAGGTTTTAATTCTACTGAGGATCTCCCTTCAACAGTGCTAGTTTGGGTTCGCTTGCCTCATCTTCCCTTGGAATTTTGGCGTGAAGACATCCTTCGAAAAATTGTTGCTTTGTTGGGGAAGCCGGCTGTGATTGCACATCAATCCCTCGATAAAAAGGTTATTTCTTATGCTAGAATTTTTTTTGAAATTAATTTGAATCACCCATTACCAGATTCTTTGGAAATTTGTCTGGGGAATTCTTCTTGGGTGCAGCAGTTAGATTATGAACCCCTCCCTTTCCGTTGCTAGATTTGTCATGAGTATGGTCATTTACTGTGGCAGTGCCCCCGTAACTCGAGTTTCAAAGGAGTGGATCGTTCTACAGCTGGCAATGCTGGTGGTTTGGCAGATACTAAAGGGAAAGGACAATCTCAAATGGTTAATACTACCAAGGGGATGAATCCACAAGATGATACAGGTAAGGGTAAGGCTTAAATGCAGGATAAGGATGGATTTACCCCTGTTCGCCCTCGAGCTAAGGGACGTGGTCAAAAGAGGCCTTTGAAAGAAAGATTATCTAATTCAGGTTTTAACCACTTTGAGGTGCTGGATAGTATGGTTCTAGAGGAGGGTATTCCTCCTCCTATCTCTTCTGATCTAGTTTTCCCAAATGAGAGATCTATTCCTAATGATGCTTGTGGGGCATCTCAAGTTGTAGTATATCAGAACTGTGAGGTTCTTGTAGCTCCTGTGACAGAGGCTCTGGTGACTCCTGTAGTGTTGGAAGATAATGATGTTGTTTTGGTTGACTTGGTTAAGGATGCGCTACCATCAGGTAAGGGCAAGGGATCTCCTCTCCCCTTGGGGTTGCTGCCTCGACCCTTTAAGCGGGCTTCTTCTACTCCCCCTCTAAGGAGTGGGCGCAAAACAGACCAAGAGAAGATTAAACTCATAGGAGATATATTGATTGAGTCTGGTTCAGTGAAACCTTTGGATTCTCATTTTCCCAATTCTACCCAATGATGATTATTCTCTCATGGAATGTAAGGGGGTTGAATAGCATCCCTAGACAAAAGGCTATTCATAACTTGGTGGTTGATCATAGTCCTGATATTTTTTGTATCCAAGAGACTAAGCTCTCTGTGGAGTCTATGGTCCAACATGCCTCTAGTATTTGGTCTCGTGGCCAATTCCAGTATGTTGGGGCAACAGGAAGTGCTGGTGGTTTAGCTATATTTTGGGATCCTCAAAAAAATTCTCCTCTTGGCTGGATGTCTTCTCGCTTAGCTCTCTCTATGGTAGCTTCTGCTCTAGACTCAAGAGAGGTAATCATGGTTACTAATGTGTATGCACCTGTTGATCTTGTGGGAAAGGAGGAACTTTGGGAACATATTCAATATGTTAGAAATTTTCATCCTTATCATCCTTGGGTGTTAGTAGGGGACTTCAATTCAGTTTTAAGTCTGGAAGAGAAGCATGGTGGTTTGGCTAGATTGGGACCTTCTTCTGCTCTTCTTTGGCAACACATATCTCTTTTGCATCTCTCTGATGTTAAGCCTTCTAATGGCCTCTATACCTGGAATAATCGCAGGACTGGTGTTGCTGCTATCTCAAAACGTCTGGATAGATTTCTTGTTTCTTGCTTCTAGCTTAGTGGCACCCTTACTATCTCTTCAGAAATCCTTGATTGGAGGGGTTAATATCATTGGCCAATCAAATTTTCCACTATAGGGGCTTATGTTCCGAAGCATCCTCCTTTTAAGTTTCAGTTGATGTGGCTTCGTGACTCCTCTCTTCATGATTTTGTTTTTTGTTGGTGGAAAGATGGTGCTCCTACATATGGTACTGCAATGTTCTCATTTTCTAAAAGGCTTCAATATGTTAAAAGGCAGCTCAAGATATGGAATAGGGAATGCTTTGGGAACCTTCACTTTATGAAGAGGCTTGCTCAAGAAAATCTTGATGTCATCACAAGGGAGATTAGAGATCGTGGTTTCTCAGAGGATCTTGGCCAGGCTGAATCCCTTGCTTCTAGAGCTCTAGAAGAATGGGAACTTCGAGAGGAAATTTTTTGGAAGCAAAAGGCTCAAGTTGATTGGCTCCAGGAAGGTGATTGAAACACTGCCTTTTTCCATAAAACAATGCAATCTCGCCGGAATCAGAGCACTCTCTCTTCTTTGGTTAATTCTCAAGGTATCCAACTGAATTCCTTGCCAGCTTTGTTCCAGGAGGCTATTTCGTACTTCTCTACCCTCTTCTCTGAGGACTCTCCTCCTGCTGATAATGAAGAAAATATTATTTTGTCCTGTATTCCTTCCCTTATCACTCAGGAAATGAATGATTATCTCATGCGTCCTATCTCTTTGGAAGAGCTGGAGGAGTTGGTCTTTGGCATGCCTAAGGGGAAGGCTCCTAGTCCTGATGACTTTCCAGTTGAATTCTTTCAGGAATTTTGGGACATCATTAATCATGATTTGTTGGAGGTGGTTAAAGAATCCTATGCTAGCAAACAAATGCTTCGAGCTTTGAACTCTACATTCTTGACTCTTATTCCTAAGAGAGAGGGTGCTAATCAATTGGAGTTTTTTAGACCAATTGCCTTATGTAATGTGGTTTACAAAGTTATTACTAAGCTGATTGCTGAGAGACTGAAAAGGTGGCTTCCCATTATTATCTCAGAAGAACAAGGTGGTTTTGTTGCTGGCAGACAAATTTTGGATGGGGTGGTTATTTCTACTGAGGTTATTCACTCTATGGCTACTTCAAGGGAGAGAGCCATGTTTGTTAAGCTGGATATGGCTAAGGCCTACGATAGAGTTAAATAGAGCTTCCTAAGGAGTATTCTTCTTTCTTTTAGATTTAGCTCTGACTGGGTGAGTTGGATTATGAGTTGTGTTACTTCTGCCTCTTTTTCTGTTCTTATTAATGGTCAACCTTCACAACTATTTGGTGCTTCTAGAGGCCTCCGCTAGGGTGACCCTCTCTCCCCATATCTATTCATCATCATGGCTGAAGGCTTGGGCAGATTCATTAAGCATAAGGTGTCCCAGAATTCTATTCAAGGCTAGCGGTGGGGTAATGGCTTACCTTCTCTTTCCCATCTTCAATTTGTTGATGATTCTGCTCTTGCCGGTCCTGCTAGGATCAAGGAAGTTGAAGCCTTTTGACATGCTTTGGACATTTATTTGGTAGCTTCAGGCCAGAAAGTTAATGAGCACAAATCTTTCATTTACTTTTTTAACACTCCTGATTCTATTCAACACAAGATTGTTGGTATCCTACAGTTTCAAATAGGTTTACTTTCTTTGACTTATCTTGGCATTCCTATTACTGTTTCCATGCAGCCACATCTCTTCTGGCAAAATTTGATCACCAAGCTTTAGGATAAGGTAAATCATTGGACTCATAGATGGCTTTCTACTGCTGCACGGGTTACTCTTCTTCAAGTTGTTATCCAAGCTCTTCCTACTTATAGAAGCATGGTTCATGCTGCACCTATTCACTTTCTCAAGGAGTTTGATGCTCTTTCTCGACAATTCATTTGGAGTGGTAATTTGCGTAGTACTAAATAGAGCTTGGTTAATTGGGCAACTATTTGTAGGCCTAAAAAGGAGGGTGGTCTTGGTCTTCGATCTGCTCTATTGAGTAGTCAAGCTTTGGCTACTAAACTTTATTGGCGATGGTGCTCTGGACAACATCAACTTTGGGCTCATATTATCACTCATAAATATTTTCATGGTGCTGATCCTTGCTCTGTTTCTGCACTTCCTCTTGAAGGTTGTGGCTCAATGGTTTGGCATACTTTGAAGACAGGTGCGATGTTGGTGAAGAGGGGTATGTTCTGGATATGTAAAGGAGGTTCTCAGGCTTTGTTGTGGTCTGATGCTTGGGATGGATTCCCTTCCATTTTATCCATATACCCTCATCTTCAGCCTCTTTGTGACTCTTTTCTTGCCGCTAGATGGGATAAAGTGGCTTATTACAAGACTCCTTATCAATTGGGACCTATTGTTGGTTACAGATGGAAGCATTCCTCTGATTGGCCTCCTGGAGGTACAGACATGGATCGTCAGGAGCTTTCTCAAATTCTGGCCTCTAGAGAGTGTTCTTCTTTGCTTGGTCCAGATATTTTGGCTTGGGGCGATACCTTGTCTGGTAAATATCATGTCTCTGCTGGGTATCAGGAGATAACTAGACAATTATTTGGGGATGCTGAGGTCCCTTGGTGGAAGCAAGTTTGCAATAAAGTTTCTTGGTCCAAGTGCAATTTTTTCATGTGGCTAATGGCTCACAACCATTGTCTTACCTGGGATAATCTTTGTAAACGTGGATTTCAGGGCCCCTCTTATTGTGTTTTTTGTGGTAATGGCGAGGAGTCTGTCTCCCATCTATTCTTCCATTGCTCCTATTCTACTCAGTTATGGCACCTTTGGTGGAGTGCTTGGGGTTGCTCTTGTCGGCATGCTTCCTCTTTGCTTGAGTTCTGGGCCTGCTTGGGTAGTGCTCCCTCCAAGTCTTCTTCTCTCAATGCTGCTTGGATTGCTGGCCCATCTTTCATGCTTTGGCATATTTGGTTGGAGAGGAATCATCACATATTCCAAGATGTTCGGCTTGGTGTTTTGCATCTTTGGTGGAAAATATCACATTCTCTTCAGGAAACTATTCTTGTGAAGTGTGAGCTTGATGGGGGTATGGATCTGGTTGATCTTGCTATCTATAATCGCCTCAATTTTCATCTGCAAGATGGGGTTGTAGCTCATAGGTTTCCTTCTATGTCTAGGCAGCTTCACCATCAGAGGAAGGGTCGAGTTAACCAGGATGGGCACTGGACTCCTCCTCCCTGTGGAGTTCTAAAAATTAACACTGATGGTTCTTCCCATGGGAATCTTGGTCCGGCTGGTATTGGTGGAGTGGCTCGTTGTAGTTCTGGGGATGTTAAATTTTTCTTCTCAGTTCATAAGGGTGATTATACTAACAATCTCATGGAAGCTCGGGCTATTTTATATGCTGTGGAATAGTGTTTCTTGCGGGGATGGAGTAAGATTATTTGTGAGTCTGATTCACAGGTGGTGGTGAACATGCTTTCTTTGCAAGAGCTTGAGGATGTTAGTTGGCAGCTGGCCACTGTTGTTAAGCAGATTCTTTTCTTCTCTTCCTCTTTTCAGTTCATTAGGTTCATGTATATTCCTCGTGAATGGAATAGAACTGCTGATTGTTTAGCCAAATGGGCTTCTAGTCATGATCCGGGTTGGAATATTAGGGATAGGGGGCAACTGTCCTTTGAGATGGTGCAAGAATTTGATGATCTTGTTGCTCAGGATCGAGCTCCTTGTTGAGCTCTCCTTGTTGTATTCCTTTCTGTCTTAATAAATTTTTACCCCTTTTTTTGCAAAAAAAAATTAGTATTAATAATTAATATTATTATTATTACAGTCTTCTCTTTTTATTTATCTTGTTATGATTTTTATTATTACTTAATTTAATGGGTTATTCTTTTTTTTTTTCTTTTTTTCTTTACTTTTTTAAAATAATATTTCTATTGATTACTTGCATTGGTTATTTATTATAAAGTTGTATGGATCCTTTATTTTTATTTCCACCTATCTTATCACTCTTATTTATTATTATTGATTTTTTTGTTATTTTCTTATCTATTATTTTATTTTTAATTTTTAATATTTTATTTTATTCTCTAATTTATATTTTATTTTTAATTTTTAATATTTTATTTTATTCTCTAATTTATATTTTTGTTTGGTTAGTAGTATTAATCTACGTTTAGTATTGTTATTTCTTTTAATTAGTATTTTTGAATTTGGGAAGATTTTTTATTATTATTATTATATTATTTTTTAGTATTATTTCAATTGTATTTGTTTTAGCATTTTTAATTTTATTTTATCAATTACTTTTCATTATCTCTTATTTCTTTGTGTTTTTTTTGTGTCATGATTTTATTTTTATAATAATAATTTTCTTTACTTTTTTATTTTATAATCTTTTTGTATTTTTCTTGTCTTATAATTTTTATTCTTTATTATTATTTTTATCATTATTTTTTCTTATTATTATATTTTTTATCATTATTTTTTAATATTTTTATATATTTTTATTATATTTCTGCTCTTTATATTTTTCATTCTTGTATTTGTTTACTTGTCTTGGTTGTTTTCTTTTTGTTTTTATTTCTTCATTTTCATGATCATGTTTAGTTTTAAGGATTTCTCCTTTTATTTTTTCACCATTTTTTTTGGGTCTTTCTCCTTCTATTTTCTTGATTTCTAGTGCACTTATTTTAGTTTTCGTATTTTTCCTTCCTCTCTTTTTCCTTAGTCAACTTGTATTCTTTGTTAGAGCTAAAACTCAATCATCTTCATTTCTCTTTGTCCTCTCTTTCTCATCCTAATGATAGATTGTAAAGTGTGATCTAAAACATTGATGTAAAAAGTTACACAATAAAATCAAAAAGAATGGGCAATTACTTCATAGATTGTGAAAATGTGATTCCATTAATATAAGTTTGTGATATTATCAAAAGTGAATATAAAAGAGTAACAAACATTCATTTAATCATCTTCATTTTGGGTGACTAATTATTTATCACTAATTATTTACTCATTTATTTGGTCACTTGTTTAGCTATTTTTATTTATTTGACCTTGTGATTTTATGTAATGACCAAATTATTCATTTATATATATATGAATTGTCAAACATTTGTAGAATTTGATCTATTGTAGTCATGAGACTAAAATCTCTCTCTCTCTCTCTCTCTCTCTCTCTCTCTCTCTCTCTCTCTCTCTCTCTCTCTCTCTCTCTCTCTCTCTCTCTCTCTCTCTCTCTCTCTCTCTCTCTCTCTCTCTCTCTCTCTCTGTAACTAAAAGAGGGAAAGGCTAGGAGTTAGCGAGAGAAAAGGATTGGTGTGTGTGTGTGTGTGTGTGTGTGTGTGTGTGTGTGTGTGTGTGTGTGTGTGTGTGTGTGTGTGTGTGTGTGTGTGTGTGTGTGTGTGTGTGTGTGTGTGTGTGTGTTTGTGTGTGTGTGTGTGTGTGTGTGAGAGAGAGAGAGAGAGAGGTTAAGAATTAGAAGTTATATAAAGAGAGGATAGGAATTAGTAATAGAATCGGAGAGGTTAGGAATTAGTAAGAGAGATAGTTATAAGGAGTTTGTGTGTGTGTGTGTGTGCACATGTGTGTGTGGGGGGTATATGTGTGTGTGTGAGGGAGAGAGATAGGAAGGGAGAAAGATATATATATATATATATATATATATATATATATATATATAGAGAGAGAGAGAGAGAGAGAGAGAGAGAGATAGAGGTTATGATTTATTAAGAGAGGGGTCTTAATAAAATAGAGTTATAGATATGACATCAAGAGCTTAGCTCAAAAATTACAAAAACTCTTGATATATTATATGTCTAGAAATGATTAGACCGTCTTATATTAACAGATGGGGGGTATTCCCATCACAAGTGCATTAAACACTTTTGCATCTAGGTTCTCGATTGGCAGCACATTAGGAACAATTCTTGGTCCTCTGAGTTTAAAAGGTTTCTCATAGGTATACTCTACAAATAGGAGAAATGGATGCATAACCTTATTTTCCTAATGTTTAGAGATGGTCTCTTTCTATTTTGAGTTTCTAAGGACTACCATCTTTCCTCTAATCTTCCCTTTTTGGTACTAGCATTTGGAGCCCTCCATTTACCATCTCTTTTAAGCTGATGTATAAACTCAACCAAGGTAATATAAAATTCACCTTTTTCTTTGGTATTAGTATCGCCATGTGCCACTTTTTTCCTAACCACATAATATTTTCCTTCCCTTAGTAGTTTGAAAAATTTATCTTCCTTTAGATTGAGAATGGTTTTAACTAGCATAACAATGTTAGTGTATATGAGTATTCTCAAAGGCTTAGTAAGATGTCTATATTTTCCATTGAAAATATCATCATCTCTAAATTTCTAGATCATCCAAAGAATAGAGAAGAATAATTAGTCTAAAACATATTAAATTTTTTCACTTAGAATATTTCTAGAGATCACATACTCCAAATGAGAGTTACAATTAAGAACTAGGTAAAATAATCCCCATACTTCTTTAGAAAAGGTGCAATTAAAAAACATCTTCAACAGATATACAACATCTAAAAGTTGAACATATGTTAGGTTCACCATTGGGTTTCTTGAAAGAAATCTTATGCACAAGGAGACACAAAGTGAAAAAACTAATTTTGGGTTCAACGGGTCTATGCCAAAGGAACTTATAAGATATTTACTGTAAGTTTGATGAAATATATTGAGATTCCATTTTAGATTGAGATGCTCAAGAATATCCACTTTGTGGGTGTGAAGGGAATATAAGGTTTTGGATTTGACTAGGTGTAATGGAGAGTTAGAAGTTCCACAATAGTACTTAGGGACATTAAGGCTAGAATAGGCATCTATTAGAGAGATGTCAGTTATTTATTGGTTGGTTGGGATATTAAATTTGATAGCTAGTTTGTCCCAACCAATAAGAGAGTAGTTGTGATTCATGGTGTAAAAGGATTTGATTCCTTTAAAGGCCTTTTTTTATCAAAGAATACCTAAAGTAGGGCTAAGGGTTTTGAGGAGCCAGAGAGGTTCCACCAAATGGACCTATCTCAATATATTCTCTTATTTTAATCAATCAATCCATTACTTGATACTAAGTGCTTCTCTTATTTTAATCAATCAATCCATTACTTGATACTAAGTGCTTAATAGTCAAGTCCAATACTATCAAATAGACTTGAACACATTAGAAACTTCAACAATAACATCATTTTTTTGAAAAAAATTGTTTAATTATGTATTTTCTTTGATGTTACACAAAATGTCATATCTTTACTAGACAATGTATGTCAACCTCACTCAAGTAGTGAAGACAGTTTCCTATGTCTGCTAAGCATTCCCATGTTTGCCAAGCTCAGATGGTAGTATCTACTAAGTTCACTCAAGTAACAAACCTAAAATTTTGATGGAACTAGTGTTAAGTAAGCTCACATAGTTACCAAAGGAACTTTGTGAAGATGCAATGTTAACCGAGCTCACTTAGTTAACATAGGAAAATCATTTCTAAATTAGTGTCTACCGAGAAGGGTTGACTAATGAAGGATTTTCTTGTTTTGGCATATTGAATTCAATGGATTTTTTTGTTGGTTCTAGTCAACTGAAAAGATGAATATTAATTATTCTAAGTTATATTCAGATTGACTTGATAATGGATATAATATAAGGTCAAGTTGAGAATTGAATGTGTGCAAGTATATGGAAGAATAGAAGATGCTAAGAGGAAGTGAATTAGAAGGATAAGAAGAATATCCTTGAGGAGCTAAAAAGATACATTTGATCATGAAGGATCAAGTACTCAAGCCATAATTGAGATTTATAATCAGCAATTCAATTGCATCATAAATTAGGTTATCTCGTTGTTACTCTCTAACCATTGTAATAGTGATCTAAATCTCTTAATAGAGTTGGCTTAATAGTTATTTGTAAATTCTCTAATAGGTAGAATTTGTAGATTAAAGTGTCTAAAGACCTCTAACAAGGCCACTCCGAATAGCGTGATTAAATCCTCTAATATGGTTACACCTAACAATGTGTTTTGTAACCCTAATAGTGTGTTTTCTAACCTTTAACAAGGTTGGGTCCTAATAGAGTTCACTTTAGAAGAGTGAAAATTAGTAACTAGTTGCAATTGGTGATTTTTCTCAAATTAGGTTTCCCCAATAAATTTTGGTGTCACTTATGTTCATGTTATTTCTTTTATGTGTATGCAAAAAAGTTAGTTAAGGTTAATCATAGATAATATATTAATATTTGCATCTTAAGAATTTTCCAAGTTAAAATTATTATTTCAGTGGTTACCAAGTTACAACATATTATCAGTATTAACCGAGTGCCTATGTGTTGACTAAGCAATAGTATTTTTAGTAGTCTTTATGTTCTATCCTACTATCTAAGGGATCTATGATTTATTTTAGTGGTAACTGATTCACCCATCCCCTCTTAGTTACTCCTCTTATATTTCCAACACTTGGTACCAAAGCTTTTGGTGCTTGCAAAGAAGCTCTCAAGGACCTAAGCTAAAGATCAAGATGTCTTACAGAAGGGAGATCCCTAAGCTAAAAAAAGATAACTTCAAGGCATGGTAGGAATTCATGACATTACATTTGGAAACCATTGGATATTCATGCCTAAAGTACCTCAATAACAAATATGTGATAGCTATTGGAACTGTGACTATTGAAGAAATTGTAGAGAAAAAGAGTCATAACATTATTATGATTAATATTGCTTCATCTCTCAACTATGCCAAATTTTATGAGGTAAAAGAATGTGGAACTACTTATGAAATGTGGATCAAGCTGAAAGCCATTTATGGAGGAGATGATAATGTAAGAAGAGATAAAGTTGAAAGTCTTAGAGGATAATTTGATCAAATAAAGATGAGATAAGATGAGAACATTGCAAAGTATAGTAACAGAATCAAAGCCAGTGTTTGTGGAATCAAACTTCAAGAGGAAAGAATGAAGATGAGATAGTGGTAAGTTATTTTCTCAAAAAACTTATTCCTATATATGCAATTAGAGTATCAACAATTCAATAAATGAGATGAAATCTAAAGAATTATATAACATTAGATGCAGTAGTTGGAAGATTGACAACATTTGGGCTAGATAACTATGATAATTATGTTCTTAGTTTTAGTAATCTTGAGTTTGAATTTGAAGCCAAGTTGTCACACAAGAAGAAAGCTAAAATTTCAGAAGGAAAAAAATTTGAAAGTGAAGAAGAAGATAGTTCTGATAGTGATCTTGAAACTATTGAAGCATTACTTGCAAGAAGGTATACCAGAGGAAAAAGAAAGTATAAAGTTAAAATTCTTTTTATTTTCTTTTCTTGTGAAGTAGTTTGTCACATTGCTACAAGGTGTCCAAATAGATAAGACAAAGATAAAAAGAAGCACAAAAAGTTCAAAGGAAAGAAGGATTTCAAGAACTTCAAGGACTACAAGGATAAAGTTGAGAAGTCTTGTTTTATGACTAAAGATTCAGATAGTAGTGATGATGATGAGATGTTCTATATTGTTGTAAAAGATGAATTTGATGATGAAGAAGATAAAATGGCACTTATCTCTCATTTTAGAAAAAATCATATATAGATTATTGATAGTGGTTGTTCACATCATATGACTAGTGAGAAAAAAAAATTGAACATATGGAATACTATGCTGGTAGAAGTGTGACATTTGGAAACAATGAACCATGTTGCATAAAGCCAAAAGGTTGTATCTCACTAACCAATGAACTTAGATGTAATAATGCTTGTTGGGATGAAGGACTAAAGCATAATCTACTAGGTGTGGAACAATTGAATAACATTGGATTCAAGGTAGAATTCATGAATGGGAAGGAAAGGCTGCTAGATGGAAAATGGAATCTAGTTGGGTCTAGTAACCAAACAAAAGGTAACTTATTCTACATAGATCTCAATGAAATTTCATGTTTCATTGCTCAAGTCGAAGAAATACTATTATGGCATAAAAGGTTATATCATTTAAGCTCTAATTTAATCTAATCAAGATAAGAAAAAACAAAAGAGTGAAAGGTATTCCTAGTTTGAGGAAACTTGATATGGGCCTATGCAAAAATTGTCAAATTGGTAAGATGGGAAAGACAAGTTTCAAAAGCAAGAATTATCATTTTGAAGAAGTCTTGGAGCTTGTTCATATAGACTTATGTGGACCTATTGGAATTGAGAGCTATAGTGGAGATAAGTAATTTATTCTTTTTGTTGATGATTATTCTAGAATGATGACTATAATGTATCTAAAAGATAAGTCTAAAGTATTTCAACAGTTTAAGTGGTATCTAGCAAGAGTAGAGAAGGAAAGTGGAAAGAAGCTAAAGTGCTTGAGATTAGATAGAGGTGGTGAATTCATTTCCAATGAATTCTCTATTGAAAGAGGAATTAAAAGACAAGTATCAGTCCTTATTACACCATAGAAGAATGGTATAGCTAAAAAAAAAACAAATCCATCATGGATTGTGCAAGAACTTTGATGATAGAAAAGAATGTTGCAATCAAATACTAAAAGGAAGCAATTAGTACTGCAGTGCATAACTTAAATAGACTATAACTAAAGAAACACTCAAATCAAAGTCCTTATGAACTATGGTATGGCTACAGACCTAATGAAAGTTATTTGAAAGTATTCGGTAGCAAATGTTATATCTTTAAAGAATCTAGGAAAGGTAAATTTGATGTCAAAGGTGATGAAGGCATATTCCTAGGATATTACTATAGAATTAAAGCATATAAATATTTGAATTTATCCAGTGCACATGTGAAAATTGATGAGTCTATAGAAAAGAGTGAAGAAGAAAGCAACAAAGAACCTGAGGACTATAGAAAGTTTATCTACTATGTGTTGGAAATATTCAAGACAATGCTAAGTTACTGAGAGGGGAGGGGTGAATCAATAACTTCTAAAACTTTAACAATTTCAACACTTAGTCCAATCTAGTTAACACTTAATTCATCACATCTAATCTAATTGTGTGCATGAGAAATTAAAAACAGGAAAGCATCCATAACACTTGAACACAAAGATTTGGTGACCTAGAAACCTTCCAAATAGAAAGTAAAATTGGAGTTGGGATGATACCCACAAACTTTGGTACTACACATAAAGTTGGCCTATTAAGGCTTACATTGATCACTTCTAATGATCTTCCCTATTAGGAGAAATTAGGACTACTAAGTCCACCTTGTGAGAGGATTTAAAAATATATAATGAAGTATGCACTCAGTAAAGAGATTTATGAAAGACTGTTAGGTCTACCTTGTTAGAGAATTTTAATTGGTTCACCTATTAGGATGAAGCAGTAGATCTTTGATATGCAACTGATTTTGTTGATTGAGATTCCTTAGTGTACCAATCACCTTTATGTGATAGATATGTCTCTACTGCTCTTTATACTGATATGGCCTTTATAATTCTTTATCTATTGCATTAAAATTTTGAAATTTTCACATCCATACAATACATATGCTCACTCATTCACATTCTCACTCTTTATCCATTAGATATGATATAATACATTACATATATATACCAATCCAAATTAAAAAATTACAAAGTCAGCCATGACACAAGTTAACACAAATATTACAAAGTCAGCCCACATGAAGATACATGAGTTCTGAAGACTACCTCAGTGAGGTTCTAATACTTGGTATCCACTGTCACTACTTATCATTGTCATGCACTTGATAGACATAGAAGCTCGGTCCATACTAATCACTTTCAAGTAGTCCTGAACTTAGTATGCACTAGTGACTCAGTAGATATTGTGCAACTTGAAAAACACTAAATAGCTTGGTTGGCATTAAGTAGCTTGGTCAACATTGGCTTTTCCTCACATGAATTGTGAACTTGGTAGATACTGCAATGCTAGGTTAACATTGGCTTTGCATCTCATGAACTGTGAACTCAGTAGATACTGCAATGCTCAATAATCACTGATAAGCTTGGTATACACTAAAATGCATGGTTTGAACCATTGGACTTCACATTAACTAAATCTACTCAATAAACTCTAGAATTAGTCCAAAAGACTTGATAGAAACTATAGAGATCGGTGGCTACTAAATTACATGGCAAGCACTGTAAATTATTCAATGAGCTCTGTAGCTAGATACAGAATCTTAATAAGTGTGTGTCACTAATAACAAACTTGATTGATATATCAACAATCTCCCCCTTTGGCATTAGTGACAAAAATGCTTATTATCCCAAAACTAAATACCTTGTATTCATCACCACGTGATACTCGCTTGGTATATATAGAGTAGCTCTCCATCAGAGCATATTTATCCCCCATACTATGTGTTCCTCTATGTACATGTCTTGCTTCATCATAACATATAACTTTTCTCTTATATATATATGAAATTTCTTCAATGTAACTTTTCTCCCATATCTCCCCCTTTTTTACAGTAATGCCAAAGATTTATTCTAACATATTTACATAGAGACACCAAAATGTGATTAGAATTCAGAATGTACCTTGAGAATGATTGCCAAGGTTTTATCCCAATTTTCTTGCAAGACCTTGCATGTATGGATTGCAATTTACACTTTTGTTGATAGTTCAATCATGTGGTCTACAATAGAGAAGTTGTTATCATGGATCAGAGTCTTTGAATATATTATATGTTTCTACATAACATCCATGATTGGAAGGATCATATTTTGTATGTCAATCAATGTTGATCAGATCCTTGCTTCTTCTCCTAACAATTCAACTTACATGTCTAACAAAAATAAGATCTTCTTGAAATGTGCAGAGCTTGAACTAGGGTCAAGTTGTAGCTATTGAGCACTGGCTTTAAGATCTAGATCAATTTTTGACAATTTTTCTTTTATTTCCTTTGTATGCTCCAAGACATTAGATAGTTTTCCAAAAAGTGATGACACATTTGAACAAGACACCTCAAGATTGACCAAAATTGTTGAAAACTCAACTTGATAAATGGCTATTTGTTGAGCAATATGATCTAGCACTTTATTATTAAATTTATTTTTAGCCTTTTCAACTAGCTTATCTTGACCTTCAGTGACCTCATTGAACTTTTGGACTACTCCTAGTTGAAACAAAATAGGTTGAGAAGAATCAACCTCAACTCCTATTGCCTCAATCAAAATATTCTTGGCATCTTCTATTATGTTATACTCTATATCTCTCTCCTCTCTTAGTCTTTGCTCTTTGGCCTTTTTCTGGAGGAGTTCACCAAATATATGCATTTGGTTTGTAGAAAGATTATAAATGTCCCATTTAGGAATTACTATTTCTTCATCTAAATCTATGTCTCCCTCTATCTCCTTTCCTTTCCCCAAAAATTTTGTACTCAATTGAACCTTAGGCTCAACTATCCTTGCACTTATTGCTTTTGTACCTAGAATGGAAATAATAGTAGACATACTTGTGCTTGCAGTCAAAACTGATATAGTACTGACTGGTGGAATACTTATAGAGATGCTTGAAGAATCTAAAATTGATGAAGTCAAAATAGTAGAATCCAAAACTAAAGTAGAAAAAACTAGAGAGCTTACCATGGATGTACTCAAAACTGTAGAAGTCAAAATTGGAGAACTGAAGACTGAAGAACTCAACTCGGTAGATGAAGAAGGAGTCTACAGCTTAGTGGATGAAGTGGAAGTCACTTCTTTCAATGATATACTAAGATGAGTTAAGCCAAAGAGTGCTTGGACATTTGATGTATCAATAGTAGTCACAACCAAACTTGTTGAAGTTGTCTCCATACTTGATGTAGTCAATGGTTTTCTTAGGGAGTGAGGGAGTGAGGAAGTGGGGCAATGACTATTTCAGCTATCTTAACTAGTTCAGCCTTCTCATCTTCCTCCTTTGCTTCCTCTATAGCTTCTTGCTCCTTGTATTCTTCATAATCAAGTGTAACAAAATGAGTTGATCCTTCATCATCCTCTTCATCCGTGTCTTTTTCATCATCATCATCCTTAACTTCCACTTGGAAATCACTTGTCTTATGTAACAAATAGATATTATTTCAAGTATTTGTCACATTTCTAACAACATGCTCTATTTATTTGATCAAAACCAAACAAGTATTAAACCTTAGAGTTAGTTTTTCTTCATTTTTCTTTGACTCTTTCACCTTAGCATCTAATATGCTCGGTAGCAACTACCTCAAGGTTTGTGCATATATGCCTTTGATTGTTTGTATAGCAAAGTCTCATCTTAGAGTTAACTTCTCTAGTAATTCACTGGATATTTGAGAAGAAATCTAGTCTAGTGAGTACTTCCATTTACCCACTTTGTTTAGCACTAGGTCTTCAACTTGCTTGTGCTCTGCCTCATTCCTAGTCTCATATTTTAATGATTTAAAGTTTGTTATTCTTGCACCTTCTTCTAGTTACTTTAGCTTGTCCTAGAAGGTGGGTGGAGGTATGTTGAATACAATGTCACTTCCTTTCTTTTGTGACCTCCTTGTGAAGACTGCAGTGGATGGCTTTGCAGGCTTGGTGATGATCACCTTGCCCTTTTTCTTCAAAAGTTCTTCTTCTTTCTTAGATTCTTCCTCATCCTCTGCTTCTTCCTCATCATTACCTTTTCCCTTGGTTAACAAGAGAGGTGCACTTGATTTTAGTTTGGATATCCTCCTCTTCCCTTTGTTAACCACATGTGGGAGCTTTATTTCTAGCTCTATTATGGCCTTAGCTTCATCATAATTTCCAAAATAAGGGGCCCTGGGATCAAAAAGTTCATTAACAATGGCTTCAATGATGTCCTTTGTCTCAACAATATTCACCTCATAGCCAAGAGGTTTGACCCACAAAACTCTAGGCTTAATTGTCTACATATATACCTTGTCACTGTCCACCATGAAGCACACATCATCCTTGTAGTCTTCAACTAACTTCTTTAGAATTCTAAACCTATTGTTCATTTTCTCTTTAAACACATTGAAGTAGTTTTCCATGATGCTGACATAGTTCTCACTCATTTCTGCAATATATTCATTTATTTGGTAAAGTATAGGCACATCTTTTCTCTAGACTATAGTGCATTTGGAAGGGAAGAACTTATGAACATAAAAGAATATATAGGTTAACAGTGAACCAGATTTGCACGGTAACACTACTTATTTTCATACCTCTACCATCCCACTCAACTAGGGTTTTCTTCTCCAACTTTTCTCAACCTAGGGTTTTCATTGTTTTGATTTTGGTAAGCATGGGAAGGCCAGTGATTTGATGAATCATCTTCTTTGTTATTAGAATTGGTTTCTCTAACCACAGTTATCCATTATGCACCTGACTAAGGATAAACCTAACTCCATTTAATTTGAAATTCTTGGGGCATATGGGGAATATATGTGAATCCTTTTTCTTCCAAATGTTGATGCTTGGGTTTTAGGTTTCCATCAACACATAACTGACCTAGGGCATCATCCATCTCTAGAGTACCAATTTCTTGAATAGCACATTTAAAATGAGTACAAATATCATTAACAAGGAGTACCTTAGGAGGGATTTGGGATTATGTTCCACTTGGGTCTAGGGTTTCAGCAACTATGAGCATGAGCTTGAAATCTAGCACTTTCCATTCAACTCCTTGAACCAACATGTCAGAACCTTTCTTGACCTTGCTACTGGTGGATTCCATTTTCACTTAGTATCTTGAGAGAAATTTGAAAAACTTTTGCTGGTAATTTTATCAAGTCACTTTGATTACACTAAAAATAACTCTTTGCAATAACACTCAAAAATTCACAGTAAGAAATGAATTTGATTCCATGCTTTTTGTTAAAACTTTTCCATTAATGCTTGATACGGAGGTAGATGAGTTGATAGACTGTCATCCACTATATGGCATTGATTACTTGGAAACATCTCCATTATTTGGTAACCATAAGTGTCTTTGTTATTCTTGATCTTGTTTGGTAGAGTCTATGACCCTACTTTACTTAGTGGAGAAGGTAACTCAATAATAACTGATACTGATCTTGCTTAGTGATCCCTGTGTATCTTGTGTATAGATTTGGATCTTTGTCATCTTTCAATTGGAATTTTTTTGAATGTTACCTTTGATAGCCTAGTTCCAATTTTTCTTTGAGAACTAAATTATAAATGGTAGAGTCACCCAATTCTTGAGTGACTTGACCATCATTACTTCGACCAGTATCCTCAGTAGACTTAGGAATTCATTGTTGTCTCATTTGATTTTAGATGTTATCAACCTTTTCTTTCTTCTCATCTTGAATTCTACCAGTACTCATACAATTCTTGGCAAGATGACCAAGTTCCATACAAATAAAACATCTTTTATTAGTATCTCTTTACCTCATATGATGTTTAACACAATTCATACTAATGTGTCCAAATTCTCCATAGTAATGACATCTACACCAGGTATTGTAGTCCCAACCAAATATTGCTTTCACAATTTGTTATGCAGGATTCAATGTCTTTGTTTTGCATTGTGATGCCTTGTGTCCATGTTTCTTACATTTATGACAGTTGCCTTCAAATCTTGGTTTCTCTTTGCATTCATTAGCCCTATGACCATGCTGATTGCAATTGTAGCATTTTCCATTGAATTTTTCTTTTCCATTTTTCCAACATTTGTTTGATGTATGACCTATCTTACCATAGTGATTTCAAGAAGGTATTTGATTCTTTTGAGCACCTTGTTTGGAGGATTCACCTTCTTCTTTGTATCCAATTCCTACTCTCTCTCTTTTGTATAGAGGTTTTTCTTATTTAGTTGATCCATTTCTACTTGAGATTTCATCATTCTCTCATTGATTTTCTTCTTAGTGTTTAGTTCATTCCTCAATCTTTCATTGATTTGTATTTCAGATCTTAGATCATTTTTTACTCTTTTATTGATTTGTCCTTCAGAATTTAGATCATTCCCCATTCTTTCATTTTCAAATCTTTGACTCATGATTTCCTCATTTGGATTGGAGAGCTGATCAATAAGTTTTTCTTGTTGAAGGGATTGGTTCTGGATTTCATTGTACCTTCCATCCATCTCTTCTTTTATCTTGTTTCTCTATTCCAAGGCTTCACATAACCTTACTAACTGAATTTCTTGTTCTCTTTTTATCTTTCTTACTTCTTCTTATAGGGAACCATTCTTCTCTAGGAGTTCTTTGATTGCTTCATTTGCTACATCTGAGATGCTTGAAGGGTGAAAGTCTTCAATTCTTTCTTCAATTTAAAGATGATCATTCATTTGATTCACAAGTTCCTTTCTTCTTTTCAATGATTGGGAAAGTTGCTCCTTAGCTTTCTTGAGTTGTGCAATGGTGATTTCTAGATCCAACTTTTCATTGTCAATAGCCTTGTCAAGTCTGAATATCGCCATATCCTTGATCTTTTCTCAAGTTGTTAAACTTTCTCCTGAGAACCACAAAGCTTTGATGCCAATTGTTGGAAATATTCAAGACTATGCTAAGTTATTGAGAGGGGACAGGTGAATCGGTAACTTCTAAAACTTAAACAATTTCAACACTTAATCCAATAATCCAATTAACACTTAATTCATTACATCTAATCTAATTGCATGCATGAGAAACTAAAAACATGAAAGCATCCATAACACTTGAACACAAATATTTGATGACCCAGAAACCTTCCAAATAGAAAGTAAAATTGGGCGGGGATGATACCCACAAACTTTAGTACTGCAGCATAAAGTCGGCTTGTTAAGGCTTACATTGATCACTTCTAATGATCTACCCTATTAGAAGCAATTAGGACTACTAGGTCCACCTTGTGAGAGGATTTACAAACATACAATGAAGTATGCACTCAGTAAAGAGATTTACAAAAGACTGTTAGGTCTACCTTGTTATAGGATTTTGATTGGTTCACATATTAAGATGAAGCAGTAGATCTCTGATTTGCAACTAAGTTTGCTGATTGAGATTCCTTAGTGTACCAATCACCTTTCTATGATAGATATGTCTCTGTTGCTCCTTATACTGATATGGCCTTTATGATTCTTTATCTACTGCATTCAAAATTTGAACTTTTTGCATCCATATTACAATACATATGCTCACTCATTTTCATTCTCACTCTTTCTTCATTGGATATGATATAATAAATTACATATATATACCAATCCAAATTAATAAATTACAAAGTCAGTCATGACACAACTTAACACAAATATTAAAAATTTGGCCCACATGAAGATACTTAGGTTTTAAAGACTGATTTGGTGAGGTTCTGATACTCTGCATCCACTATCACTACTTGGCATCATATGCGCTCGATAGATGTAGAAGCTTGGTCCATACTGATCACTTTCAAGTAGTCTTGAACTCGGTCTACACTGGTGACTTGGTAGATATTGTGCAACTCAGAAAACACTGAATAGCTTGGTTGGCATGAAGTAGCTTGGTCAACATTGGCTTTGCATCACATGAACTATGAACTCAGTAGATACTGCAATGCTTAGTTAACATTAGCTTTGTATCTCATCAACTATGAACTTTGTAGATACTGCAATGTTCAGTAACCACTAATAACCTTGGTATACAATGAAATGCATGGTTTGAATTGTTGGACTTCATACTAACTGAATCTACTCGGTAACCATTGAGATTAGTCCAAAAGATTTAGTAGCAACTGTAGAGCTCGATGGCTATTGAATTACATGGCAAACACTATAAACTATTCAATGAGCTTGGTAGCTATACAAAATCTGAATAAATGTGTGTCACTAATAGAAAAATTGACTAATATATCAACATTATGAACATGATACATTGCCAAATCTAATTAGAAGTCAATAGATGTCACCTCTCGAGTCCCTAAAATTTCCAGAAGCTACCAAGTTACATCCAGTGCAACCTGAGTCACAGTCTAAACGACCTGATTCATACTCAGAGGCTACCAAGCTCCAGCCAAAGCAAACCAAGTCTGAAGGATCTGAGTCATAAACAATGGGAACCTGAGCTTGATATAGAAGATCATGGTGAGGCTCATGGAACAAGTTCTAAATCCAAATTATATGTGTTAGCAAGATATATCAGAAAGCACCCTGCACCTAATTAGATCATTGGAGACAATTCAAATGGAACAATGACAAGAAACAAATTGAAAGGTACATGTTTTCTTACTAAATTTGAACCTAGATCAGTTAAAGATGCTTTGGATAATGAAAGTTGGATTGAAGCAATGAATGAAGAGATGTAATAGATAGAAAGGAATAAGACTTGGAATCTTGTTCCTAGACCCAAGGATAAGAATGTAATTGGCACAAAGTGGGTTTACATAAATAAGTTGAAAGAAGATAGAGAAGTTTCCAGAAATAAAGCAAGGTTAGTATGAAAAGGTTATTCTCAAGAAGAAGGTGTTGATTATAGTGAAACTTTTTCTCTTGTTGCATGATTAGAAGGCATTAGGAGTTTACATTTAAAGGATTTAAATTTTATCAAATGGATGTGAAATCTGCATTCTTGAATAGAAATCTTGAAGAGGAAGTTTACATAGAACAACCTGAAGGTTTTGTAGATCCTAGAAAAAAGAATATGGTTTGTAAACTACACAAAGCATTGTATCATCTCAAGCAATCTCCCAAAGCTTGGTATAAAAGACTTTATAACTATTTGATAAAGATTGGTTTTCAAAGAATAAATGATAACAATAGCCTATACATCAAAGAAGGACTAGACAAGAAGATTGTGCTAGTAGAGATCTTTGTGGATGACACATTGTATGCAAATATTTTTTAGAAGAGATGAGTAAAGAATTTGAGAAGTCCATGTTTGGAGAGATAAAATTCTTTGTTGGATTACATATTAGTAGAAGAAAGATAATATATACATTACTCAATCCAAGTATATCAAGGAGATATTAAAGAAATTTGGAATGGAGGATTCAAAACTAGTTGGAACAACTATGTCTACTAGACATAAGCTTTCCAAGAATGATGATTCCAAAGAGGTAGATCAGATCACATATAGATCAATGATTGGAAAACTACAATATGTAGTGCATACAAGGCCTGATATTGCATTAGCAATTGGTATAGTGGAAAAATTCTCAGCTAATCCTTAAAAAAACATATGATAGCAATCAAAAGAATCGTGAGGTATTTGAAGGGTACTAAAGGCTATGAATTATGGTACAAGAAATGAGGCACTTTAGATTTGAAAGCCTTCATATATGTTGATTAGACAAGAAGTTTTGATGATAGGAAGAGCACCAGTGGTGAAGCATTCTTTCTTGGAAAAAGACTAGAGTCTTGGATAAGCAAGTAATTGTATTTCTCAGTCTATAGTAGAAAGAGTATGTTGCAACAGTAGTCAATTGTTCCAATGTTGTTTGGTTCAAGAAATTATTGGTACGAATGAAGGTAGAGATCAAGGATCCAATGGTTATCTAATGTGATAACACCAATGCAATTAATATATCAAAGAATTCTATGATGCATACCAAGACCAAGCACATTGCAATAAAATATCATTTTCTAAGAGAATTGGTGTAAAAAGAGGTAAGATTGGAATATGTAAATACTAAAAAACAAATTTTAGACCTATTCACTAAGCCATTACCTAAACATGCATTTTTGTATCTAAGAGGTAAGTTAGGGGTTATTCCCTTGTCTGAAGCTCACTAAATAAAGTTTAGTGATGCATCAACAAGTCTATGTTGAAGATTAATCAAGTTAATTTAGTATTGAAAAGAGAATATTGCATAGAATCAATACATGAGGTACATTGATTTTTACTAAATATTACCTTTGACATAAGATGTCAAAGAGAGAGAGTTTTTTTTCATATTCAAAGAAATTGTATAATGAGGGGGAGTTAAGTGATGAGGGAGAATTTGCATAGATGTCAAAGAGGAAGAACTTGGTCTGATATCAAAGAGGGATAGTTTTCCATCAAAAGAAAATGTTGAATATAGAGTTTTCTTACAGAGGGAGAAATTGAAGGAAGAGGGAGTGTTGGTGTTTGAAAATGTTGGAGGGTTTCCAATTACCCCAATGAGAATATGAGATATCTAGGGGCAGGTAACTCCCATTTTCAACATGCCATTTCAAACACCAAGCCAACTATAAGGCATGACCCTTCTTCTACTTCAGGCTCTACTAAACCTAGGCAGGTAGATCTTAGATTCAATTGATACTGTACTAGTGCAAAAACATATCCCTAAATCTATTAAGTAGATGAGAACCCTTATATCTCCTAATAACTCATGAAATAACATCAATCTATAGTAGCTAAATGTAGATCTATGAATCTCAGAAGCTGAGTGAGGGTATTACATTTAGGTCCTTCAACATGAAAGGGTAAAACATGTTTGATTAATAATGTTGAATTCAAAAAAACCCCTAATGTGTAGCAGCAAGAACTAAGTGACCCTGTAGCTAATCAATGCCTTAACCATTGGGGAAATCCATGAATCAAATGCATACATATGGATATCTAATACTTGTGTATATATTTAGATATACGATCTATCTATTTACCTTGTAAATAGACATATGTGCTCAATGCAAATCTCATTCTTACATGATATCCTTCTCAATAAACCTACAACCCTAATGATTCACTAAAGAATTTACATAACTCCTTGAGTCATAAGCAACAATAAAACAACATACAGCCTTAAGGGACTGCAACTATGACCTAAGCTCTTTGTTCAAAGATCATAAAACATTGACAATTCACTGAGACTGGAGACAAGAATCAAAATGAAACTAATGACAATATTCTACTCTTTGTATTAATTTCCTTGAAACAATACAACCATATGCATGAAATGAAAACATGAAAGCACCTAACATATCAGAACTAGTTGTATTAACCTTCCTACTAATGTTCATAAGAGAGAATATACTAAACGAATTGGTGTCTCAGTATTGGGAATGCATCAAGAACTAGATCCAAAATCTGGTATCACAATAATGAGTAAATTTTCTCCAAAGAACTAGAACCAACTAGTTTCTCAGTGACAAAAATTGGAACCCTTACAATGAGGAAAAGAAAAGAAGATATAGGAGAAGATTTAATTCTCAGACTTGACCAAAACATGACATTTGTCCACTTGGAAAACCTTCTCCATAGGTTAAAACATCCTTCAAATCTTTTGAAAAACCTGCTCCATAGGTTAAAAACATCCTTCAAATCTTTTCTTTCAACTTACATATCAAATAATCAATCAGTTATGCCTCCAAAAGCACAAAATATCTAAAATATATGATTGAGCAAGTAACTAATTTGATACTTGATTTTTACTAATGGTAAAAATGAAAATCAGTTAAAAAATGACTTCTAAAAGCCAAGGAAACCTTCTAGAATTGATTTTCTTCACATCCAAACTCCACCAAGCCTTCATATTTGCCTTTTATCTGATCCTGATACTTCATGCTGCATTCTGCTCATTCCACTGAGAATGCCTCAAAAATTACAAATTGGCCTATGGACTGAACTAGTGAAGACATTTGCATACTCTGACCCCAAATTTAGAAAATTTAGCTTCTCCCAGTTCTGACGGTATATTATAGTGCCTATTTTGGATTTAAAAATGTCCCTATTATTAGCCATTTGAAAAATAGGGTCCTGAGCTGTGAACAGGGATTAAAATTCAAAAATTTAAAAAATTTATATACTTTGAACTATATAAAAATTTAAAATAATTCAAATTTTTCATCATGTCCTTGAATAACTTTTTTGAATTTTCATTTTGTTTTGAATTCTCCTTATCCCTCCATTCCTGTGACGCCACATGTCAATCCTCTATTGGCCATCAATATTTGAAACATGTTTACTTAATTAATATTTTAATATTAATTAATCTATTTAATTCCACAATGGCTTATTTAAGCATCCTGTTGCATAGTTTTTTCACATTTTATGCTTTCACGGGGAAGGGGAACATATTAATATATTAATCTTTTAATATATTAGTCCTTTATCTTTTTATCCTTATTTCCCATAGCACCAAGACTCATTCATATTTCCATTTATGCTCCTACGCACCTTTGAAAGGTAACACCGAAGGCTTCTAAATTTTTCTTTACGTGCACACCAACGTAGGACCCCTTTACGCTCTTACGCTTATAGGAGGAATATTGATATTTTATTAATATTCTCGTAAGCTTGGGACCCTTTAAGAACTCACCTTCCAACCATATGTTTTACTTCTTTCTCGCAGCCTGGCATAAGCTTTTGTATTTTGCTTCACGTTCTTACGTTGGACGTAAGAGCAGAAACCTTCCATTTTCATTATCTCACTCATATGCTCAAACCTTTCCCTTTACACTCTTACAGACATGACTGTATCCCCAGAGTCATTTTAAAATTTGTTTATGCTCTTTCAGGTGCATGAACCCCGTAGCACCGGAGAACCTAATATTTCAACTTCTACCCATACGCAAGCGTAACCCTGGAGAACCATTGAAACTCAATTTATGCTTGTATGCAAGCAAGTCAAAATGCATATCCTTGACCTCACGGGGCCCTCCACACATGGAGCTCGGCTATAAAAGACGTGTGTCCTTAAGACACAATGAATTTCAAGTGTAATAGAATTTAAACCTTCTAAATTCATGCTACATGGTGCATATGGGACTTTTATTGCCCATGGAATTCTTTGTGCTACGACTTCCATTGCTTGTGCATGGGAGGTTCTTCTTCTTTAAATTGCTTTGCCTCTTGCTTTTGTGTGCGCTTTTATGGTGATGGGCATCTCCATTTCAATGTTCCCATTTGCTAAGAACTGCTTCTAAGCTATGGACTTCTTCATGTGTATTTCCTTGTTCTATGCCTTGTTTTGTATGGTGCTTTCATTCTTTTATCACGTCAGCAGTTTTCTTCCTTTTGCATGAGCTCTGTGCTTCGACTAGCTTGTGAATGATTCCTTGCCAATAATCTGACTACCTCTTAACACTAGTCATCTTCCATCAAAGTGTTGGTTCTTGTCTAGCTGCAGGGTGATGTATGTCGCCTCCTTTTAACATGTGTGAGCTCATTCTTTGGATGCCCTGGTCTTTAGCATGAAGTTTTGTTCATCGCCCACTCATTAGCTGCATGTGAATTGTTTCTTTATGCTAGTGGATGCCCTCTTTTTAAACGTGTTGCTCCTCTTCTTTTCAACACTAGTTTTAATTTTACATCATTGAGGCTCTCTTGCGTTGGAATGCTTGTTTCTTTGAAAAGGCATAGATTCCTCTATTTTCACTTTTATGGTGCCATCTTCTTCAAATGTCTTGCCCTCTTTTAAATGCGAGTTCCTCTAATTATCTTTGAAACGTTGTGGGTTTCTAATTGGTTAGAGTTTGAAATCAAAAATATTTCAATTGTTTAGAGTGCTCTTTCTTTTGTCATGAGTTGCTCCTTTTCTTTTTATGCCTGGGCATGTTCTTCTTGTTACCAATGTGGGTCTCTTAATACTTACATGCTTTAACTACCCCGTGCCATGCTTGGCTTCTATCTACAGGCTACTCTTCATTGCATGTGTGAGCTCTCCTCTACTTGGTGTATTCCTGCCTTTGATCTACACTTTCCTTTTGTTCATTTGCTCCTTCATCCCGCATAATTTCATTGACTTCCTTCAATGCATGTTTCCTCTTGAGCATAAACTGTATGAGCTCCAAAAGATTGAACAATAGTTGAAAGCACTTCTTCTGGCTTTCCATATTTAATGAGTAGATTGGTACCTCTTTTCAGCAAGTTCCTCTTCAAATCAACCAAACTCTCTAGTAAAAACTCAGCTCGCAATTCTTATGGTAGGTATTTGAAGAATCAACCACCATTCTTTAGACCTCTTTGTCAAAAGATGTATTTGACCAAAATATAGATATGCATATGACTTTGGATTGAGCTTTATCCAATTGGCGAAATATCTCAAAGCATCTTTTCCTATCGAGCAGAGAAGAGAAGGATCAATCAAAGAAAAAGGATCCCTTTGTTGACCACCAGACATTACTTCAATAGGCTATTCTTTTGAAAATAATATAACTAAAAAATTTGTCATTTCAAAGATTGCAACCCCTGAATACATCGTTCCATGCCCAAACATCTTGACAATCTAACTGGAGTCAGTCGAGCCCTAGAGTGGGTCCGGCTAAAATAAATTTTGTTTTCAAACAACTAAACCTTCAAACTGATCTACTGACCTTCTTAGACTGATTATAATCAAACTCGACCACTGGAAACAACTCTTAAAACTCATTTTGTCACTGATCTGCAAAATGTCAATTTTGTGTCAGGAGGTTTGTAGACTGGCCTTAAAAACTAACCCAAACACCTGATCGGGCTCTGAAATCTGAGCTATTGATTCTCTGTTCTACACATTTGTACCATGTTGAATCTCATCTCATGAAAGATTCAAGGTCAAAAGATATTTACTGTCAAAGTCACCCTTTCATAACAGCCTGCAAGCTAACATGTTAGAAAACAATAAATTGCGTTCGGAATCAGCTTCAAAAACTAGGTAAACTAACATGTGGGAAGACAAAAATTGGAGCATTGGTTCTCTATCATGAGGACATTATAAATTTGCAATTTGAGCTCATGAAGAATAATCGGGTGCAAATGGCGAGTGGTCAAAGTAGGCTACTTGGATTTGCAGACTGGAAACAATGTCCGAAAAGTGATTTTTGGAAATGGAATTGACCTGGAAAAGCATGCAAATGGATTTTTCATGATTTGAAAATTTCCACACTTAAAGTATTTTCAGAAGACAACACAGTGGTACAATCCATTCGATCCAGCCAATCACGGATCTCAAGATATGACATCCCGAACAGGGGTACCAAACAATCTACAAATACTGACACAAGTAAAAAGATAGAAATTAAGTTTGGAATCGTGTTTGAAAACTGATTAAAAAAATTGGTCATAAGCTAAACTTTGAAACATAATAAGTCTCTGATGTGTACAATACAATGTAAAAGGAAATTTAGCATTTTGATCAACTAGGTCAAAGTTATGGCTCGTCAAACAGGGCTTCCCAGAAATCAGAACAAATTTCAAAAGCATGAAAATAGTAACTGACCAACTTTGAGGGATTCAAAACTTAGTCAAACAGACTCAAAATGACTCAAAATCTGAAACATAGGCTCTCAGGTAAGGACACTAGATACTCCCAAAGTGGCAGGTCATAAAACATTTATGGGTGTGAGATATTCAGATGCAAACATGGCCTCCTATTGATGTTTGACACTTAAGGTGAAATGTAGATTTGAAATGTGCTTGAAATGAGACTTCACAAAATGGCTCAGAACGTCAATTTACCTTCATGAAACAAGTAGGCATGCTAAATGGAAGGTGTTAAAAACATTAAACACCTCACAGGGCTCAAAGGTATAGTTGGGTACAAAAAGCATTTATGGGTAGTTAGAAGGCTTGAAATCTCAAAATTTTCAATATGTGACTTAAAATGAGAACGCAAGTTTGAGCGCTAGCAGGGAGTTCACATTGATAGAGGGAGTTCTCAAGGATGAGAATTAGAATGAATCTAAGGATATTATCCTTACTATTATTTTTCTCTAAACTTTCATTGTATTATGACATGTTGTGTTGTCATCAATGCCAAAGAGGGAGATTGTTGAAAATAATTGGTTAATTATGTACTATTTTTTATGTTACACAAAATATCATATCTTTACCAAAAAGCCTATGTCGAGCTCACTCGGGCAATGAATATAGTTTCCTATGTTTTTCAACCATTCTAGTGTTTGCCAAGTTCAAAAGGCAATGTCTAGCAAGTTTAGTTTGGTAACAAAGGAAAGTTGGATGGAACTAGTGTTAACTGAGCTCACTGTTAGAAATATTAATATTTCCTTGGATGTATTTAATTTGGGATATTCCAAGGATCCCTAGAGTAGGTTATCCTATTGTACACATGTGGAGGAGATGTCATTTACTTGTCCTTTCATACACATGTGAGGACAACTCACTTTATAATTCCAATTATTAAGGAATTTAGTTTATCCTCCTTAAGAGGATCTTGACACTTTATACACACTTATTATGCATGTGGCATTCATATAAATTGGAGTTACACAAGTGAACAAATTCAACTCCTTTCTCATCTCTTTATAAGAGATGCTTCTTTCTCTTTCTTCAACACACATCACGTTGATGTTATTGTATTGAGCTATTTTGCTCCACCACTTTCTCTCTCTCTCTCTCTTCTCTAGGCATTTTCCTTCATTCATAATACTCACAAGGGGTTTTCTTTTCTTTCCCCTTTCAAATCCTTGTCTCCATTTTTTATGTACTTTGGTGTATGCTCTTGGATCTTGTTTATCTCATGGTAACATTATTTCTTGCTTAACTCACTTGGATTGTTTTTTTTTTCCCTTGCTCTAGTTTATCATTTCTTACATGGTATTAGATCTTGGTTACTAATCCTTGTTTTGAGTTTTAGAGTTGAAGGTTGTCATTCATTGGAGCACACCTTATTTGGAGACATTATTGAGAGAAGAAATTTTGGTTGTGGTTTTTAGCTCATTCTAACATCTTATGTGCCATTTTTTTATTATCTTTATCATATTATTTTTCTAACCCTCTTTGGAAGGCTTGTCGTCAAAGGGTATTTATATTATTAAAAAAAATTCTCTTGTTCTAACAAGTAGCATTATCAACTCTTCATTTAATAAGCTTTTTTTTATTCTATAGTGTGCAATTTTTTTGATTAAATATTTAAAAATTTAAAATTTGTTATTTCCCTAACATTTTTTTATTGTAGGGGACAATTTTTTTAAAAAAAATCTTATTTATGGTTAAATTCTTATTCAACTTCAATTAATAGGTCAAAACCTATTCATATTGTTGTTAAAATTTTAAATATTTTAACTCAACCTTAACTATTTATTTGAAATATTTAATACTTTGTTATTTATTCTTTTTATAATTTCTATATATCTCTAATCTTTTCATATCTATACTCCATTTTTTTTTAATTTTCATTTTATTTTCAAATCTGAACTCCATTCTTTTAGAAATTTCCTTTTTCCTTTGGTTTTGACTTGTTTTTTACTGTTATTTTATTTGCCACTCTTTTATTATTATTTTTTGCTATTGTTCTCCTTATGTGAGCCATTATTCTTTAGGGCTACATGTTAATGTGGTTTATGTTAGCATGGGTGCCCTCTTTGTTGTGGGAAAATCTAAAATGAGGAGATCATCATACTCAACTATCACATTTCATTGCGCACATGTTCCACGGTGTTCAAAGCATATGAATGGTATTTAGATATGGTCAGAGAAGTTCCCATCACTTGTTGTTGTGAGCTCTTGCATGAGCTATCATGCATTTTCCCTCTTCCTTGTGTGAGTGCCTTCTGACTCTTTGTGTGTTATTGTTCCCTCAACTGACAGCTCTCCCACCCTATGGCCCAAGCCTCCATTTCTCCTCTTGCTCTACCCTAGAACCTGTGTGTTGCTCTCTCACCACTTCTACCCCTGTCATGCCTTTCATTCTATTGTTGTGTCGTGCCTACTCCTGCTACCCCTTTGGTTCTCCAACAGCTTGTGCCCTCCTTGGCTGCATTCTATCCCCTTCTCCAAACCTCCCCTTTAATTCTCATTAGGCCCTCTCCCTTCCAAACTTGTTCAGCCCTCTCCCTCATAAATTGTGGCCCTTTATGTGGATTCAGTGATGCAGCCACGTGGGTTACCCATTATTTTTGTTTAGTTCTCTCTACCAATTCTAGCAGCATCTTCTTTTCGTAGCCTTCTTTATCTATCCAGTCTTCTTTGGAACATTCATTATCTTGTTCATTTTGTGTGTTACTTCAATAACTTTATTCCTTTATCAAATCTAATTTTAGTTATTCACTCCTTTATTTTTTATTCTCCTTTTAACTTTAGCCCATGTGTTTTGTTCTTTTTGTCTAATTATTTATGAGATTCTATTTGTTTTTTTTCAAACTACTTGAATTTTTTCTCCACCATTTCAATCAATTATTATTTTTAAAAGAATTGCACTTATAAAAATCTGCATTGATATATATAAATTGTTTCAATCATATTTCGTTTTTTTTCCTATCATGTGTCTTTTAATTTTTTATTATTTATAAAGCTTCTAGTCAAGCCTTAATTTAAACTTGAGTTTTTTTTTAAATAAAGTAAAGTACGTGATTGTCTAGGAAGGAAGCTTTCAAGAAAAAACCAAATTCTTTAAAAATATATATTATAGTTAGTTTTTAAGAAAATAGAATTTGGAGTTGATTTAATTTTTTTTTTAAACTAAAATTAAAATTATTAAAATAATTTATTTTATTTTTTAAAAAAAGGGGTTGTTCATAAGTTTGTATTAGGTTTATTTTACAAAAAATATATATATAGGGGGATATTTTATTTATTTTTCTTCTTCATTTAAATAGTTTAATTTTCAAATTTATTTAATCTAGGTGTTTTTCCTTTGATCTATTAATGTTTTTATAATGTCTACTTTAATTCCAAAAATTAAGTTAAATAATTCAAATTATCATGCTTGGAAAACACATATTTCATTTTTTTTTATTTAAGCATATTTTGGATGTTGCTACTGACCCTTCTGTAGTTCTCGATACCTCGGCTACACAAGATGAAAAAGATTCTTGGAATACTAAAAATGAGGAAGCCCTTGGCCTTATTAGTATATCTCTTAACCCAGATTTATATGTTCTAATTGCTCATTGCACTTCCACCCATGAAGCTTGGGATATTTTGAAGCAAATGTATGACAGACCTTCTGAATCATGCAAGATTCAATTGCAAGACAATTTGGAAGACTTAAGGTATATTGATTTTAAATCTATGGATGAATTTCTACTTTAGTTTGATTATATTAAAAGTCAACTAATTGGTCTAGGCATTACTCTCACGGATATTAAATTAATTACCATTATTTTAAAAAAATGTCTTCCTAGGCAATTTCAACAATTTATTACTAATGTTCATTCTCAACTTGCTATTCCTACTTTATTTACTCAATTAACATATAGTATTTTTCAAAATTCATTGCATCAAGAGGAAGCTAAATTGTTACAATTTGGTACTCTTAAATCTAATGAACATTTCTTTGTGTCTAAAAGTCAAAATCAAAATTTTAAATCTTCTAGTAATGATTCTCCCAATACTCATAATAATAATAATAATCATAATAATCATAATTTTAATAACAATAATAATCCAAACACAAATCATAATAATACTCATCCTAATCAATATAATAAAAAACTCCCATTGTACTTATTGTGGGAAAGATGGTCATGTAACTAATAATTGTTTTAAAAAACAAAAAGATAAGCAACCTATCAATAACAATAATCAAAACTTGCATTCATCTCGTCATGCTTTTATTGTTAGTTACAATGTTTCTAAACAATTAGAATGGATCATGGATACTAGTGCATCTCAACATGTTGCATTTCATAAAGAAGTATGTAATTATTTGCAACCCAATCCTTCTAATATTCCAATTCAATTAGCTAATAATCATAGTTGCAAAGTTGAAGGATTTGGTAATGTTAGTATTTCAAATGGAAAATTACATGATGTCCTTTATGTTCCTGAGTTGAAATACAATCTTCTTTTTGTTGTTAAATTATTTAAAGATTACAAAGTTGAATTTCATAGGGACAGGTGCTCTGTTATTGATCCAAACACTAATGAAGGCGTTGTTAATGCTAAGTTAGGTCATGATAACTTATTTAAATTTTTTGGGTTCACTTCTTTAAGACACTCTTTGAATGAAAATATTTATTTTAATATGAAACATGAAAGGCTTACTCATTTGAATACTGACTGTATGTCATCTAATATGGTTGAGAAAATGTTACCTCCTATTGCTCCATCTAAGACTTGTCATATTACTAACAAAGTGCACATAGCATGAAATGTTTGTCTTGCAGAAAATGATATGCACGATCCTTCTAATGCTCAAAATGAACAATTTAGTGGAAGAAAAAAAAATTTAGTGGAGGACCAACCTCCTTCTCTAAATCCTACTCCATGTACATCTACATTTACTCCTATTCTGTCTTATAGTGGTAATGGTAATAATGCATTTACAAATAATGCTAATAATGCTAATGTTGAAACAAATGATGCATTCATACATCATGACTCTTCTTCTAGTGATAAATTTGTTAAGAGAAACACTAAATGTTTCAAAGATTACTTAGTAAAAGAGATCAATTTCTAGAATGGGTGGACTTCAACCTAGGAGGATTAATTACTGCAAATATGGGTTGATGTTTATATTCCTCATTCATTATCTTTGTCATTTCTCTTTAGTATGTTGCCTAGAAATTATGTTCTATTAACTATTGACTTTATGATCTTAATTATATTTGCATGATTTCATACCATGATATTTTAAGCATATTTATTCATGAATATATAAGGGGCCCACATATATATATATCCTAATAAATATACAAATTATTGTGTCTTTGTGATTTGTCAATTATGAGTAAATTCTTATATATTTCACATTTGTAATTTTTTTTTCTCTCTTTCTTATTCCTTGGGATTATGAGTTATTATGCACTATAGCCTTCATTATTTATTATGTTCTACTGATTGGCACATAAGTGTAGTTTATGTTTTTCTAGCATCATTCTATTGCCATATTGGTACTTTATGGTTTATACCATTTATTCTTGGAGTTTCCCTCCTATTTCAGTTAATCCGACCCATCTTGAAGGCAGTTTACTCTTATTTGAAGGTAATCTATTATTAAAACTTATACTTATTCCCTTTGGTACCTTTAATTTCATGACATATAATGTTTCTCATAATCCATTGCTTAAATTGTGAGTCATGCAGGTTATGGATTGATCACCCATTAACCTATTGTGAAATGACTTATAAATGGACTATCTATATCCACATGATTTATGCATTATTGATGTTGGGCTCATTAGTTGGCCTTGTATATGGTCATTTGTTCCTTTCATATTCCTTTCTTGAGAGCTTTGATAACATATTTGTTCTTTGAAGGATATGATTTATCTTGATTACTTTACATTTATATTTATCACTATTTACTCTATGTGAGTTAACTTATACTTAGAAATTTTCTAACTTGAATATAAGATAAAATTCTCCTCATGGATAGTTTCCTTGTCTCTTTTTTCCATGTTTTAGGCAATACATTGTTGCACATACAAGACCTCTTGAAGATGTATCACACTTGAAGAACTATCCACTTCTCTTGGATCTCCAAGGATGTACCCATGCCAATATGAGACCTCTTAAATGATTGAAGATATTTCAAAAAAATAAAGTTGTACTATTGTAAATTGGGTTCTACTTTGATGTAAGCTCCCCAAGTAAAGATTACAAGGGGGTGTTAGAAATATTAATCTTTCCTTAGATGTATTGAATTTGGGATATTCCAAGGATCCCTAGAGGTAAGTTGTCCTATTGTACACATGTGGAGGACATGCCATTTACTTGTCCTTTAGTCCACATGTGAGGACAACTCATTTTATAATTTTCTTTATTAAGGAATTTAGTTTATCCTCCTTAAGAGGATCTTGAAACTTTGCATACAGTTATTATGAATGTGGCATTCATAGAAATGGGAGTTACACATGTAAATCCTTTATCATCTCTTTATAAGAGATGCTTCTTTCTCTTTCTTCAACACACATCACCTTGATGTTACTGTATTGAGCTATTTTGCTCCACCACTTTCTCTCTCTCTCTCTCTCTCTCTCTCTCTCTCTCTTCTCTAGGCATTTTCTTTCATTCATATTACTCACAAGTGGTTTTATTTGCTTTCCCCTTTCAAATCCTTGTCTCCATTATTGATCTACTTTAGTGTATGCTCTTGGATCTTGTTTATCTCATGGTAACATTATTTTTCGCTTAGCTCACTTTGATTATTTTCTTTCCCTTGCTCTAGTTTATCATTTCTTACAACTCGATTACCAAAGGAACTTTGTGAAGATGCAGTGTTAACTAATTTTACTTGGTTAACACACAAAAATCATATATGAGTTAGTGTCTACTGAGAAGGGTCGGCTAACAAAGGATTTTCTTGTTTTGGCATATTGAGTTCAATGGATTTGTTTGTTGGTTCTAGCTGATTGAGGAGATGAATATTAATTATTCTACATTGTATTCAAGCTGACTTGATAATGGATATGATATAAGTATAAGGTCAAGTTGAGAATTGAATATGTGCAAGTGTATGGAAGAAGAGAAGATGCTAAGAGGAAGTGAATTAGAAGGATAAGAAGAATATCCTTGAGGAGCTACAAAGATACATTCCATCAGGAAGGATCAAGTATTCGAGCTAGAATTGTGCTCTATAATTAGCAATTCAGTTATCAAAAATTAGGTCATCTCATTGTTACTCTCTAACCATTGTAGTAATGATCTAAATCTCTTAACAGAGTTGACTTAACAACTATTTGTAAATCCTCTAACAAGGTGGCATTTCTAGATTGAAGTTTCTAAAGACCTCTAACAAGGCCACTCCTGATAGGGTGATTAAATCCTCTAACAAGGTCACACCTTAAATTTTTTTTGTAACCTTTAACAAGGTTTTCTCCTAATAGTGCTCACTTTAAAAGAGTGAAAATCAGTAACTAGTTACAATTGGTGGTTTTTCCTAAATTGGGTTTTCACGTTAAATCTTTGTGTCACTTGTGTTCATGTTATTTCTTTTATGTGTATGCAACTAAGTTAATTAAGGTTAATCATAGATAATATCTTAATATTTTCATGTTAAGCATTTTCCAAGTTATAGTTGTTATTTCAGTGGTTACCGAGTTACAATGTATTATCAGTATTAACTGAGTTCTTGTGCATTTGTCGAGCAATAGTATTTTCAGTAGTGTTTATGTTCTATCTTGACATCATAAGGATCTGGGTTTTATTTTAGTGGTAACTGGTTCACTTCTCCCCTCTCAATTACCCCTCTTATATTTCCAATACATTTATGATGGTCTATAGATCATTTGAGCATAACCTAGTCCATGATGTTCCCTTAGAGGGGATTTATCTCCTATTTTGTTTTCTAATCAATACCTTCCAAGGTTATTCACCTTGGTAGCCTTGGCCACCCATTTGGAAGAAAAGGAAATTTCATTGTAACCTTAAATCCTTCAATCCTAGGTCTCCTTCCTCTTTACTCCTCGTGCACCATTCTCAGTTAACAACATGTGTCTATTGGCATAACTAATGCAGTTGTGATAAGTGTTGCATTAATAAAGATTAGTATAGATTTGATGACAAGTGAATCAATTATTAGGTTGTCACTGATATAAACAAATTGACCTAGTATTTTTAGTATGTTCCCAAATATTGTCTAAATAAAGTATGTGTTGTAATATGTGTTTGAACTTTCTATTCTAAAATAAGAGTATGTTATGTGTCATGATGTTATGTCTGTGATTAGAAATTTTGATATGAAGAATTGAGTTAGATATGATTGATGAAGATCAAACTGGGTAACTGCTAAAAAATTAGGTAACAAACATTAATTGATTTGAATGTCATTTTAGATTGGCACTATATTAACTAGAATAGTCATAAGAAATGACTAATAATGTTCTATGTTCAAATAATGTGTTTACAACTACAACTCCTATTAATAACTAGTTAGATATTTGTTAATAGTATAAATTGTCCTATCAAATGATTGATGAAGAGGACTTGAAAAGAGTAAGATGAACTAGTAAATTGTTGAGTAAAGAGATCTAAGTATGATGGAACCACAAAGGGCACTTGATCAATTAGTATTTGCCAAGATAATATATTTTTTTATCATTTTATTTAATGAAGAAGAAAGATGAGTTGAATTGTAGAAGATATTATTGATATAAGTCAAAAAGTTGAGTAAAACACTAAGTTTGACTAAGTGATGGGTTACAAGGTCAGTGAAGAAGTCAAGCATTACCAAGCAGAATATTAAGGAACTTAATTTATAGTCGAGAAGAATAGCAATAGCTGAGTGATGGTAATGATTAAGAAAGATGAAGTAAAATTGAAGCAATTACCCAAGGATAACTGATTGTAGTGCCTACCCCTAGTTTACATTTTTGCTATCATTGCCAAAATCTTTTAGGCCATTTTTATGTTTGATGATTAGTAGCATTATTTTGAGATTATCAGAAATTGTTTTACATTTAGTTGATATATGATGAGATTACTCAGTACTCTATACTTCATGTATACATGATGATTATTATAGTGTTTTTAGTTATTGATGATGTTTAGTTAGATGGATTATCATATGTGTTTTCTTATGGATACTTACCCCATACTACATGTGTATGGTGTGCGTGTATGTTTTCTTTATGTATGGTGTTTCTGATGTGGTTAAGGAAGGCAGTTGTAGTCACCTGCTAGTCGGATCTACATGATGCACCACTTCCTACCATTACCTATTTAGCTTACAATATTTTTTTGTATATTCATGGATTTTATGCAGGTTGTAGGTATCGGGTATCTACTTCCCCGAATTGCCAGGATGAGCATACCCTATCACATTATCTCAATGGTAAGAGAGGGGAGATAAATTCTTAAGTCCAAATCCTAAACCTTTAAGTCATTTGTCCTAAAAAATTAGAACAAGTATCTGAGTTGATTACCTTTCGAATGTGTCGAATGAAATTAATTCATGATTATAACCCTTTAGTTTGATCTTGTATGTGTTTTTTCTATGATGGATTTTCGTATTTTATTTTATGAGTCTTTGGTAATTTTTCTACTAATTAAGTTAAATTAAAATTATTAAATTAATGAATTAATTTAATGGAAATATATTATGATTTTTAATATTTAATTATAATTAATTAACTGAAAATTAATTAAATAAGAAGAATTAAATTTGAAGATAAAAGTTATAAGAATAAATTTAGAACGTGATAATATTTATTTAATTCAATAATAATATATTTAGAGTTCATTTTTAATTCAATGCTAAACACTATTATTATTTAAGTTAATAAATAGTTTATTAAATTAAACATTTAAAAATAAATTGAGAAGTGGAAAAAGAAATTAATTTATTAAAAGTTTTATGATTGCATGATATGTGCATGAGATTAAATTTAATAAATTAATTAAAAGAGAAGTCAAGTGAAAATTAAATAAAGTTATTTAATAATAAAATAAACGTGCATGGGAAAGAAAAGGAAAAGGTAAAAAAAAGATAAAGAAAAGTTAATAAAGAGTTGAAGACTGGTGACCAGAGAGTTCTCTTGGGTGAACACACAATTAGTGCCTCGATTTTATGAGAGAACTCCATATCACAATTTGGGGGTTCATTTTCGAGGGACCACGAATTTTGGAGGAGGAAAGGATTTTGAAATAGAGAAGGTTTTGGGAGGATAAATTTCTCTCATAATTTTCTTAGGCGTAGCAATTAGCATCAAAGTCCAGGTAGATGCTTATGATTATTCACTCAATTTATTATGCTCTTTTCTTTCCTGACTTCATCGTGACTGTTGAATGGTTATCTGAATATTTCTTGTGATGGGTGCTTTCAATTTTGTGAATTTTCAATATGCATGTTAATTCTTCTGTATACGTAGAGATTGAAATATCTTAGAAAACCTCATCCACTAATTGTGCAAATTAGATATTAAACCAGGGAAGGATTTTAATTAAAATGGAAGTTTTATTTAAAACAAAAATAAATAATTTGGTGGGTTTATTGTATTTTCTCCATCAAATTAATGCTACGATTTTGATAAAAGAATATTATGTTTTAAATATATTTGTTTTATTTAGTTTTGTATTTATGCAATTATATTAAAAAATAATAATTTTAAAAAAAAATGTTTGAATGAAAAATGATATCTATATAAAAAAATTATAAAATTATAAATTAAATTGGGAGGGGTGAGAATAACCCTGTATTGCCCCTTACCTTTTCCTGCAGTCGAGTACTACTATCATAGGTACTGCGATGGCAGTGGTACTCTGTACCACTACCGCCGCAGGCCTTGCAACAGCAGGGTACTGTGTGCCCAAGGCCGACGGGCCTTAAAAAAATAGGCCTAATATATATAAACAAATACATTTTAAATTTGTTTTATTATTAACTTTATTAATATGCTAAGTTTTAATATTAATATATATATATATATATTCAATTTAATTTAATTAATAATTTTATCATTGTTTATTATTATTAAAGTGTTATTATGATTAGTACATTTTCTTGATTATTAATTAATTTAAATAAATGGAATTTAATTAAGAGAAAATTGATCAATGGGGAGTTTTAATGAGATTTTAATTTCTTTTGTTTATAATGATAGTGACTTTAATAAAATTGAATTTATTTCTTTGGGGAATAATTAATTATTATTTTTATAATTTAATTAAAAATTATCCCTAGATCCTTTGGAATAATTGACTAGAAATCAAACTAAGGAGATTGGACATTTGATATTTCAAATAGAAGAATGGGTTAAACTATAGGGTAAATAGGGAATCTTTTTACTTGAAACATACACTGAAATGGAAACTAAAACCTTATATTTAACTCAACCATGTGTTTTCAAAACAAATCAAAACATGAAACTTACACCTTGTTATCTGTTCATTGTCTGTGTTTTGGGTTTGGGGGTTGACTAGAGTGTTGACCAATTCTAGGATGTCTACTAGAGGCTTGGGAGTTTTTTGAATGTGATGTTATGCTGATCTGATCTTGATTATTTTAAATCAACCATGGTAATGTGCTGGTATTCTCTATGATCAGTGTGATTATATTGTTGGTTACTTTTTCCCTTATCTTTGTGGGATAGTGAGACTTATGATATATTTGACTTAACCATTTTGAGTCTTCGATCAGTATTATTGGGATACTTTTTTATTCCTCTTTGAGACCTGATGGGTATTGTGAATTATCTTTGATGCTTTGAAGTCACTTGTATAGGACTGAGGTGTTTTAGTATGATTCTTTGATTTGTGATTTCATGAGCTTAGGGTAGGTTATCTATATGTAATGTCAGGAAGTGGCTTGCAATGGAGGCCAGGGCTCTAAGTGGCTGCAAGGGTAACCCATTGCAAGTTGTTTAATAAGTGAAAACACTACACTAAATGAGAGTAAAATGAACCTAATAAGAGTCTTTGTATGTTTTTGCCCATGACTCGAGTGCTAGTACAGACTAGGATGGGAGTAGAGAGAATGCTTGGTTGCAACCTTGCATCCATAGTATTCCTTGTTAGTACGAGAGGATACTAGTGCCACATAGGGATCACTAGGGGGTTGGGGTCCTAAGAGATTGCAAGGGTAAATCTAGTGTGATTTGTGTGATGACATTTTCCCGCTTACATAGTAGATTTCCTATGTGTCCTTGTGTGTCTCTAGGTTTAGATTTTGATTTATCTTGGAACCTTGTAGTTAGATTACTTTTAGGACTTCTTAGACTTAGAGAGTACTTTTGATATTTGGATTGATATCCTATTTGGGACTTGAGACTATCTCCTTAGTGTGGTGAGAGTGGGCCTTTTTGGGTTACCACGTGGTTGGGTGGTAGTGCTTTTTACTCTTACCATTGAGATCCATCCATTGATACTACGGCTGGACTTTCCTTGTCTACATTTCCTTTCATTCTATCTTTGTATCATTATGATGGATGGTTATATCTTCTGATGGATATTTATATATTTTATGATGGATGGTTTCTTTTATTTTATTGTACTTTGTATCATGGATCTGAGAAGGATAATGTAATTCTATTTTTATAATTGTATATTGTTTTAGCTTTTCATATCCTATTACATGTATAGTGGATGATTGAGCATTCTGAATTGTATTGCCAAGTGGCATTCGGAACAAATGTATATTATTTAAATGGACATTGGACTTTTAATTATTCTTTCATATGGATGTGTTATTTATTAGACTTATTATTAATTAAATTTAAAGGTGATTCAATGTCTTGGGATCTTTAAGGAATGTAACCTATTATGTATGTTTATTGATGATTGTATGTTATTACTTCTGCTACTTTATGTTTGATGTGTATGTTATTCTTTCTTGTTTTATAAAGAATAGTTTGGCAAGCTTAGTAAAACTTTAGGTTAATTCTTTTGGATCCCTTGGCGGGGCGTTACATCTGGTATCAGAGCTCGAGTTTCTACATTGGGAGCTCTGCGTATATTGGAACGTCACTAGTTGTTAACAAGTTGAACAAAAATTGAAATTTAAAATTGTTCTATATATCTATTTCAAGGTGAAACTTGAACTATTTTAACTAAAATAAAGCTTAAACTTGTAGTTGTATATTTTCATACTTGAACACTTAAACTTCAAAACTGAAATATATGTAAACCTAAAATTACACAAAACTAAAAATTGAACTTACTGTTTTCAAAAATGTGTCTTTTATGTATGCCTTGTAGTAGTATGTTTTATGGTTGTTATAGTATCTTGTATCTTGGATATTATTATAGGATGGTATTTGGAACAAGATCTTCTATTAGAGGTTGTAGCATTGGTTGTGGTAGAGGTTGTGGACAAGGTAGAGCTATCAGTGTACACAAGTTTGTCCATGAAGGCCCTATTCAGGAAGAGAATAGGGAAGAGCATTTTAGTGAGCATTAGGAGGAGAACCACAGGAGAAGTAGGCTGACTTTGATGAGGTTGACCTTGGGAAAATGATGAAAACCATCATCGATCACCTACCTCACATTCAGGATCAGGATAGAGCATAGCATGGAGGACATGAGCATAGACCTAAGTCTATGAGCCCTTGGAGGGATTGACATAAATCCATAGTAGTTGCTCAGATGAAGGACCTTATGAGGTCCAAGGTCAAGCTCTTTAATGGGCATGGTTTAGGATATGTAGCCAAGCAATGGCTTATTGCTCTTGACAAGGTTTTTGCTATTTAGGACTTTGACAATAATGTCAAAGCAAGGTTTTCTATTACAAACATGGAAAACTTCAGAGCCACTTGGTGGACTATCGAAGAGAAGAAGCTAGACATAGACATGAATAGTGTCGTATGGGAGATATTCTTGGAAAAATTTCATGAGCGATTCCTATTAGAGGAATGGAAGCATCATAGAGTAGATGGGTTCCACAACTTGAGACAGCTCACTATGATCGTAGAAGACTATGAGCACAAGTTCTATGAGCTCATGCCCTTCTTGGGAATTAGTGATAACCCAACACTATTGGCACAGCATTTCATCATAGGCTTGAACAAACATCTAGTTGGGGGTGTTGAGGTGTTTGAGCCCAAAACCCTCAAAGATGCAATACATCAAGCCATCCTTGTAGAGAAAAGTGTTAACCTTGGACATGCGGGTTTTGTGGGAGCACCTACAACATCAGGATCTAAGGGCAACCACAACTCAGGTGGAAATAGGAAGCCTCCTTTTCCTATGAGGAATGAGAACTAGCAGTAGCCTCATTATTCACAATAGCAGAAGGGATCATACCCTCAGGCACAAAGTGTTGGTGGTAGTTCTAACTCTAAGAACAATCGCCATGCATAGCACAATAGGCAAAATCAATACACTTAGCCTATGCAGAGTAGCCAGTCTTTTGTTAGTAGGGATAGCCACTAGTGGTCAAATGCACCTCCTATAGGGAGAGGATCTAGTAGAGGCTTAGGATGTTATTTGTGTGGGAAAATTGGACACATTGCAGCTCATTTTCCACAACGACCACCTTAGTATTCAGGTCCTAGACCAGCAGCATCTGAGCTCATAGTGAGAGATGTAGGTAGAGCTCATAGGGTATTTTTGGCAGTAGATCACTATTAGGTAGATCATTAGGGGATTGTGGTTGAGACTACAAGAGCTATGTGAGGTACGCCTCTCTCAATATTGTTTGATTTAGGTGCCACAAATTCTTTTATTTGACCATCATTAGTTGCTAACTGTAAGCTAGAAGCAGTTAAGCAAGATCAGGGTTGGCTAGTGGAACTAGCCTTATGTGCTAAGGTTTCCACAAATTCCATAGTCCATAAGTGCACGAGCTTGGAATAGGAGGGTTTGTGACATCATTTGACCTTTAGGTTATTCCTCTTGGGTCCTACAATGTGGTCTTAGGTATGGATTGGCTTGGTTCTCATAGAGCTAGTATAGGCAACAGGAAAAAGACCAGTCATATGTCAAGATGACCAAGGGAAGGATATGGAGATTGTGGGGATACCATGCCTATATCTCTATGAATGTTATCTGCTATGCAGTTGAAGTGGACCTTTCATAAGGGATGTCTGGTATTTGTTATTACGATAAACAAGCTAGAAGAAGAAGACCTTGTAGGAAAGACTTTAGACCACCCTATTCTACAGGAATATGTGGATGGTTCTTTGTGCCTTTGTATTGATTACAGACAACTGAACAAGGTGACAATAAAGAATAGGTATCCTTTACCAAGGATCGATGATTTATTTTATTAGATAAAGGGAGCTACAATATTCTCCAAGATCGATCTTAAGTTAGGATACCATTAGCTTCACATCAAGGATGTTCATATCCATAAGATCATCTTCCAAACTCACTATGGGCACTATGAGTTCATAGTAGTTCCTTTTGGGTTGATGAATGCTCCATCAATTTTCATGTGTCTGATGAATGGAGTGTTTCATTCCTATATTGAAAGATTTTTACTCATGTTCCTTGATGATATACTAATATATTCTAGGTCCCAGAAGGAGCATGAGGAACATTTGTGTTTGGTTTTGTAGTGCTTGAGAGATAATCAACTTTATGCCAATTTAGTGAAGTGTGATTTCTTCCAAGTAGAGATATAGTGCTTAGGGCACATCATATCAGGTGAGGGTATCTTTGTAGACCCCACAAACATTTAGGCAATGGTAGATTGGCCTACACCTAGTACCGTGTCAAAAATTTATAGTTTCATTGGTCTAGCTGGTTATTATCGTAGATTCATCAAAAACTTCTCCAGAATAGCACATCCTATCACTTCCCTTCAAAGGAAAGGAAAAAAGTTTTTATGGATGGAGAAATGCGAGGAAGCATTTCAAAAGCTCAAGGATCTTTTGACTAGTGCACCAATATTATTGTTACTTGATCTAGTAGGTGATTTCATGGTGTGTACAGATGCTTCAAGGGACTAGAGTGGTACTAATGTAGGATGGACAGGTGATTGCTATGAATTGCACAAACTCAAGGATCGCGAGCTAAATTATCCTACGCATGATCTTGAGTTAGTAGTGGTAGTTCATGCCTTAGTGAGATGGAGACATTTCTTGCTCAGATACAAATTTGAACTTCATAGTGATCATTGTAGTCTACAGTACATTTTCATGTAGCCTAATCTGAATGTTAGGCAAAGGAGTTGGATGGAGTTTCTATGTGAGTATGACTTTGAGGTGAAGTATATTCAAGGGAAGGAGAATGTGGTGGCAGATGCTTTGAGTCACAAGAGACATGTGACATCATCTATGACTTTTAGTGTGGATTTGAGGAGCCAGATACTTCAGGCACTTCCTACCAATACTTGGTATCGAGAAGTGAGCAGAGAGAGAGATTCAGGGAGACCGTTGGAGGATAAGTTTTCAAACTATGTTCTAGAGTTAGATGGCCTTTTGAGACATTTAGGAAGGATCTATGTACTCCTACTAGATGAGCTTCATACATTGATCCAATCAAAGGCCCATTGTGCACCTTACTCCGCACATCCAGGTGTCAAGAAGATGCATGCAGACTTGCGATGTTTATTATATTGGATAGGAATGAAGACATTGCTGATTTTGTGTCTAGGTGTCTTGAGTGTCAAAGAGTCAAAGTAGAGCACCAACATCTAGCAAGGCTTGTATAGCCAAATCTCATTCCTTCATGGAAGTGGAACATCATCTCTATGGATTTCATAGTAAGATTACCTATGACTACTCGTCGACATGATGCTATCATGGTCATTGCTGATCAATTGACTAAGGTGGCACATTTTTCATTGATGAGGTCATCCTACACTATAGCTAATTTCTTCATGAGTGACATCATGAGACTACATGGCATTCCCCAAAAGATCATTTCAGATAGGGATCCTGTATTCACTTCTGCATTTTGAACATTGTTGCAACATGATCTAAGAGCACAATTGAATTTCAGTTCAGCATATCACCTAGAGATTAATGGACAGATAGAGAGAGTGAATCAAGCACTAGAGGATATGTTGAGGATGTATATGATGGATAGGCAAACTCTTTGGGAGGACTATCTCTACCTAGTGGAGTTTTCTTGCAACAATGGATATCACAGTTCTATTGGCATGTCACCTTTTCAAGCCTAGTATGGTCATCTTTGCCATACACCTTTGAGTTGGGACAGTCTTGAGGATTGCATCCTATTAGGTACTAAGATGCTTTGAGATATGGAGCAATAGGTAGTGTGCATCTGAGAGCACGTGTCTACAGCACAAGATAGGTAGAAAAAGTATGTTTATGCTCATAGGATAGATAAGTAGTTTGTTGTGGAAGAGAAGGTTTTCTTGAGAGTGCATCCACAAAAGAGTCTAATCTGTTATGGAAATGGTTCAAAGCTAGCACCTTGCTTTGTGGGAATATTTGAGATTCCTGAGAGGATTCATCTAGTTTCCTACCACCTTTCTTTACTGCCCAGCCTAGCTTGCATCCATGATTTTTTCCATGTTTCAGTACCTAGACAATATATTCTTGATGTGGTACATGTTATTGATTGGAATGCATTACAGGTAGAGGATGAGTAGCTAGCTTTGGAGCTAGTTTGCATTTTGAAGCAATGGGAGTTGACCCTCAAGGGTCAAACCATAGAGTAGGTAAGGGCTCAATGGCACCCTATTGATGATTCATTAGCTATATGGGAGGATGCATCTGGATTACCAGATTTATATCCCTACTTGTTTGTAGGCTTCCAGGAGTAAGCCTAAGTCTAGGGGGGTGGATGTAGGGCCTAACCCTAGTTTACATTTTTTCCATCATTGCCAAACTCTTTTAGGGTAGTTTTATGTTTGATGATTAATAGCATTTTTTTGAAATTATCAGATATCATTCCTAATTTAGTTGATATATGATGAGATTACTTAGTACTCTATACTTCATCTATGCATGATGATTATTATAGTGTTTTTAGTTATTGATAATGTTTAGTTAGATGGATTATCATATGTGTTTTCTTATGGATACTTACCCCATACTACATGTGTATGGTGTGTGTGTGTGTATGTTTTTTTTATGTATGGCATTTCTGATGTGGTTAAGGAAGGGAGTCGTAGTCACCTACTAGTTGTGATCTACATGATACACCACTTGTTAGATTGTGGTGACTAATTAGGAAAGTACTATACATACTAAATTTTGGGCTGACATGTAATTATTAACTATAACCCTAAAGTGGTAAAAATACTTGTATAAAGGAGCTTAGGGTTAGGGATTGTTTCATAGTTGTGATGTGAAATTGGTTTTTGTGGCGATATTGAGCTGTAAGGGATTATGGATTGTAATTAGGTTATAATCACTAGATCATAATAATATCAAACTTGCTATTTGCTAGATGTAGCCCAGGGATTAGGTGAACCACGTTAAATCTTGGTGTCTTAAGTTCTTTTTTGTGTGATCTATTATTTTTTGTTATTGGTTATATTTGCATGTAATTGTTATTTCTATATGTGGTTTAATCCTAACAAGTGGTATCAAAGCCTTGTTGTTTTTTAGTTATCCTGTACAAGAAAGTCTCACGGCTGAGTGGGAGTCTCAGGGTTGAGTGGGAGTGATTCCAAATGAGGGTAAGTTGAGGGTTGACAGGTTTAATGGGAAAAACTTTCAGTTATGGAAGATGCAAATGGAAGACTATCTTTATCAGAAGGATTTATGGAAGTCATTGGAAGGCAAAGCCAAGAATTAGGGATCTATGTCAAATGATGAATGGGATCTTTTAGATAGAAAGGAAATTGAAAGTATTTGATTATTCTTGGCACCATCAATGGCATTTAATATTACAAAAGTGAAGATGGTAGAAGAATTAATGCAAACCCTAGTGAAACTATATGAAAAGCCCTCCACCTCAAACAAGGTATTTATCATGAAGCATTTATTTACTATGAAAATGAAAAAAGGTGGATCTATTGTAGATCATCTAAATGAGTTTAATACTATTACTATTTAGTTATCTTCTGTGGGTATCAATTTTGAGGAGAAAATTAGGGCTCTCTTGATTTTGTGTTCTTTGCTTGAAAGTTGGAATGGCTGTGAGTAATTATGTTCCTAGATTTAGTACCCTAAAATATGATGATGTGATCAGTGTTATTTTGAGTGAGGAAACTCGTAGAAAAACTTAAGGTGGATCTATATCAGGAAGTGCTTTGAATGCACAAAGCAGGGGCAAAATGACTAAGAGAGGAAATAATTCTAGAAATCATGGGAAATCAAGAGGAATGTCAAAGGGGAGGAGGTCTCAATAAAGAGGACCAAATGACTGTTGGTACTTTGGAAAACTAGGGCATAATAAAAAAGAAATATTGTTGGAATCAAAAGAAAAACTAACAAGATAAATCAGATGGAGACAAGGAAGAAAATGTGGTAAGTAACAAATCCGAAGAGGATACTTTGCTTCTATCTTTAGAAAGTGTTGATGATTCATGGGTTTTAGATTTTGGTGCTTCATTTCATGCTACGCCTCATAGAGTTTATTTCATTGATTATGTCCAAGGGGATTTTGGACTTGTTTATTTGGGGGATAATGAACCCTGTCAGATTGTTGGAAAGGGAAAAGTTAAGATTAAGTTATAGAATGGGAATCATTGGCTACTACATTAGGTGAGATATGTTCCAAGGCTAAGTAGGATTTTCATTTCAACAAGGCAACTTGGTGATGAGGGTTGTGTAGTTACTTTTAATGATAAAAATTGGAAGGTTTTAAAAGGTTATCTTATAGTAGCAAAAGGTGTGAAAGTAGGCACCTTTTATCTTTATACAGGTCATATTGTTCCTTCTACTTTAATTGTTCCAAAGAAAAATGAATGTTCGAGAACAATTGTTGTAGTTGAGCAGGGAGAACAAATAGTTGTTGTAGATTCTGATATAATGCTATGGCATAACAGACTTGGGCACATGAGTGAGAAAGTATGAAAATACTTCATTCAAAGAAAATTTTACCAAGTCTGAAATGTGTTAATATGGACTTCTGTGAAAGTTGTGTGTATGGAAAACAAAAGAGAGTGAATCTTGTAAAGACTGGGAAGGAAAACAAAAAGGAGAAATTAGAGCTTATGCATACAGATGTATGGGGACCAGCTCAGGTATCTTCCATTAGTGGCTTTCATTATAATATTTCATTTAATTATGACACAACTAGAAAATTATGGGTTTATTTCCTTAGACAGAAATCTTATGTATTTCAAACTTTTAAGAAATGGAAATGCTTGGTTGAAAATGAGACTGGTAAGAAATTAAAATGTTTTAGATCTAATAATGGTGGTGAGTATTTTCATTGTGAATTTGATGATTATTACTCCACTAATGGTATTCATAGATAGAAAACTATTCCAAGGACTCCACAGGAAAATCGAGTGGCTGAACACATGAACAAGACTATAATGGAGCACGCAAGGAGCATGAGGTTGCATGTTGGGTTGTCCTTACACATGTGGGAAGAGGCTATCAATACTTTTGTATATTTTATTAATAGAGGTCCCTCTACTCCTTTGGGCTATGGTATTCCAGAGGAACCATGGACTGGTAAGAAGGTGAGTTATTATTTTCTCAAAACCTTCGATTGTGAAGCATTTGCTCACATAGATTCTAAAAATAGAACCAAGTTGGAAGCTAAGTCAAGGAAATGTGTATTTGTTGGATATGGCACTAATGAATTTGGTTATAAGCTTTGGGATTTTGAAAATCATAAAATTTTAAGAAGCAAGGATATCATATTCAATGAGAAAGTGTTGTACAAAGATCTGTTGCAGCAACATGAGAAGAAAGAAGATGATTATGTAGTGTTGGATGATACTCCAAAAGCTGATGTTCCATCCATTCCTCATGATGTGCAACAACTATAACAAAAAATACCACACACACCAGTGAATGTTAGATAGTCAACAAGGCACATTAGACCTCTAAAAAGATTCTCTCCCTCTTTGTATTCAATTTTACTTACTGATGCTGGTGAACCTAAATGTTATGACGAAGCTATGCAGGTGGATACTAAGATTCAATGGGAGTCTGCAATGAAAGATGAAATTGAATCTTTACTGAAGAATAAGACGTGGGATTTATGCAAGTTGCCTATAGGTAAAAGAGCTATACAGAATAAGTGGGTTTATAGGTTGAAAGAAGAGGAAGGAGGTAAGAAAAGATTTAAAGCTAGGTTAGTTGTGAAAGGATTTGCACAGAAAAAGGGCATTGATTTTGATGAGATATTTTCTCTTTTTGTTAAGATGACTTCTATCCATACTATTTTAAGTCATGTGGCTACTAAAGATTTGCATATAGAGCAGCTTGATGTTAAAATAGCCTTCCTTCATGGTTATTTGGATGAAGAGATATAAATGGCTTAGCCACAAGGATTTGTGTTCAAAGGTAAGGAGAACTTAGTGTGCAAATTGAATAAAAGTTTATATGGCTTGAAGCAAGCACCTTGGTAATGGTATCTAAAATTTGACAGTTTTATGCATGACCATGGATACAATAGGTGTCATTCATATCATTGTGTTTATTTTAAGACGTTGGATGATGACAGCTACATTATTTTATGTTTATATGTTGATGATATGCTTGTAGCTGGGTCTAACATGGACCATATTAAGGGGCTAAAATGCTAGTTAGCACATGCATTTTCTATAAAGGATTTGGGGGTAGCAAAACAAATCCATGGTATGAAGATTTGTAGAGATAGGAAAAATAGAACATTGATGCTATCTCAGGATAATTATGTGGAGAAGGTGTTGTAACATTTCTCTATGGAGAATGCTAAAGCTGTCAGCACAACTTTACCTAGTTATTTAAAGTTGACTAAGGAGAAGTGTCCCAAGACACAAGAAGAGGAGGATAAGATGTCCAAGGTACCCTATGCTTTAGCTATAGGAAGCTTGATGTATGGTATGGTATGTATGAGGCCAGATATTGCACATGCAGTGGGAGTTGTTAATAGGTATATGAGTCATCCAAGAATTGAGCATTGGAATGCAGTCAAATAGATTCTTAGATATTTAAGAGGAACATCTAATAAGTGTTAACACTTTGGAAGCTCTACTACTAATTTATAGGGCTATGTTGACTCAAATTTGGTAGGGGATATTGATACCAGGTGGAGTACTATAGGTTATGTCTTTACTTTTGGTGGGGCAGTGGTGAGCTGGGTTTCTAGGTTACAGAAGATTAATGCTCTATCCACTACAAAGGCAAAGTATGTTGCTACTATAGAGGTAGCCAAGGAGATGATATGGCTTTAGTTCTTCTTAGAAAAATTGGGACATCCTCAGAAGGATAATTATTTGTTCACAGATAGTCAAAGTGTCATTCATCTTGCAAAGAATTCAGCTCTACATTCAAAGACCAAACACATATAGTTGTGGTACCATTTCATTTGGTCAATTTTGGAGGATGGACAGTTAAAGCTAGAGAAGATACATACAAATGGAAATCTAGTAGATATGTTGACAAAGTTAGTAACAAGGGAGAAGTTGAACTCCTCTTCAACTTTGGTCGGTCTTCTAGACTGAACATGAATAAAAGAATAGCAGAGTCTAGGATGGTTTGATCTAGTGGGAGCCTCATGGAGTAGTGGCATAGCTATAGGATCAGTCTACAAGTGGGAGATTTTTGTTTAGTGTGGAGCCTAATCAGTTCCCAAGTGGGAAATTTTTAGATTGTGGTGACTAATCAAGAAAGTACTATACATACTTCATAAATTCTTTGGGGCTTGGGGCATTGCCTAAAAAAAAAAATTGGGCCCTATTTTATCGAGATTTTGGGTTGACATGTAATTATTAATTATAACCCTAAAGTGGTAAAAATACTTGTACTACATAGCATTCCCCGAAAGATCATTTTAGATAGGGATCCTGTATTCACTTCCACATTTTGGCCATTGTTGCAACATGATCTAGGAGTGCAATTGAATTTTAGTTCAGCATATCACCTAGAGACTGGTGGACAGACAAAGAGAGTGAACCAATCACTAGAGGCTATGTTGAGCATGTATGTGATGGATAGGCATACTCATTGGAAAGACTATCTCTACCTAGTGGAGTTCACTTACAACAACAGATATCATAGTTCTATTGGCATGGCACCTTTTCAAGCCTTGTATAGTCATCCTTATCATACACCTTTGAGTTCAGACAGTCTTGAGGATTGCATCCTATTGGGTCCTAAGATGCTTTGAGATATGGAGCAACAGGTAGTGTGCATTCAAGAGCACATGTCTACAATATAGGATAGGCAGAAAAAGAATGTTGATGCTCATAGGATGGATAAGTAGTTTATTGTGGAAGAGAAGGTTTTCTTGAGAGTGCATCCGTGAAATAGTCTGATCCATTATGGAAATAGTCTGAAGCTAGCACCTTGCTTTATGGGACTATTCAAGATTCTTGAGAGGATTGGTCCAATTGCCTACCACCTTGCTTTACTGCCCAGCCTAGCTTGCATCCATGATGTTTTCCATGTTTCAATACCCAGGTAATATATTTTTGATGTGGTACATATTCTTGATTGGAATGCATTACAAGTAGAGGACGAGCAACTGACTTTGGAGCTAGTTCACATTTTGGAGCAAGGGGAGTTGACCCTTAGGGGTTGAACCATAGAGCAGGTAAGGGTACAATGGCACCCTATTGATGATTCATCAGCTACATGGGAGGATGCATCTGGATTACAAGATTTATATCCCTACTTATTTGTAGGCTTCTAGGAGTAAACCTAAGTCTAGTGGGGGTGGATGTAGTGCCTACACCTAGTTTACATTTTTGCTATCATTGTCGAACTCTTTTAGGCTAGTTTTATGTTTGATGATTAGTAGCATTGTTTTAAGATTATCAGATATTGTTTCTAATTCAATTGATATATGATGAGATTACTTGGTACTCTATACTTCATATATGCGTGATGATTATTATAGTTTTTTAAGTTATTGATGATGTTTAGTTAGATGGATTATCATGTGTTTTCTTATGGATACTTACCCTGTACTACATGTGTATGGTGTGTGCGTGTATATTTTTTTTATGTGTGGTGTTTCTGATGTGGTTAAGGAAGGGAATCGTAGTCACCTGTTAGTTGGGATCTACACAATGCACCACTTGTTAGATTGTGATGACCAATTAGGAAAGTACTATACATACTAGATTTTGGGCCAATATGTAAGTATTAATTATAACTCTAAAGCAGTAAAAATACTTGTATAAAAGAGCTTAGGGTTAGGGATTGTTTCATAGTTGTGATGTGAAATTGGTTCTTGCAGCAGTATTGACCTATAAGGGTTTATGGATTGTAATCAAGTTATAATCATTAGATCTTAATAATATCAAACTTGCTATTTGGTGGACATAGCCTAGGGATTGGGTGAACCACATTAAATCTTGGTGTCTTATGTTCTTTTCTATGTGATCTATTATTTTCTATTATAGGTTATATTTGTATGTAATTGTTATTTCTATTTGTGGTTTAATCCTAACACCACTTCTTGCCATTACCTATTTAGATTAGAATAGTGTGTCTGTACATGTGTGGATTTTACGCAAGTTGTAGGTATTGGGTATCGACTTCCTTGAATTGCCATGACGAGCATACCCTATCGCATTATCTCAATGGTAAGAGAGGGGAGATAAATTCTTAAATCCAAATCCTAAATCTTTAAGCCATTTGTCCTAGAAAATTAGGAAAAGTATCTTAGTTGATTACCTTCTAAATGCGTCGAATGATGTTAATTCATGATTATAACCCTTTAATTTGATCTTGTATGTGCTTTTTCTATGATGGGTTTTCCTATTTTGTTTTATGAGTCTTTGGTATTTTTATACTAATTAAGTCAAATTAATGAATTAATTTAATGAAAATATATTATGGTTTTTAATATTTAATTAATTAGAAATTAATTAAATAAAAATAATTAAATTTGAAGATAAAAGTTATAAGAGTAAATTTAGAACATGATAATATTGATTTAATTTAATAATAATATATTCAGAGTTCATTTTTAAATCAATGCTAAAAAATGTTATTATTTAAGTTAATAAATAGTTATCAAATTAAACATTCAAAAATAAATTAAGAAGTGGAAAAAGAAATTAATGTATTAAAAGTTTTATGATTGCATGATGTGTGAATGAGATTAAATTTAATAAATTAATTAAAAGAGAAGTTAAGTGAAAATTAAATAAAGTTATTTAATAATTCAAAAAACATGCATGGAAAAGAAAAGAAAAAGGGTAAAGAAAAAATAAAGAAAAGTTAATAAAGAATTGAAGTTTGGTGAGCAGAGAGTTCTCTCGGGTGAACGCACAATTAGTGCCCCAATTTTAGGAGAGAACTCCATATCACAATTTGGGGGTTTATTTTCAAGGGACCGCAAATTTTGGAGGAAATGATTTTGAAAGAGAGAAGGTTTTGGGAGGAGAAATTTCTCTCATAATTTTCTTGGGCTTAGTGATTAGCATCAGAGTCCACGTAGATGCTTGTGATTATTCACTTAGTTTATTACGCTCTTTTCTTTCCTATCTTCATTTTGACTGTCAAATGGTTATCTGAATATTTTTTGTGACGAGTGCTTTCAATTTTGTGAATTTTCAGTATGCATGTTAATTCTTTTGTATATGTAGAGATTGAAATATCTTAGAAAACCTCATCTAGTAATTTTGCAAATTAGATATTAAACCAAGGAAGGGTTTGAATTAAAATGGAAGTTTTCTTTAAAACAAAAATAAATAATTTGGTGGGTTTGCTATATTTTCTCCATCAAATTAATGCTGAGATTTTGATTTTAAAAATTATGTTTTAAATACATTTTTTATATTTGGTTTTGTATTTATGAAATTATATCAAATTAATTAATTTTAAAAAAATGTTTTAATGAAAAATGTTATATGAAAAAAAATATATAAATTAAATTAGGAGGGGTGGGAATAACCCCATACCCCCGCTTACCTTTTCCTGTGATCGAGTACCATTATCGTAGGTACTGCGACGGTAGTGGTACTCTGTACCTCTGCCACTATAGGCCCTGCAATAGAAGTGTATTGTTTACCCAAGGTCGATGGGCCTTAAAAAAATACACCTTTTTTTTTAATAAAAATAATATATATAAACAAATACATTTTAAATTTTTTTTTTATTAACTTTAATTAATAAACTTTATTAATATGTTAAATTTTAATATTAATAATTTATATATATATATATATATATATATATATACATAATTTAATTTAATTAATGAATTTATCATTGTTTATTATTATTAAAGTGTCATTATGGTTAGTACATTTTCTCAATTATTAATTAATTTAAATAAATTTAAATTAAATTAAGAGCGAATTGATCAATGGGGAGTTTTAATGAGATTTTAATTTCTTTTGTTTATAATGATAGTGATTTTAATAAAATTGAATTTATTTCTTTGGGGAATAATTAATTATTATTTTTATAATTTAATAAACAATTATCCCTAGATCCTTTGGAATAATTGACTAGAAATCAAACTAAGGAGATTAGACTTTTGATATTTCAAATAGAAGAATAGGTTAAACTATAGGGTAAATGGGGAATCTTTTTACTTGAAACATTCATTGAAATGAAAACTAAAACCTTATATCTAACTCAACCATGTTTTTTCAAAATAAATTAAAACATGAATCTTACACCTTGTTATTTGTACGTTGTCTCTGTTTTGGTTTTGGGGGTTGACTAGAGTGTTGACCAGTTCTAGGACATCTACCAGAGGCTTGGGAGTTTTGTGAATGTGGTGTTATGTTGATTTGATCTTGATTATTTTAACTTAACCATGGTAATGTGTTGGTATGTTCTATGATGAGTGTGATTATATTATTGGTTACTATTTTCCTTGTCTTTGTGGGATAGTGAGACTTATGCTATGATATATTTGACTTAACCATTTTGAGTCTTCGATCAGTATTCTTGGGATACTTTTTAGTTGTTCTTTGAGAACTGATGGGTATTGTGATTTATCTTTGATACTTTCTAGTCGCTTGTATAGGACTGATGTGTTTTACTATGATTCTTTAATTTTTTATTTCATGAGCTTAGGGTAGGTTATCTATATGTAATGTGGGGAAGTGGCTTACAATGGAGGTCGGGGCTCTAAGTGACTACCAGGGTAACCCATTGTAAGTTGTTTAATAAGTGAAAACACTACACTAAATGAGATTAAAATGAACCTAATAAGAGTATTTGTATGTTCTCGCCCATGCCTTAAGTGCTAGTACAGACTAGGATGGAAGTAGAGAGAACGATTGGTTGTGACCTTGCATCTGTAGTACACCTTGTTAGTATGAGAGAATACTAGTGGCCACATAGGGATCACTAGGGGGCTAGGGTCCTGAGAGATTTCCAGGGTAACTCTAGTGCGATTCGTGTGATGACACTTGCTTACATAGTAGATTTCCTATGTGTCCTTGTGTGCCTCTAAGTTTAGACGTTGATTTATCTTGGAACCTTTGAGTTAGATTACTTTGAGGACTTCCTAGACTTAGAGAGTACTTTTGATATTTGGATTGATATCCTATTTGGGACTTTAGACTATATCCTTAGCATGATGGGAGTGAGCCTTTTTGGGTTACCACACAGTCAGGCGATAGTGTTTTTTACTCTTACCATTGAGATCTGTTCATTGATAATGTGACTGGAGTTTCCTTGTTTGTATTTTCTTTCATTCTATCTTTGTATCATTATGATGGATGGTTATATCTTATGATGGATGTTTATATCTTTTATGATGGATGGTTTCTTTTATTGTATTGTACTTTGTATCATGGATCTTAGAAGGATAATGTAATTCTATTTTTATAATTGTATATTCTTTTAGCCTTTCATACCCTATGACATGTACAATGGATGATTGAGCATTTTAAATTTTATTGCCAAGTGACATTCGGAACAAATGTATATTATTTAATTGGACTTTAGACTTTTAATTATTCTTTCATATGGATGTGGTATTTGTTAGACTTAGTATTAATTAAATTCAAATGTGATTCAACATCTTGGGATCCTTAAGAAATGTAACTTATTATGTATGCTTATTGATGATTGTATGTTATTGCTTCTACTACTTTATGTTTGATGTGTATGTTATTCTTTCTTGTTTAAAAAAAAAAATTTAAAAATTGGCTAACTTAGTAAAAAGTTAGGTTAATTATTTTGGATCCCTTGGCGAGGTATTACACTAATTCACTCCCTTCCCTCCCTCTCAATTATTCTAATCCTTCTAACAATTGGTATTAGAGATTTTGGTGCTTGTAAGGAAAGTTTTAAGGGACTTAAGCTAGAGATCAAGATGTACAAGAGAGAGGTACCCAAGTTGAACAAAGAGAACTTCCTAGCATTGAAATGTTTGATGAAATTGCATCTATCTAGTGTTAGATATTTTGCACTATACTACATGGACAATGAATACATAGAAGTTCCTAGGCCCATGACAATTGATCAAATCAATGAGAAGAAGGAGCCCAATCAAATGATGAAAGATCTGGCATCTTCCCTAACTTATGCTAAAGTTGATGATGTGGAGGATTGCACTACTACAAATAAAATGTAGGATAAGTTAGCACAAATTTATGGAGGAGACAAAAATGTGTTAAGGGATAAAGCTGGAAGTTTGAGAGGCAAGTTTGATGACATGAGAATGATAGAAGGATTAATTTTTGCATAGTGTTGTGGTCGAATCAAAGAGGTTATGAATGCAATTAGGGGTGTTGGAGTAGACATATCTAAAGAGACTATGATAAGAAATGTATCAATAACTTTACTTTACTGTGATAGTAACTTGTTTTATCTAGACCTATCTAAAAATATTTTTGTTTGACATCTCTTGATCTCTTCATCCTGATGATGGATCACTTGGTGTGATTCAAAACGTTGATGGTAACAAATCTTTACATAATCGAATCCAAAAATATATCAGTTTATTTTTACTTCCTATCTATGTCATTAGCTTAGATGTACACCTAGTGATTATCTAGCCCTAGCTAGTCTAATTGGTTGAATCACTGCATTTGAATTGTCAAATTTTGATAATTATACATCTTCTACTATTGAATGTTAAATTGAAAGTCTCACCTAACCCTTTAGGGATCTAAAAGAAATAAAAGTTAAAAAAGTAAGCCTGTGATCAATAATAGTGAATCATATGATGACCTTGATGATTTAGAAGCATTATTGGCAATAAGGTTACCAAGAGGAAAATGAAAATACAAAGGCACTTCCTATAATCTATTTTACATGTAAAAAAGTTGGTCATATTGCTACACGATGTCTTGACAGAAATGTAAAGGATGAAAGGAAAGACAAAAAATATCCAAGAACATGAGACAAAAAAGATAGTTGAGGTAATAGAGACTACAAAGAAAAAGGTAAGAAATCTTGTTACATTACTGAAGAAGATTATTTTGAAAGTGATTTCGATGAACATGATGAAGAAGATGTTTATGTTGCAATGAAATATGAATATAATGAAGATGAAAAGTTTGAAAAAACTACTCTTATTTCACATGTGAATAACAATGATAGATGGATAATTTATATTGGTTGTTCCCATCATATGACTAGTAATATAAGAAAGTTTGAAAAACTAGAGCACAATAATGGAAGCTGTGTTAACTTTGGAAATGATGCACCATGCAATTATGAGATAGGTAAAGGATATAGTATATTGAATGACAAGAACATATGTGACAATTCATATTGGTTGATGGACTAAAAAATAATCTAGTGAGCATCGCACAACATAATAGTTCAGGCTATCGAGTTGAATTTCAAAGTAAGAAGGAAAAAATCTATGATGCTACTAGTGAATTGAGTGTAAGTGGAGAGAAAACAAGAGGTAACTTGTTTTATCTAGACCTATCTGAAAATACATATTTATTTGCACAATTTGAAGCTATTTGGTTAGGCATAAGAGTCTATACCATGAAATTTGATAATTTGGTAAGCATTAGTAAGATGGAAAGAGTAAGAGGATTACCAAGATTGAGAAAAACTTGATAAGTTGATGTAAAAACAATGTCAAATGGGGGAAATGACAAAGTCTAGTTTCAAGAGAAAGATCTACTCTTCTACCAATATTTTAGAGTTGGTTCATACTAATTTATGTGGTCCTATTCGATTAAAAAATTATTATGGTGACAAGTATTTTATCCTATTTGTTGATGACTTCTCTAGAATGATGTTTACTAGTGATATCATCTGCAATCGCCTGAATCTCAAGACACTCTTCGAACCAATCATATACTTTATTGAGATACGTAAACTCAAGTCCCCCCTCTGAAAATCGTAGTTTCTTTAAAAAATATCTAATTCTTTTCAAATGTTTAAGTGGTATTTGGCTAGAGTTGAAAAGGAAATAGGTATAAATCATATATGCTTGAGATTAGATAGAGGAGGTGAATTCATATCTAAGGAGTTTAATATATTCTACAATGATAAAGGAATCAAAAGATAAGTGTTCGCACGAAGGACTCCACCACAGCATGGGATGGTTGAAAGAAGAAATAGATCAATCATGGAATGTACATGAACACTAATGATGGAAAATAATGTTTCACAAAAGTATTGGAGAGAATTTGTAAGTGTTATTCTTTATACACTAAACTGAGTTTAAGTTAAGAATGGTACAAAATAAAACCCCTTTTGAACTATGGTATGGATATGCACCTAATGTTAGATATCTCAAATTTTTTGGAAGCAAGTGTTATATATTGAAAGATTCAAGGAAAGGAAAACTTGATGCGAAGAGTGATGAAGGTATATTCTTAGGATACTCCACTAAAAGAAATGCATACAAGTGTTGGAGCTACAATTATTGAGAGCCTAATTGGAATAATGGTTATATTTTCACTGATGTCAAACCTATTGGTAAGACAAGTATAAAACCTACTAGAGAGACATTTACTAATAGTGAAGAGTGTTATACCATTTGATTGATTAAGAGGATTTGAAAAGAAGAAATCATGAGATGACCTAGTGAAAGGTTGAGTTGAAATGTGTAAGAGAGATGGAATTAAAATGGGAACTTGATAAGTTAGTACTTGAAAAGATAATGTGTTGTTCATTCATTAAGAAGAAAGATTAGTTAAATAGAAAATGAGATTGACATTGCAGGCTTTACTATAAGCTTATCTAAGTATCAATGTTGCATGATCATTGAAGGAGTTGAAGTAGAAGATTAAGCAACTTAACCATTGCTAAGTAGAACATTGTTAGTTGAGTATTTGTATTGTCTGAGTGACAAAGATTGTCAAGTGACAATATCAACTGAGTTGAATAGTGATGACCAAGCAAGAAAATGCAATGATCATTGAGTGATGTGTTGATAACGAAGCAAAAGACATAGTGATGCCCGAGTAACAACAAAAGAATAGTTTATGAAAGAATCAAAATTTGTAGCCGACATAGTTGAAATCTTGGAATAAGAAAAATATGTTGATAGTAAGGATTGATGAGATGTATTATTTAATGCAAGGAAAGGATTAGTTGAGCGATCAAAGTCTAAGATTTGAGAAGATGTTTCTAGAAGTGCATAGAAGAGAAGAAGAATAAGAAGGTAGATAGATTCATTAAATGTTTTGGATTTGATTGTAAACCCTAAGATCTATGATTGTGATTAAGTGGAAAAAAATCAAAGGTAACTATTTAAGGAGGTATCTAATATGTTTTAGAGGGTTATTGGATAGGAAATTTGTGAACACAAGTGGTGAACAAACTTGCAAGGAGAAGTGTGGTGAAGGATTGCTTGAAGAGTTTTCAAGTAGATCTAAGATGATGAGAACGATGGAGTCCAATAAATGAACCAGAATTGAGAAAAACATAGATATGGATTTAAATAGTGAGTTGTATGTTATTAGATTAAATTTCCACTATTAATTTCTAACCATTATGATAGTAGTGAAAATACTTTTGATAAGGTTGACCTAACATTAATTTTGTAAATCCTTTAACCAAGGTGACATTCTAACAGAATGTTCTTAATTCCTCTAACAAGGCCACTCCTAACAAGGTGATTAAATCTTTTAATAGGGTTGGCTCCTAACAAAGCTCTCTTCAAATGAGTGAAAAGTGGTAGCATGTTACTAGTGGTTTTTCCCAAGTTAGGTTTCCACTTTAAATCCTGGTGTCAAACATTGTATGGATTTTTTTAATGTGTTTATGCTACTTATTGTTTTTAAGTTTAAATTTATTGTTGACTTGGATACATTTCTACAAGTTGGCACATATAAAATAGAGAGCTAAATGGAATGAATAAGTTGGATTATTTTGAAAAGTTTTAGTTTGTGAATTATTGGGTTAAATTTGTTGAATTTTCAAGTGTTTGATTTGTACATCTAGACCTGGGGATAACTAATTCACACACACATACACCCCCCCCCCCCTTAGTTATCAAATATTCTAACAAGTGTTTAAATACTAGCACTAATTAAATTATTGAAAGTGCAAATGTTAGAGTTGATGAATTTGTAAAAAAGAATGAAGAAGAATGCAAGAAGGAACCTAAAGATTATAGAAACTTTGTATATATATATGAAGGAGAGCCATGTACCTTACCTGAACAAGAGAAGGATATTTTTGGGCATCAGCAAACTGGCACTAACAACCAACAACAAAGAAGCTTTGTTGAGCACTAATAGGCTACTGAGCATCAAGCTATACAAGACAACTCACAGATAGAGGAGATCAAACACTGGACAAAGGAAGTTGAGTTATAGTAGGAAACACCTAGAGTAGATAAGCAAGCTAGACCAAGTGAAAGACAATAAGAAAAAAGAAGATATGATCTTGTTTTAACAAAATATGTGAGAAGACACCATAAACTAGATCAAATCATTGAAGACAAATATTCAAGAGTCATGACAAGAAACAAGTTGAAGAATGATACATTTTTATTATGTGATTTTGAGCTAAGAATAGTTATAGATGCATTGGAGAATGAAGATTGGGTTAGATTAATGAATGAGGAGGTTGATCAAATTAAGAAGAATAAAACATGGACAATGATACCAAGGCCAAAGGATAAGAATGTGATTGGAACCAAGTGGTTATTTAGAAATAAGCTAAATGAGAAAGGTGAACTCACAAGGAACAAAGAAATATTGGTTTGTAAGGGATACCACAAGAGGAAGGAATTGACTATGGAGAGACATTTTCCTCGGTTCTAAGGTTGGAAGGAGTAAGAACATTACTTGCATATGTTTCTTACAAAGGTTTCAAGGTATATCAAATGGATGTTAAATATGCATTTCTGAATGTCCAATCTTGGAAAAGGGAGTCTACATTGAACAACTAGAAGGATTTGTTGACCCTGAGAAGAAAAAATTGGTATGTAAGTTGCACAAAGCATTATATGGTTTGAAACAATCTCTCTGAGCATGGTAAGAAAGGTTACATACATATTTGGTGAAAATTCGTTTGAAAGAACTAAAGATAATAGAAATTTGTTTTTGAACAATGAATTTGAGGATAAGATAATTCTAGCTGAAATAATTCTTGATGATATCATATTTGGAGAGCATGATTTATCGTCCAAATCTTCTAATGAGATGAAGAAATAATTTGAGATGTCAGTGTTTGGAGAGATACAAAGAGTTTTGTTTTGCAAGTTTATCAAATGAAAGGAGGTATATACATTAAACAATCAAAGTATGTCAAGGAGATACTAAAAAAATTTGGAATAGAAGGTTCAAGACTATTTGGAACACCTATGGCTATTGGACATAAACTTTCAAAGAATGATGATTCTCTTGAAGTAAATCAGACATTGTATAGGTCAATGATTGGCAAATTGCAATTTTTTTGTTCATAGGAAACCTGTCATCGCATTAGCTAGGTATTGTTGCAAGATTTTTTGCTATTCCTAATGAGAATCACATGATAATTATGAAAAGGATATTGAGATATCTAAAAGAAACATAGGACTATGGTTTATAGTATAAGAATAATGACAAGTTTGAGTTTAAAGTGTACATAGATGTTAATTTGGCTAGAAACATTGATGATAGAAAGAGTAAAAGTAGAGAGTCTTTATTTCTAGGAAAGATATTGATTTCATGGACAAGTAAGTAGAAAATATTGTATTTCTCAATCCACAATAAAAGTTGAATATGTTATAACAACAATTATCTGCTCAAACATTGTGTGGATCAAGTGATTGTTGGAAGGTATGAAGGAAGGAATTACTGAACCTATGGTGATATATTATGATAAAAAAGTGCTATAAACATATCCAATAAATCTATGATACACATAAAGACCAGGAAAATTGCAATCAAGTATCATTACTTAAGGGAATTAGTGCAAGACAAAGAAGTAAGACTGGACTATGTGAATACTAAGGAACAAATAGCCTATGTATTCACTAAGGCACTAGCTAAGGATTGATTTTTGTATCTAAGAGGTAATTTAGGGGTCATTCCCCTATCTAAAGTAAACTAAGAAGAGATGCAACATTGCATCAATTGTTATGATCAAAATATCTAACAAATTGATGCATGAGGTCACACTTTAGGAGCTACCTAAAGTTGTCAAAAGAAGGTCACAAGTATGAGTTGATAAAACTATAAGTAGACACATGATGATATAGTCAAAGGTAAATAAACATAAAAGAGGGATAAGATGATAAATGTGTACACAAGATGATGTCTTTGGCATTATTTTTATAGAGGGAGAAGATTAATGTCACGTTGTACCATCCAATATCAAAGAGGGAGCCAATATAGTTGGTATCACAAAGAGAAGTGTAAAGAAGAAAAGAGGGATCATTTATGAGATTGCATGGATGATAATCATAATGAAACTAAGGATATTAATGAAGATCTAATATGGGATTTGATAGTGAAATCAAGCATGAAATTTTTCCATTGCATGCTAACTAAAGGTGTTACCATCAATGCCAAAGAGAGATATTTTTGGAAACTACAATTGGAACAATTGTTATGTTATCATTGATGTCAAACATTACTTATAAGACATTTTCTAATAGTGTATAGTGCCATATCAGATAATTGATGAAGATGATTTCAAAAGAGTAAGATGAGCTAGTAAAGTGTTGAGTAAAGAGGAAGTAAGTATGATAGAACTACAAAGCGCACTTGATCACTTAGTATTTGACAAGATAATATGTTGTCTAATCATTCTATGAAGTAAATAAGAAATATGAGTTGAAGTGTAGAAGAGATGATTGATAAAATTCAAGAAGTTGAGTAAAATACTAAGTTTGACCAAGTGACATGTTAGTAGCTCATTGGAGAATTCAAGCATTATCAAGTAGAAGATTAAGGAACTTAAGTTATATCTAAGAAGAATAGTATTAGCCAATTGATGGTAATGATTAAGCAAGATGAAAGAAAATTGAAGTAATGAGCTGAGGATAAGTGAGATTGAGGATAAATGATTCACCTCCCTCCCTCGCTTAGTTATTCTAATCATTCTAATACTTCGCACTAAATAATCAAGTATGTTCTAATAGTTAGTATCAGAGCTTCGATTCCTTGACTAATAAATCCTAAAAATTTTGGGAAAATATTTGAAGATGTATAGGCAGGAAGCACCTGATTTCACTAAGGACAATTTCTCTACATGGTTAAGGAGGATGAGTTGCATCTATTAGGCTTTGGAGAGAAAGAATTGGATCTTCTACTGACTAAGTATACTCAACCTACTAGAACCCTAGTTGTTGAATAAAATAAGGATGAATATGGAGCATAACTCTATGATGATAGAAATAACTTAAGTTCTTTATATATTGTTAAGTTTGTGGATATCAAGGGTATGGACAATGCTAAAGACATGTAGGACAAGTTGATAACAATTTACGATGGTGATTCTCAAGTTCAAAAAGTAGAGGTGGACACTCTTAGGGAAAAGCATGATGAATTTAGAAAACATGAAGGAGAGAGAAACTAACAATACAACTATAGTATAAAGGAGGTTTTGTTGCAATCGAAGGCGCTGACAGTCAAATTGAAGAAGATGAAGTGGTAAGTAAAATCTTGAAAACCCTACTACCGCAATATGCTATTAGAGTTTATGCTATACACTTGTTGGGATATATTAATCCTATAAATGTGACTCTAGATTCCTATGTTGGAAATATTACTATTTTTGAGTTAATTAATTTGATAATAGTATGCCTAGAATTGAATCTGCATTCAAAATTTTTGGAACCATTGGTTTATCAAAGAAATAAGTCTCTTACATTTATGAAGGATATCATGAATATGATTCTATCTTGTCTAAAAAGAGAGAACAATAAGAGTTTGAGGCACCAATATAAGGAGATTACCTAGAGGAAAGGTAAAGTACAAAGGTGCAATTCCCTTAGTATGCTTTACATGTAAAGAAATTGGTCATATTTCATCTAGATATCCTGACAATAATAAGAAGGATAAAAAGAAGAGGTTTAATAACTTCAATGATGATATCAAGAAGGTATATTATCTAGTAGGAGTGGATGGTGAAGAATTAGATGGAAGAGATGATGAGGAAGAGATAGTCTTTTTTGCAATCAGAGAAGAACCCACTACCAAAGATGATGGAGTTGGTGAGGAAAAATAAGTGGTTTCAATTATGAATTGAAATGATGATTGGATAATAGAAAATGAATTTACACATCATATGACTAGTGAAAAAAATAAATTTATTTCAATAAAGGAATGTAATGGAAGTGCAGTCACATTTTTTAATGGTTCTCCATGTGTAATAAGAGGTAAAGGTTCAATAGTACTCAATGGTGACATTAATTGTGATGATGTTTATTGGGATGATAGATTAAAGTACAACATATTGAGTGTTTCTTAGTTGAATAGAAAATATTTCATATTGGAATTTAGTAGTGTTGTTTATAAGATCTTAGGAAAATTTGAAGAGTTAATTGATACTAGTGAAACAAGTAGACATAACCTATTAAATTGAACTCTACAAATAAACATTGTTTGATTCTTGTATATCATATGACTAGTGGAAAACAAAAATTTATTTCAATGGAGGAATGTAATGGAAGTGTAGTCACATTTTTTAATGGTTTTCCATGTGTGATAAGACCTAAAGGTTCAATAGTACTCAATGGTAACATTAACTATGATGATGTTTATTAGGATGATGGATTAAAGTATAACATATTAAGTGTTTCTTAGTTGAATAGAAAAGTTTGATAGTAGAATTTAGTAGTGTTGTTTACAAGATCTCAGGAAAATTTGAAGAGTTGATTGATACTAGTGAAACGACTAGACATAACCTATTCAATTGAACTCTACCAATAAACATTGTTTGATTGTTAAAATTGAATATTGTTGGTTGTGGCATAAAAGATTTTGTCATGTCAAATTTTATATTCTAGAAAATGTAAATAAGAAAAGATGTGCTAGAGGTTTTCCTAATTTATCTGAGCCTAATAATACTATGTGTAAGGATTGTCAGTTGGGGAATATGACTAGTTCTAGCTTTAGTAGTAAAGTCTATTCATCACAAAATATTCTTGACCTTGTACACACTGACTTATGTGGACCAACTAGAACTTAGTGTTAGTATGGAGATAAATATTTTTTCTTGTTTGTTGATGATTACTCAAGAATGATGTTATGTTTGTAGAGAGAAGGAACATATCCATAGTTGAATGTGCAAGAACATTTTTATACAAAGGAAGTGGCTATAATTTGTTGGAGAGAATCTATAAGTACAACTATTTACACTTTTAGTAGGGTACAAATTAAGGAAGGTACAAAAAAAGACCTTATGAGCTATGGTATGGTCACGCTCCAAGTGTCATTTTTTTTTTTAAATGGAAGAAAATGTTATAGAATGAAGGATGAACAAAATGGTAAATTTGACTCTAAGAGTGATGAAGGAATATTTCCTAGCTATTCTACTAGAATTAAAGCCTATAAGTGTTTGAACAAGTGTACTAACAAGATGATTAAAATTGTAATTATTAGAATTGCTAAATTTTATGAGAAAAATGAGGAACGTAGAAAAATGTAACCAAAATAATACAAGAAGTTTATTTATATTGAACTCGTGGAACTAGACAGAATACCTAAGATTAATGAAGTGGTAAATGATCAACAACTGATGAATACTAATGAAGGTAACCAAAGAAAAAAACTAATAATTCCAAGGAATGTGAAACCTAATCACTCTCAAGATGAGATTATTGGAGAAAAAAAAATTTGCAGTCATGACAAGAAGTAAAGGTAAAACACATATTTACTATCTGAATTTGAAGTTAAAATTACTAAATATGCTTTGAAAGACGATGACTATTAGATTAAGGATATGAAAGAGGAACTAGATCATATTGAGGAGATTAATAAATGGATTTTGGTATATCGGCCTACTAACAAGAATGTTATAGGTACAAAATTGGTTTTTGGAACAAGTTGAATGAGAAAGGAGAAGTGATCAAAAACAAGGAAAGAATAGTTTATAAAGGTTGTGCATAAGAAGGACCAGACTATGATGAGATCTTTCCACCCATCACTAGGCTTGAAGGTGTAAGGATAGTTTTCAAAATGTTTTCTTATAAAGGTCTTAAGGTCTACCAAATGGATGTAAAATCTACATTTTTGAATGTGTGTTGGAAGAAGAAGTATACATTGAAGAACATAAAGGCTTTGCTACTAAAAAAGGTAAAGACATGGTATGTAAATTGCATAAAGAATTGTATGGACTAAAATAAGCACCAAGAGCATGGTATGAAAGGTTTCATTCTTATCTCATTCAAATAGGTTTCATATGAACTAGTAACAATAGAAATATATATCTAAAATCTAAAAGTGAAGATAAGATACTAATTGTTGAATTATTTGTTGATGACTAATTTTTGGTAGAAATGAAGCATTAGGAAATCATGTGTAGAAGAGATAAGGAATGAATTTGAAATGTGAATGATGGGAGAAATAAAAATCTTGATTGGTCCTCAAGTGTAGAAGTTGAAGAAAGGTATATACATCAGTAAATCCAAGTATGCAAAGGAGATTTTGAAAACTTTTGGCATAAAATGATTCAAAACTAGTGTGAACAACCATGGTCACATGTTGCAAACTATCTAAGCAAGAATAGATAAATGAAACTTTATATAGATCCATGATTAAAGCTACATTATGTTTTTCACAGTAAACTAGATATAGCACATGTGTTGTTGGTATTGCTGTAAGGTTTTCTTCATAACCAAAGGCAAAATATTATGTCTCAATAAAGTAACTCTTTAGATATCTCAAAGGAATTGAATATTATGGCCTATGGTATGGTAAGGATGGAGATTCCTTTTATAGTGTATTTATTGGTGCATATTAGGTTGTTAAAGTTGATTACAAGAAGAGAACAAGTGGTGGGGCATTCTTTCTTAGTGAAAGATTGGTCTCATAGACAAGAAAAAAATAGTTTTGTATTTCCCAATCTACTGTAGAGGCAGAGTACATTTCTATTGCTATCAATTATTAGCAAGTGATATGGATAAAATAGATTCTTGAGGGAATTGATGAGAAGGTCATAGAACCAATTATTATATTTTCTGATAACACTATTGCAACAAACATGTCCAACAAGTGATGCACTCAAAGTCAAAGAAAATTGCATTAAAATGACACTTCCTTAGAGAAGAGGTATAGGAGAAGGAGATAAGGATTAACTATGTGTATTTACTAAATAACTTGTTGATATATTTACCAAAAAATTACCAAAGGATACTTTTGAGTATCTCAAAGCTAGATAGAGATTATTCCCCCAACTCTAGTTAATTTAAGGATGATGTTAATTGCATTAGCTCACACGTGTTTATCAAGATATCATGTCTATGAATTGATGTAAAGGTGGAATACTCTATTGAGGGAAAATTCTTAGTATGATGTTATGGTGCATGGATGAGAAAGAAAAAAGCAAGGAATAGTCAAGTATAATCAAATATGACTAAATGATTTGATGCCCTTGGCATTGTTGTCAAAGGGGGAGATGATTGTTTTCATAGGGGAAGTATATGTAATTGACTAAAGTGGGAGAACATGAATGAAATTAAGAGAAAAATATATAGGAAATGATAGAAGTGGACATTAAGGAAATGAATCAGTTTGAAAAAGTGAGTAAAGTATGATCACAAGCACAAATAGAGGTAGAAACATTATTACAAGAGTTAGAGAAGATGTAAGTGTCATTGTCAATACTGAAGGGGAGATTGTTGTACTAATGCAATTATGATAAGTATTTCATTGATGAATATTGCTAAAAATTTGATGATAGGGGAACCGTTTATTTTGTTTTCATTGATGTCAAATGATTGACTTCTTTTTTCAGTATGCTAGGTATCAAATATTGTGTGAATAAAGTATTCAAGTTATAGTATGTTTATGAAGTTTCTATTCTAAAGGAAGAATATGGTATGTATCATGATGCTATGTTTTTTATCTACACTTTTGATATAAAAAATTGAGTTAGTTAACATTGACTAAGATCAATATGGGTAACTACTAAAACAATCAATGATCTAGACAGTAAAACGATTTGAATGTTATTTTAGATTGGTACTATATTTAGTGGAGAAATAATAATATATGATTGATGACAATGTTCAGATAATTTTTTCATGAATAAAACTCTTATTTTGGATAGGTAAAGGTAGTTTATTAGGCTGGAAGTAATGTTAACAAAATGAACAAGTAAACAAGATCAAGTTTTGGAATAGATGATGAGGATTTGAAGATTGATGATAAGATATGAAGTTGCATTGGTATCTATGATATGTTTGTAAAGTAGAAATATATTTTCATGGCTTGTGAAAATATTTGTCATCACATTGCCTAAGGTGCATGCATTTGAGGAGGATTCTTCAAGAAGTATCTTTTGGTCAAAATGAGTTTAGCAGATGGTTTAATTTCAATGGTGAGATTCATATGTGAGGTGAAATGAGTAGAGAAAAATAATTTGAGTGGTTAGGTATTTTACCTAATATGATATGGATCATTCAATCTAGGTTTTATTGTAAGGCAACGGAAGAAGTTCTATATATTAGAAAGTTAATGAAGAGGTCAAGATTATTGATTAAAAGTTGTAGAAGGATTTAATGATTGAGTAAGGGGAAGAATCAAATGTGATCAAGCCAAGGAAGAGTGTAGGGTATGAAAATGAATTTTAGAGCTTAATAAGATTTGATTATGTAGAGTTAGTGCAATTTCATAAATTGCTTTATATGTTTCTTTCTAACAATGGTATTAGTGAGATCCCTTAGCATGGTGAATCCTAATAGTTTCTTACTGTAAATCCTTGACAAGGTGGCATTCAAATATAATGTTTAAAGTCATCTAACCAAGTTTCTCTTTATAGGGAAAAGGTCCTAATTGGTCTAAAGAAAAATCTCTTAAATGGGTAGCACCTACTAATGCTTTTGTAACCCTTAACAAAGTAGGCTCCTCACATGACATAATCTAAAGGAGGACATATTCTATGGATACTAACCCACATCATATTTTTTTACCCAAATTGGGTTTCTATGGGATCAAATAAGTTGTTCACATTGTGTGATTGATTATGTGTGGATGCTTGTTTTGATAGTTTTATTTGTATTAGTCATTTGTTGAATGTTTTGGTGCTTGAAGTTTAGAGAAGTTGAAATCAGTGGTATTTTTTTTAATTTATTGGTTCACCCACCCCCTCTTAGTAATCATGCATGTATTAAAAATCTCTTCATTACTTCTTTCCCATTACACCATCTAAGTGATCTCTAATAATTTTCTTAATGTAGTTAATCTTGCCATAGTTGAAAATCCAAGCAGAGGAATAAAAAATAGAATAAGTTGAAAATATTTTTTGACATAACTACACTCTACCTACTAATGGGAGGTATTTTTTACCATTTACCTAGCTCCATTTTAATATTTCATCTCACCCATTCCCACATTTCCTCTAAATTAGGATTTACATCAAAAGGAATGCCAAGGTATCCAACCACCTGGTTAGGGCCTCCTTAAGAGATGGAAAACTTATTACACCAACTTGGGGGTGCTTCCTCCCACCCCAAAAGGATGGATAAAGAGACTTTGTTGCCTGATGCCTGGTATAAAAAATATCAAGTTTCTTTATGGGGTTAGACATGTTATTGTCATTCAGCCATAATAAAATTGTAGTATCATCATCTAATTGTATATGGAATAACACCACATTGTTAGGAAGATAACTACCATAGACCTTATGTAGTCCCTACCCCTAGTTTATATTCAGTTTGTATTGCCAAACTCTTTTAGGCCAATTTATGTTTATGGTTGATGATTAGTAGCATTATTGTCCAGATCATTGGATGTTGTTTTCATACTCAGTTGATTATATGATGAGACTACTTTGATACTAGTTACTTCATGTATGCATGATTATACTTTGATGATGATGATTTATAGTTATTTTAGTTATTTAATGATGTCAGATAGATGGATTATTTGTACATGTTTTCTATGGATACTTACCTCATACTTGCATGTGTATGGTGTGCATGTATGTTTTCTTTATGTGTGACATTTTTGATGTGGTTAAGGAAGGGAGTCGTAGTCACCTGCTAGTCGGGATCTACACAATCCACCACTTCTTGCCATTGCCTATTTAGTTTAGAATATATGTGTTTGTACATGTATGAATTTTATGCACATTGCAGGTATCGGGTATCGACTTCCCTAAATTGCCAAGATGAGCGTACATTATCGTAATATCTCAATTGTAAGAGAGGGGAGATAAATTCTTGAGTCCAAATCCTAACCTTAAAACCAATTGTCCCAAAAAATTAAGACAAGTATCTAAGATGATTACCCTTCTGAATTCGTCATATGATGTAAATTCGTGATTATAACCCTTGAGTTTGATTTTGTATGTTATATTTTATGATGGGTTTTCATATTTCATCTTATAGATATTTAGTGATTTTTCCATTAATTAAGTCAAATTAAAAGATTAATTAATAATTTAATTTAATAAAAAATTATTAAGATAATTTCAATATTTATTATATTTAATTAATTAAGAAATTAATTAAATAAAAAGAATTAAATTTAAAGAGAAAAATATAGTTCTAATTTTAGAGTGTAATAATATTTATTTAATTTAATAATAATATATTTAGGAGATCATTTTTAAATAAATGGTAAATATTATTATTACTTAATAAATATTTAATCAAAAAAATGCTTTGAAAATTAATTAAAGAAAGAAAAAGAAATTAATTTTATTAAAGATATTTTAAATTGCAAAAAGTGTACATGAATATTCAAAAAGTAAATAAAGAGTTAAAAGATTGTGATGAATGAGTTCCCTCGCGTGATTGCACAATCGGTGCCCCAAATTTAGGGGAGAACTCCTTATCAGAGATTGAGAGTTCATTTCACAAGGGCTAGGATTTTTGGAGAAGGGATTTTCAGAGAGAAGGTTTTGAGAAATAAGAGAATTCTCTCACAATCTTTAGGTGGTTGCATATTAGCATTAGATTCAAGTAGAGTCTTGTGTTTTATTCGCATAATAAATTATGTTCTTCTGAATTCCTATCTACATTGTGTTTGCTAAATCTATTTGCAAAATTTTGTCTATGATGAATCTTTCATTATAAATATATTGGTATTCATATCAAATTCTATCTATATATGGGGATTGAAAGAAATTAGAAAACCCTCATTCTATAAATCAAAAAGTTGATATTTTAACCAAAAAGGATTTTGGGAAGAAATTGAATTGTTAGAATGCAAAATTTGATTAGTTTATTGGGGTTTCCCTATCAGATTAAAATCACAATGTTTATTAAAAAATTATATATAATAATTTATTTATTTTTAAATAGTAAAATAAACTGATAGAGGCAAGGCCACCAAACCCCCCACCTTCCATCACCTTTCACCCCTGCCATGACAGCATGAGGCCTTCTGGCAAACTTTAAAGTTCCACACGATAGACCTACTACCATGACATAGATGTACTGCTACAGTAGTACTCTATTATCATGATAGCAAAGCTGCCACGAAAGTGAATAAGCCTGAGGGCTTTAAAAAATTAAGTCACAGGTATGGTTGTTTTTAATTGTTTTTTAAATTAATTTTTAATTGTTGTAAAATTTAATTATTAATTACTAATAATATTATTAGTGAGTTTTGTTAATTATTAACTCAATTAATATTTAATATATTTATTAATATAGTTTTGTTTAAACAATTATTAATTTAATTTAATTAGTTTAGATTAATTAAGTTTTAATTAATAATAGATATGATTTATTAAAAAGTCTAAAATTATTTATTTAAGGATTTTTTATTATTAGTAAAATCGTAGTAATTTTATTTGTTGATCAATAATAATTATTTAAATAATTTAGGTAAATAATTATTTCAAAGTCATCTTATGATATTTAATCATGATCCTTGTAATTTCATAAGTTAAGGGTAGATTGCGCAAATTGTTCTAACATGAGAAATGGGTTAATTGGTAAGAGTACAAATGTGAATTTTCATCTACTCAAAAACTTACATTGAAATGAAAACTTAAACCTTACTGTTAACTTAGACTGTGTGTCTTCAAAATCAAACAAAACTATGAAACTACACTTTTAACAATATGTTGTCTTATGTTTTGGGGTTTGGGTTGATTAGAGTGTTGACCAGTCTTAGGATGTTTACCAAAAGCTCGAGAGTTTTTTTTTTGTGATATTATGATGATGCTTTGATCTTGATCTTTTAAACTCAACCATGATAATGTGTCCGGTATGCTCTATAATGAGTTTGGATCTATTGTTCATTATTGCTTTTAGTGTTCTTGTGTGAAAATGAGATAAATGGTACGGCCTAATTGACTTAACCTTTGATTCTTCGATCAGTTATTTTTGGATGCTTTCTAGTTTCTTGTAAAAGACTAAGGTGTTATTGTCAATTGCCTTTTTGATGCTTTCCAGTCACTTGTATAGGACTACAGTGAAAACTATGGTTCTTTGATTTGTACTTTTATGAGTTTAGGGTAGGTTATCTATATGTAATGTTGAGAAGTGGCTTGCAATGGAGGCCAAAGCCCAAAGTGGTTGCCTAGGTAACCCATTGTAGGTTATCTTAATAAGTGAAAATGCTACACCAAATGAGAGTAAAATGAACCTAACAAGAGTCTTTATCTTTCATCACCCATGCCTCAAGTGCTAGTATAGACTAGGATGGGAATAGAGAGGACACTTGGTTGTGACCATGCATCATTAGTATGCCTTGTCAGTATGAAAGGATACTAGTGCCGCATAGAGTCACTAGGGAGCTAGGGTCAAGTCAAACTGCTAGGGTAACTCTAGAGTTGATTCAAGCAATGACACTTGTCACTTGCATAGTAGATTCCCTACGTGTCTTTGTTTGCCTCTGGGTTTAGATGTCATTTTATCTTGGAACCTCTGAATTAGATTACTTTCAAGTTTTCCCTTAACCTAGATTGTACTTTTGATTTTGGGATTGCTATCCTATTTGGGACTTGAGACTATCTGCTCAGCACGGTTGGGGTGGACCTTTTTGGGTTACCATGTGGTCAGGTGGTAGTGCTTTTTACTTTTACCATTGAGATTTTTCCGTTGATGTCATGGTTGAAGTTCCTTGTTCTACATTTTCTTTCATTCTATCTCTATGTATTATGATGGATGGTTATATCTATATGATGGATGATTTTACTTATTGCATTGTACTTTGTTTCATGGATCTGAAAGGGATGATGTAATCTATTTTATAAATGTATATTCTTTCAGCCTTTCATACCCTGTGACATGTAGAGTGGATGATTGTGCAATCCGAATTAATGCCAAGTGGCATTTGAAACAAATGTATATTATTTAAATGGATTGGACTTGTAATTATTCTTTCATTTGGATGTGTTATTTATTGGATTTAGTATTATTTAAATTTAAATGTGATTTAAATCTTGGGATACTTAAGGAAGGTAATCTGTTATGTTTGCTTATGTATGCTTGTATGTTATTGCTTCTGTTATTTTATAATTGTTGTTATATGTTATCTTAAGAAAAAAATGTTTGCCAAACTTAGTAAAACTTTAGGTTAATTCTTTTGGATCCCTCGGTAGGGCATTACACCTTAGGAGATAAGGTGTCATCTCTTAGCAAGTAATGCAAAGAGTCAACTGCAATAACAAAAATAACCAGACCAAGGGCCACCCTTGTTTGATTGAGCTAGTTAGTTCAAACTAGTCTGACTTATAGCCATTCACTTTCGCCAAGGCCAAAGCTCCATTCATCATAGTAGAGACCATATGATAGATAAAGAAAGGGAACCCGAGTGCATCAAATAGTTAGAGTGGGGTTGTCATTTCACCAATAGATCGCTCTATTAATGCTTGATACAACCACTCAACTTATAGTACACAAGAAGTGATTAAGCCCTTGTCACGAATCCTAAGGGGAGCATTGAAAATTTTTCTAACAATCTCTACCTTAATGTTACCCAAGGGTTTGAGGATTCAAACCTGTGACCAAGCTCTAATACCACTTATTAGAGTGGAGTTTCCGTTGCACCAAAAGATTGATCTGTCAATGCTCGATACAACCACTCAACTTATAATACATAAAGCCCTTGTCACAAATCCTAAGGGGAGAGCTGAACAAATTTCTAACAAAAACAACATCACAATAAACTTCCACTCTAACCTATCATAAGCTTTCTCATAATCAATGATAAGCATGCCAACTTATTGGCTATAAGATCTTTCCTAGTCCAAGGTTTCCCAACATGTAAGTGTTAGAGTAATAAGATATTTCCTTATTAATTAAATCATTATTATTTAATTATTAGGTCACTTATTATCTCTAGTTTACTTAGGCTAAAAGGCATATAATGTCATGCCCAAAAATACGGGGCTAAACACACACTTTTATTTTAATCTTAAATTTCATAAATTGATACATATCACTATGTTTATCTAATTAACTTCAATCAAACGAATATGATTACAATCATACAAATACCATAAGAAGAGTGAAACATCATCATTTTATCCATTTTCAATTAAACAGATGCAAAGAACTGAAATATTAAAAGGGCTCCATGCAAGAATATTACTCAATCTTTTCTCTTCTATTAATCAACCTGGTTCAAGGCTCCATCGGGAAAGAACTAGTAAGAAAACCCGATGTCTTTGCCAATACATCAAAATTCAAATACATTTTACATAATATTACAATTCATTGAGTTTTCTTCAAGGCTTTCACAAGAGAACTTTTATCAAATTTCTTCATTGCATCAAGGGAAAACATGAAAGAGACAAGAACCAACATGGAGATAAACAACACAAAGAGATAAGCCAATTTAAACATGCATTCCCACCCGGTTGCACAATAGGTCCAACAATGAACCAATATAGGGGAAAGGTGGATTTTCTCAATAGGAGAAGTCAATCACCATACCATCACTTAGCCCTTTCGGGGCTAAAAATTCAAGAACTTCCATTCTTTCACAAGGCCCTTTCGAGGCCATATCCACAAGGATTTTCATTCTTTTCCACATTCAAGAATTCTCAATAACAACAAGGTATGAGATGACAAGTAGGGGCCCATACACCCTACCCTTTCTCCCTCCTCTCATGAGACTCTACACTATTGAGGTCCAACTAAGGCCCTTTCCCCAAACATGGCCACTTCTTCCCTATCCAAGGGTGAGTGTTGCCAAGAACATCCCCATGAAAACCTCTCAAAAACAATAAAAACATCAAGAAGGCATATGAATAACATCAAAAGAAAACAAGATAAAATCCCTCCCAAATCCACCCCCAACACACAAGCAAGAAATGCATAACTACACAATGTCTCCAACATGATTCAAGCAAGATTCAAAACATGAACACACATAAAGAACCATTCAAGGAGTGAAGAACTCCTACCTTCATAGAAGAGTTATGACAATGGTGGTTTGAGAAGAGCTTCCCTTTCTTCCTTCAATCTTCAAGACTTCCTCCAAAACTAGAGGATTGGGTGACAAAAACCAAAACTACTCCCAAAATGCCTCTAAGTATGGTCCTTAACTCTACTAGGCTTCAAGTAACTCAAGATGGAGGTTTGGTTTCACTAACCCAAGGAACAACCCGTTTTCGAAGTCAACCTAAAATAGGGTTTTTGAGTGACCCTAAGAGTCAACCTAGGAGGCTAAAGGGTTGGAAAGTACCCCCACCCATACCCTTACCCATAGGGGTACTTAAATTTAATGTTTCTAAGCCTTTAAAGACTTATTAGGAACAATTGAAAGTTAGGGGAGTAGTAAGATCAAATTACAACCTTTAAAGAATTACAATACAAGGTTAGCACAAAATTAACAAGTAATTTAGCTCCATTTTTCCATTGAGTTGTCTCGGCTAATTTTCCTACACACTCATTGCACACATCAGTAGGTCCAAAAACCACATGGATAATGTGAATTACATATTAGAAGAATTATATAAATTAAAGCATCCATTTTTTAATAAATAGTTGTTTATCTAATTCTACTCATATTTCTAACCCTTCGACTTGCATAACCAAAAGTGTTAGTGTTGCATACATTTTCTTCATCATTATACATATTTATAATCATTAAATGACAAAATCAAGTAACTAAAGTAAAGCATTACACATCGTAAAATAGCATAAAATGTTCAGTGTATCCAATAATGTTCTGACATAACAAAGCATGAGTATCAAAATAATAATGTATCATCGATGCTACGATGGGTCGGGGTGAGGCCTCACAAATCAAAACATGAATCTTTCATTTAAGCAACCCTTTCTTATTTCTACACACCTTTAATCATTATAAATTATGTAATCAATGTAAATGTATTCATTAATTCAAATTAAAATACTAGAATAATCATCGTTAGGCATGCATATAATTAAACATCCTAAACATCATTAATAAGGCAAAATGAACTATCTGAAAGCATACCACTTAATCATCAAGATACCAAAATCAGTGACCTCATTATTAGGTGAAAATACCTCACATCACTGATAGTAACAATTAATGTTTTAACAATCGAGGTGATGAAATAGTCCTACAATCATTAAGTATTAGAACATGGATATATCAACTACTCTAGATTTCATTACGACATTCACAATAAAAGCATTACTTCATATCTATTAATGATGATGTTGCTTCTGGATTCGATTGTGTAAGTTTTTTTATCATCAACGTTTCGGATCACACTTTTTTACTTCCTTCTCTCATCCTGATGATGGATCACAGAGTGTGATCCGAAACGTTGATGATAAAAAAACTTACACAATCAAATCTAGAAGCAACATCATCATTAACAATGGATTGTGGAAACTTGATATTATTAATTCATATCTATTTCCAATCTCCTATAATGATTTTAACAGAGGGTTCATATTTGATAAGTACATACGAGGAGGGTCCTTACATATAATAATTAATTATTTTACTAATTATTATCATGTAACCTAGGTTTTATCTGTTAGGGTTTTGATCTCCTTTTATAAGGATTGATCTCTTTGTAATTTTATTCATTCACTTTTGATATAGCAATTTCTCTTTTTGCTCATCAAAAATGTCTCATCTATGGATCTCGAAATTTTAGCCTCCATAGCCTTTTGCTTCTCTCTTTTGTGATTGATGTTTGCATGCAGGTGATTCTTGGGAGTTGTGGGGTTGATCTTTCATCAAATTCAACATGGTATCAGAGCTCCAAATCTTCATGCCCCTATTCTATTTATGAGAGGTTTGGCTTGGCTTTCAAATCTATGCTTTTTCTTTTAGAGGGTTTCATTTTTAAGAGTTATTTTGTATTGAATTTGGGAGGTCACTAATTTTCAAGTCACTTTGAACCTAAACCGACATCACCATTGAGCTTAGAGCACTGAAACTCCACTATTTTCATATAAAATTTGTTCAATTTGCACACAATTAGAATATGAAGCAAAATAATATTGCTTTCAGATTGGGCACATTTTCCAAGTCTACGATTTTCTAATTTTTGGCACATAAATGGAGATTTTTGATAGGGAAATTGAGATTTTTGGTATGAAAATTGACATTTTTGGGCACACAAATTAAGATTTTTCAGTGTGTAAGTTGAGATTTTTTGACACACAAATCAAGATTTTTTGCACGTAGTTCAAAAATTTTGGCATGCTAATTTAGATAGTTTTGTTACAAAATAGGCATGCTTCCTGAGGGAAATTTTAGTACTATTGAGCATGCCTCCTGATGCCTTCTAGCACAAATCCTGAGGCAATGATTTGTTTGCCCTTTGGGTGCTTTTTTGACCTACATGTGGTTTCTTGGCCATAACTTGATCATCTAGTCTCTATTTTTTGCAAATGAAATATAGTCAAAAAGTTGGTTCTGAGCCCATCATGATGGAGCAATTTATTTGGACTTTTGATGTTGTTTGGCTGCCAATTTATTTAGTCAAAGTTAGAGGTTCTATTTTGCACTACGAGAGACATATCTTAAGGCATTCTATTTTCCAGATTTTGCTCCATGCACATCCCATTCAGTTTTTTTCTTTTTGCATTCTAATGGATATCTTGGTTGTTTTGGGTCTAGGGGCAATTTTGTTTCTTTTTATGGGTTGTACTATCTCTTGTATTAGCCTTATATCTCTTTTGATCTTTGTTGACATCCTTTTGTAGTATTTTTGCAGATGTGATGAGATAAAGTGTCACTCTATTGCATTTTAGGATCTTGCACATCTTTGTGTTTTGATGTACACTACATTAGAAAGTTCCTTGGGGGCTTTCATGTTGCCCATATTTGTCATCTTCCTTTTTCAAGTGAGTGTTCCTTCCATAACATTAACCTCATGATCTATCGATGAGACATGTTAGTATAGGTGTTTGTACTTCTTTTGCACTCTTGATGTTCCTAGTTCTTCTTTCTGTAGGAGATATTGCATTCAGTTTCAGTGTTCATGTCTTATCTCTCAGCATTATAGAGGGGTTATGTTGGTTCTATTACTTTCTTGGTTCGATGAAGTGAGCTATGTATTTAGTATTTGATCGTATGTACTAGGCGATTACAGTGGCTGGATACCTATGCATTTCGGTGAGATAGATCATTTACCATATAGACATTCTTTTATTCCTATTTTAGGAGGCCACGAAAATACCTTCCATCTTTGATTGATCAGCTCTTCAGACTTAGTCTTTTTTACCTGGTCATGTTCTATATAGTGGAGATTCTTCAGATCAATAGTTTGGCTGTGTTTGCAACTTCATGCTTCAGTGGTGTTCTTCATGGTCATCCTTTTGTTCCTATCTTTTGGAACATTCTATTTACATCTCTTTTTGGAGTAAGGTTTTTCCCATGTGGTTTTCTTTTTCTCTCATCTTTATGGAGATTTGGTTGTGCTTGGGTACCTCATCAGGCCTTGTACTGGGACCCAAATTTGCTTTTAACAGTAATTTCTAGGTTTTTAGCTACTCCCCAAGTTTATCTTAAGGGGGTGGAGGGTGTGTGTTAGAGTAATAACATATTTCCTTATTAATTAAATCATTTTGATTTAATTATTAAGTCACTTATTATCTCTAGTTTACTTAAGCTAAAATTTAGGCATACAATAATTAATTATTTTATTAATTACTAAAATGTAACCTAGGTTTTACCTATTAAGGTTTTGATCTCTTTTTATAAGGATTGATCTCTTTGTAATTTTATTCATTCACTTTTGATATAACAATTTCTCTTTTTTCTCATCAAGAATGTCTCATCTATGGATCTCACAATTTTAGCCTCCATAGCCTTTTACTTCTCTCTTACGTGACAAGTGTTTGCATGTAGGTGATTCTTAGGAGTCGTGAGGTTGATCTTTTATTAACTTCAACAGTAAGGAGATTCTCCATAATGCTTTTTGATTTTTTTAATAATTTTACACTATTTATATGTTTTAAATAAATTAATAATTATCACCTCGCAAGTAAAATCACTCTTCGAATTGACAACTTTCTAATTCATTATATATTTGAATAAATCAAAAGCAATATTATCATTCACTCATGGAATGTCTTCTTTCTACCTAATTCATTATTGAAGTTAGAAAATTTCTCATCCAAATTATTCACTTACTAAATTATTTGATCTCTTTTCTATGAATAGTCCCTTTCTATTTTTATCTTTTCACAAATTCAAACTGAAAATTTCCCTCACCAATTTCATTTAATTGGTCTATATTTCTTATGGGTCCATAATATGACTCATTTTTATGATCATTTATGAAATGATGCATTTTTCAAGATTGTCACTCACCCAAGTTCCAAAATTGCAATGCACATTGGTCTATAGGTGAAGAGCACAAAATTGTAAATTTTGGTGCAAATTAGGGCAAAAAATTACAAAATTTTGGTAGAGAAAGAGTCCTTAGTCTTTTATTCTTCCATTGGTTGTACACCAAAATCCCTTTTCTTTGCTTTCAAAATAATTTTCATTTTCATTTTCATTTCCTAGGAAAGTATCAACATTTTCAAGATGTTCCTGAGAGCTTATGGATAAATTAAATTTAAGAAAATTGAAAAGTTTACTTTATTTTTTAATGCTACAATTATATATATTTTAAAATTGAAGTTGAAACATATTTATTCTTAAGTTGTAATTTGTGAATTTAAGTAACTATTTAATATTTTCTAAATATCTATAAGAATAAAAAAAATATTTTTAGTAAAGTAATTATTAATTAATTATTAAAATTAAAATTTGTATTAATTATGTAACAAATTAAATATTTTAAATGATAAGCATGTTAAATTTGGTAGGGTTTTAAAGAGAAATTCAACTATCATTGGGTTTCTTTGTATTATGAGATTATGAAGATGTATACTGGGGAGTAAATAACATATTAGAAGCTATGTCATTCCAATTAGAACAACAAACTTGTTCAAACTTTCACTTAAAGAAGGTGCAAATATTCTCATATTATTATAAATGCAATAAGAAAAAAAAAAGGAATTGATAATTTTTTTTTGCTGAATAGTCCTTTTCTATTTAATAATTAATATACTAAGATTATAATTCACATAAAAGGGTTGGGGGATACAAGATCACTATGAAAGAGTTCACATGGTCGAAGCTAGAATCATAAACTATTCATAAAAAAAAAACATATAAAGCAACCCTCAGGTGGCTAAAGCAATGCCTGTTGAGTGAGGTAGCTCATTGCGATCATGGAATCCCCAATCATCTTTGGGATTGGGAGGTGAACTGGGAATAGTCTAGTTATCAGCAACAACATCAACAACCTTAGTGGCCTGGTTAGCATCCTTCATATCTAGCTATGAAGGTGAAATAACTAGTTCTAGGTGAAAAGGTCATTTCCTAGGGACCACTTGCCAAGCACTAGGAGGAGAGAAGTGGTGGGAATCCTAGGAATGTAGAGTATGTGAGTGGCGACCTGAAGAGTTACACCTCTGACGATGGCCTCTAGGTGTAGAGGTATCAACTGAGGCATTTGGAGGTACCCTGGCAATACTACAAGGGGCATTGCCTTGGTGATTAAGAAACTCTTGCAGGTGGGCCACCTCCAAGGCCACCTTGTTAGCTTGTACTTTAATCTACATCATTACATTATTACAAATGCATGCCTTAGTGTACATAGTAATATTAATTTCAAGAAAATTGTGATTGAAAAGAACAACATTTCTATCTTTCCACAAAGTGAACAAAATCTCCATCCTAAAGGTATGCCAAATCTGGGTAAATTTTTGAGGGATTCTGGGGAATCACCCAAAATAACCATGTGCCAAGAAAAGGGTTCAAGCTGAAATGGATTAAAAAAATCATGAATCCAGGGCCAATAATTTTGAGCATGTTTAAAAAACCAAAAATATGCAGGAAAGACTCTGGTTGTCCACATAATTGACATCTAGGATCCAGAACCCCAATATGCTTGAGCTGAGGCACACGGGTAAGGCCTTGAAAAGCCAAGCACCAAGAAAAATGGGCAATCTTGGGTTCTGTAATAGCACTCCAAATAGTGTCAAAGCGCTTTCTCCATTGAGAAAGAGAAGATTGCAAGTGCCATCTCTAATTGAGTGTATCCACCATCAGCAGATGGGGAGAAAGCCATCTATAACCTAGACTTGGTTTGTAACTGGTGAAAGGAGTGCTAGGATACCACTTCTAATTAGTCCACCAATGTCTAACAGAATAAATACCCACTTTATGAATTAAGTGCACTGGAATTGTAGAAAGCAATGAGTCAAAAGTTTGTCGATCTGGACGGGCAAGACGGTACTGAACTTGCATATCTTCCCAAGATTTGAAACTCATGGAAACCCTAGATAAAAGATCTTTAGGAGTCTTGATGCCTCTTTTGAAAAATTTAGAGCACTAGCACCTTGAGTATTGGCAAGGGGAATACCTTGGATGGAAAACATGGGAGACCACCAAATGTTCTGTTGATTCAAAGAAAGCCCATCACAAAATTCATCACAAGACCAACAAAGCCAAGGCTTGACAACTTTCCATATGCTCTTGATAACAAAAGAGCCTTGTATGAGCATGGCCTCTTGCATGATGAGAAGAGTGTGAAAGCCAATCCCTTTCCATGCAGGCCTGTTGACGGGAAATTTGGAAAAAATGCAATGCCAAACCAAAATCTTCTAGGCTTCATCTCCAGTGATGGCACGAATAATCCATTTAGCACATAGAGAAAGGCCTTACTTCTGTGTGGAAAGTAGGCCAAGGCCTCCAGACTCTTTTGGGAGACAACAAAAATCCCAAGCAACTCTATGAAAGCCATGGTGAGGAACCAAAGCCTAGTAAAAATCATGGAGCAATCGCTCTAGTTTCTGATAGGAAGCTTTAGAAGGAGCCCAACAAGAACAATAATAGACATGCATTGCTGCAAGAACTTTCGAGCAAATATGGAATATTCTCACAAGAGAAAGTTGTTTCCTAAGCTAATAATCCAGTTTCTTAGTAATCTTGGCAAGCACCACATTCCACAAATCCACCGCCGATGCTTGAAAAGCAAAAGGAATACCTAGAAAGTGAAAGACCTCCCCATGAGTGACCCATTTCCATTCAAATTGGCTAAACCAAGGTGATGCTGGAAAAAAAGACTAGCGATAACAGAGTGTTTTATGCCATTGAATAGTAGAGCCAGAGGCTTGACAAAAAGTGTCAAGGCAATTTAAGGTGTTATTGATTTTTCTTCATCCTCCAAAAGAGTGAGAAAGAAATCATCAACAAAATGACCATTGACTAGTAGGGAAGAGGATTCTGGAAAAGAAATATCATGAACCAAACTTGAAGACACAGAGTGGGCTAGCAAATAGCTAAACCCTTCAACAATAAGAACATAAAGCACCAGAGCTAGAGGGCAACCTTGCTTGATGGAACAAAAAAACCCAAAGGCATCAGATTGGGAGTTATTGATGGTAATGCAAGCATTAGCATCTCCAAAGAGCATTTCCATAGAGTACAAAAAATTGGGACCAAAACCAAGAGCCCAGAGCATAGCCAAAATAAAAGGCCATTCAATTTGGTCATAGGCTTTAGCAAAATCTATTTTCAAAAGAATAGTCGGCTTCTTAGACTTGCAAGCCCACTCCATTCCTTCCTAGACTACAATAATGTTGTCAAGAATATATCTGGACTTGATAAAGCCAGTTTGTTCAGGTTGCAAAATTAAAGGTAGGAGGTGGCAAATTTTGAGAGAAATTGCCTTAGCACTGATCTTACACGACACATTCATAAGGGTAATGGGTCACCAATTGCAAATATCCTTGAGATCTCCAGCTTTAGGTATGAATTTAATGTTTTCTTTGTTGATAATAGTTCCTAAACTTTTAGAGTGATAGGCTTCAAGATAAACTTTGTGCAAATCAAGACCAATATGCTCCCAGAAGTGTTTTTACAATTCACAAGGAAACCCATCACACCTAGGGGATTTATCATCTTCCATAGAGAAAACCGCTTCTTTAAGGTCTCAAAGGGTCAAAAGTTGCTCACAGAAAGCATGTTGCTCAACTGCTAGGTTGTTTGGAGTAACAAAAATACACTTTCTAAGAGCTTTCTCTTGAGCATCAAAATCAACAAAATTACACTTTGGATAATTTGAAAATCAACAAAATTGAAAATCAATTTTGAGGGTAAATCAATAGACAAAAGATAATCATAGTCAAACATGTTTTTAGAGCAACCAACTTTAGTATTGACCATTTTTATTGAGAGATAATTTAAGACTATGGATGTTGCAATCACCCTCTTTATTTCATGATGATTTATAATCAACAAGTGCCACATAGTGGATTGCACTTGCCATAAAATACAAAGTAATAGAAATAGTTATTGAATAGTATAATAATTAATAGATATAGTAAATAAAAGATTACGACATAGACTTATAATAAATTTATTATTTTGTTAATTACATGTATTATATAATAATTTAGTATTATAAAATATCTTATAAAATAATATAGTAAAAGTTTTTGATATTTTAGTATAAGTGAAATTTGTATGTTGATTTCATTTTTTTAAATGAAAGGTGTATTTTATGAAATGGATTTTTTTGAACATGTATTGAAAGTTTAAGAAATAAGATTTGAAATAGTAATGTACATTGAAAAAAGTGGAAGTATAAATTAGTTGTATAGTAATAATTTGTAAATAATTTCATTTAAGAATAGAAATATTAAATAGTAATAAGACATGGTAGTTAGCCAAAAATATGGCTGAAAAAAAAATCAATATGGAGAAGCATCGAAAAAAGGGTTCCTATAAGACCAAATTAAATGAACCAATCATTGTTGAGAGAAATAGTTATAATAATAAATTATATTAATGAATTCATATATAAACTTTAGAAAGTATATGGAAAAAAATCTGGAACATCACACCAACAATGTTGGCATTAAGTCATGTTTGTTATTAGTGACAACACTTATTCAGATTTTGTATGGTTACTGAGCTTCTCATTCAGTCTCCAATGTTTAACAAGCAATTCATTGGTTACCAAGTTTCACAGTTCACACTGAGCATTCTAGTAGTTACCTAGTGAATACAGGCAGTGCGAAGTCTAGCAGTTTAGACCGAGCAGTTTAGTTCTTACCGAGCAATCAGTGGTTATCGAGCTTCGCAGTGTCTACTGAGTCATTAGTTCTTGTGATGTGAAGCTAGTGTTAACCGAGTGATGGGATGAGTAGTGTTTACCGAGTGCAGGCATGGTAAACATGGAATTCAGTTTCTACCAAGTGACACTGTATCTACCAAGTCTCTAATGTATATTGAGTTCAAAGCTATGTTGAGTGATTAGTATGGACCGAGCCTCTACTTCTATCGAATGCATGATGATGTTGAGTAATGCAATGGATGTTGAGTATCAAAAATTCACCAAGTCAGCTTTCAAAACTTGAGTTTTTACATTTGGGTTGACTCAATAATATTGGTGTTACCTTGTGCTTTGGCTGACCTTGTAATTATGAGAATTGGGTTGGTATATATGTAATGTAATTTTTTGATGCATGAGAATGCAAATGTGAATTAGCAACAAAGAAAAGTGTATAGCAAGGTCAAATTAGGAGTAGTCAAGTTACATCTATCACAGAGAGGTGATCAGTACTTCAAGGATCTCAATACACAATTTAGTTGTAAGTCAGATAAATATTGTTTCATCCTAACAGGTGAATCAACTTCAAATCCTTTTAACAGGGTAGACTTAACAGTCCTTTCTTTAAATCTCTTTACCGAGTGCATACTTCATTGTATGTTTGTAAAAATTCTAACAAGGTGGACCTAGCAGTCCTAATTGCTCCTAATAGGGCAGATCATCAGAAGTGATCATTGTAAGCCTTAATAGGCCAACTTTATACTACGGTATTGAATTTTTGTGGGTATCATGCCCATCCTAGTTTTACTTTCTATTTGGAAGGTTTGTGGGTCACCAAATATTGTCTTCAAAGTGTTTTGTGCTTTCAATTTCTCATGCATGCAGTAGATTAGATCTATTAATGATAAATGGATTATGTTATTAAGTGTTGAATTTGTCAAAATTTTTGAGGTTACTGATTCACCCCTCCCCTCTTAGTAACCTAGCTAGTCTTGATTATTTCCAACAATTGGTATTAGAGCTTTGTGGTTCTCAAGATAAAGTTTGACAACTTGAGAAAAGATCAAGGACAATGGAGATATTTAGACTTGACAAAGCTATTGACAATGAAAAGCTAGATCTAAAAATGGCCATAGCTCAACTCAAGAAAGCAAAAGAGCATCTTTCCCAATCTTTAAAAAGAAGGAAGGAACTTGCAAAATAGATGAATGATCACTAGTATGCTGAAGAGAAGATTGAGGACTTTTTCCCCTCAAGTGGTTTAGATGAAGCAAATGATGCAATCAAAGAACTTCTAGAAAAGAATGGCTCCTTGCAAGAAGAGGTAAGAAAATTGAAAAGAGAATAGGAAATTCAGACAATAAGATTGTGTGAAATCTCAGAACAAATAAATAAGGCAAGAGAAGACTTGGAGGCAAGGAATAATGAAACTCAAAATCAATCCCTTCAGCAAGAAAATATCATTGATTAGCTCTCTAATTCAAATGAAGAAATCATGAGTCAGAGATCTGAAAATGAAAGGTTAAGGAATGATTTAAATAGTGAAAAGCAAATCAATGAAAGGTTGAAAGTTGATCTAAATTTTGAAAATTAACTGAATGAAAGAATAATGAAATCCCAAGTAGACATGGATCAACTGAATCAACAAAATGAGCAAAATCTGTATAGGCAAAAGGGCAAAGCAAGACTTGGATACAAAGAAGAAGGTGAATCCTCCAAACAAGGTGCTCAAAGAAATCAAAGACCTACTTACAATTACTGTGGTAAGATAGGTCATACATCAAAAAAATGTTGGAGCGATGGAAAGGCAAAATTTAATGGAAAATGCTACAATTGCAATCAGCATGGTCATAAAGCTAATGAATGCAAGGAGAAACCAAAGTTTCAAGGCAAATGTCACAAATGCAAGAAACAAGGTCACAAGGCATCTGAATGCAAATCTAAACCGTTCAATCCAGCTAAAAAATTTGTAAAGGCAATATTTGGTTGGGACTACAATACTTGGTGTAGATGTCATTATTGTGGAGAATATGGACACATTGACATAAACTATGCTAGGCATCACTTGAGAAGAAAGGATACTACAATAAGATGTTACACATGTACCAAACTTGGTCATATAGCTAAGAATTGCATGAATATAGGTAGAGTTGAAGATAAAAAGAAAGCAAAAGTTGATAACATCAGGAAGCAGATGAGAAAATAGTGGATGCCTAAATCTACTGAGCAAGGTAGTTCAAGTGATGATGGTCAAGTCACTCATGAAGTGGGTGACTCCACCATTTCAAATTAAGTTCTTAAGGAAGAACTAGAACTATATTTTCAAGGTCACATCTTAAACAGTTCCAATTGAATTGAAGCAAAAGATCCAAATTAGTATTCCAGATATAGAGGGATCACAAAAGTTCAGCATCAGTAGTCATCGAGAAAGATTAGGTCATATAGAGCAAGATCAGGAGTAACAAAGTTTTGTTTGGTTGCTGAGTTACAAGCTTCTACCCAGCACTTTGTGTAGATAGTGGATGACAGGCTGTTACACACTATGCCATTATGGCTCTCATCATACCGATCATTAATGGGAATTTTTTTAATCAAAATGTAGGAATTTGACTTCATTTCCACCTTGAATTTAGTATATTCAGAGCACAGCGATTTGCAGAGCATTCTAGTGATCTTGATATAATTTGCAGTGAAGTTTTTCAAAGAATTTCCTCAGTTTACTGAGTAATCATGGCATCCAACAACAACAACAACAAGTTGAAGAAAGGATTGGAGATGTCGGTGTGAGGTATTGAATGGAAAGCTCTGCATTTCAAATTGGTACTAGTGATTGCAGAAACCCTCGACCCGAATGGAGCTCAGTCAAAAATTCCACTAAAGGTACTCCATATCAATGATATTTGAACTCATTTCAAATGCACTATCCAAGAGATAGGAACTCTAGAAATGGATAGTGGCCTAGGTGAACTTTGTGTGGATGGAACTCTTAAGCCTAAGCATAAACACCTAGAGGAGAAAGGCTTAACTCATATTCCTCACCTGCTACGAAGCTTTTAGATTAAATGGATTAGATAAATCTTGAGCCGAGTCCATAATGGTCAATTGTGGTTAGAGCAGCCAGTTCTTATTATGAAGAAAATGATTCATTGCATTACTGGTCTCCTTATGCTTAACAAGGTTAAAGTCACGAAAACCCTAGGTTGGGATGAGCTTCAAAAGAAAACCCTAGTCGAGTGGGATGACAAAAGATTGAAAATTAGCAATGTATTTGATGTGGAACTCAAATTTGGCATTTATATCATTTCTCATAAGATTTACAGCTCTAGTCGACTAATAGTGTGTCATGTGAGGCAGTTGACCTAGCATATAAGGTTGTTAAGAAGAATTTCGAATATGACTTAGCAGACTGAATGTTGAAACAACTGAATAAGAACATGGAAATCATTAGAACCTTGAAAAATAACCCATGCAAATTTGGTTCTCCGTTGACATGTTTTTTCTTTTATGTTCAAATTTTTTTCCCTTGTAAAGGCATAGTGGTATGGAAAAAGGACACACCAATTTTGTATCGGATAAATGAGTTTATTGCTGAAATGGCCAAAAAATTTGATAGTATCATGGATAATTATTTTGAAGCTTTCAAGGAAAAGATGAATAACAGGTTCCAGATTCCATAGAAATTGGTTGAAGACTATAAGGATGATGTTTGTTTTATGGTTGATTGTGATAGAGTATACATCCAGGTAGTAAGGCATAGAATAGTATGGCTGAAACCTCTTCCTTATGAGGTTAATATTGATGAAACAAAGGAAATACTTGAAGCCTTGGTTAATGAGCTTGTAGATCCAAAGAAACCTCCCTTTGGAACCTATGATGAAGCCAAAGCTAGAATAGAACTCGAAATCAAGCTTCCACGGGAAATGAATAAAGGTAAGAGGAGGATATCAAAACTAAAAATAGAAAATGCCCCTCTTATGATTACCGAGGGAAAAGGTGAAAATGAAGAAGAATCTGAGAAAGAAGAAGAATCAGAAGAGCTTGTAAGAAAGAAAGGCAAGGTGATTATCACCAAGCCACCAAGCCCTCCACAACTGTATTCACTAGAAGATCCAAGAAGAAAGGAGGCAATGAATTTATGTTTAGTAAGCCGCCTCTCATCTTCCAGGAAAGATTGAAGCAATTGGATGAAAGTGTTGGTATTAAAAATTTCAAAGCATTGAAATATGAAACCAGAACTGATGCAAAAAAGATGTAGATTGAGGAGTTGGTGCTGACAAAGATGGGAAAACGAAAATTTTCCCCTGATAAAATTACACCTCAAATTTCTAATGATTTATTAATAAGATTAAAACCAAGATGGGAATCAGCCATGCAAACAATAGAGGACATATATGAAAAATCTTTGAGATAGTTGTTACCGAGCATTACTAATGTTGAGGTAAAAGAAGCCATGAAGAAGAATGAAGACAAGATGACCATCAAATTTCATAGTTGTTTAATTTTGGTAAAAGATATTGAGCATGTTGTTAAGGATGCTACATCTATGTGGAAAAATGTTTATTATCTGCACAAACCAAGTGAGAATCCAGTAGAAATCAATGATGATGATGATGATAGTGACAAGGATGATGATAATGAAGAAGACAATACTTCTTGTGTCACCATTGATGCTGAAGATTATCAGGATTTGATGAAGGATGGTGAAGAAGAGAAAGAGGAAGAAGCTGAAGAAGAAGATATGCAAGAAGAAGAAGAAGAAGAAGAAGAAGAAGAAGAAGAAGAAGAAGAAGAAGAAAGTGATCTAGTTAGGATAGCAGTGAAAGTCATAGCCTCCCTTCCTCAATCTCTAGTAAAAATAGCAACATCATCAGGCATGGAGACAACTTCAGCAAGTGTGTTTGTGACCACAACAGATACATCATTTGTCCAATCACTCTTCACTCCCTCTCAGCTCCAGGTATCTCTAATGGAAGTGTCTACCACTTCATCTACCAAGCTACAAATTTCTACTTCTTCAGTGCCCGAGTTTGGTTCATCAGCAGTAAGTGTAGTTTCTAGTTCTATAGTTTTGGATTCTTCAGTTTTGTCTACTTTAGTTTTGCATGCTCTAGTAAGTGCTCCTATTAATTCTATCAGTATTCCACCTATTATTACCTCAATCTTGGGAAGTACATCAATTTTAGATTCTTTTAGTACTGTAGTAAGAATTCCTTCAGCAGGCACTATACAAGTTTTTACTGCAAGCCCTACTGTTTCCACCATTGTTTTTGTTTCAAAATCCAAAGCATTTGTATCAGAAGTTGAACCAAAGACACTACTAAAACTTCTTATTAGTGGAAAACAAATTGAGGAAGATATAGATCTGGACAAGGAGATTGAAATTCCCAAGTTAGATTTTGATAATGCTACTGTAGAGCAAATGAGATTGGTCAGCTAGCTACTTGAGAAAAAGGCTAAGCAGAAGCAACTTAGAGAAGAAAGAGATAGAGAATTCAGAATCATAGAGAGTGCCAAGAATATTTTGACTAAGGCTATAGGTGTTGATGTTAATTCTTCTCAACACATTTTGTTACAACTAGAAGAGGCAGTTAACAAATTCAATGAGGATTCTAGTGGCTAAGATAAGATTATAGAGAAAGTAGAGGAAAAGTTTGACAATAAAGTGCTCGAGCACATTGCTTAGCAAATTGCCATCCATTAGGATGAGCTCTCCTCAATTTTGGCAAATCTTGAAAATTCTTTCACAAATGTAACATCTCTTTATGCTAAGTTATGTGATGTTACTGAGTCTACAAAATAAATTAAGGGAAAATTGAATAAGATTGATGAGGATCTGAAGCCCAATGCTCAAAAGTTGCAGCTTGACCCTAGTTCAAGCTCTGCACACCCCATGAGAGTCAAATTCCAATCAAATATGCAGGTAGAGTTATAAAGAGAGGAAGTAAGAATCCGGTTTACATTTATAGACATCTAGAAAATGATCCTTCCTATCATGGATACAATGTAGAAGCACATTGCTTACTCGAAAACATTGATCCATGACAATAATTTTTCAATTGTAGATCACATGATTGAACTCTCTATAAAAGTCCAAGTTGCACTTCAAACCTGCAAAATTTTGCAAGCAAACTAGGACAAGACATTAACTCTTATTCTTAAGGTACACTTTGAGTTTCTCTCACATTTTGGTGTCTCTATATAAGTAGATTGTGTATAAATCTTTGACATTATTGTTAAAAAGGGGGAGAGACATATATATAAGGAGAAGATATATTTGTGGAGAGAGACATGTATATAAGGAGGATAGATATTTGTGCATACACTCAATATGATATTATGCCTAATATAATATGTACATTGTATGGGGGAGATATGTGCAAATGTATATATAGAAAAATTACAAAGACAATTTTTGAAAAATCAAAAATCAAAATCACCATGTTGTACATAAGTTTTGGCTAATAAGTGTTTTTGTCACTAATGCCAAAGGGGGAGATTGTTGGCATTAAGTCATGTTTGTTATTAGTGACAACACTTATTTAAATTTTGTATGGTTACCAAACTTCTCGTTCAGTCTCCAGTGTTTACCGAGCAATTCAGTGGTTACCAAGTTTCATAGTTCACACCGAGCATTGTAGTGGTTATCAAGTGAATACAGGCAGTACAAAGTCCAACAGTTCAGACCGAGTAGTTTAGTTCTTACCGAGAAGTTAGTGGTTACTAATCTTTGAAGTGTCTACCAAGTCATTAGTTCTTGTGATGTGAAGCTAGTGTTAACCGAGTGATGCGATGAGTAGTGTTTGCCGAGTGCAGGCATGGTAAACATGGAATTCAGTTTCTACCAAGTGACACTGTATCTACCAAGTGTCTAGTGTATACCGAGTTTGAAGCTGCATTGAGTGATTAGTATGGACCAAGCCTCTACTTCTATTGAATGCATGATGATGCTGAGTAATGCAGTGGATGCCGAGTATTAGCAACTCACCAAGTTAGCTTTCAGAACTCGATTTTTTACATTTGGGTCGACTCAATAATATTGGTGTTATCTTGTGTTTTGGCTAACCTTGTAATTATGAGAATTGGGTTGGTATATATGTAATGTATTGTATCATACCCAAGTAATAAGAAGTGAAGTAATGTTTTGATGCATGAGAATGTGAATGTGAATTAGCAACAGAGCAAAGTGTATAACAAGGTCAAATCAGGAGTAGTCAAGTTACATCTATCACAAAGAGGTGATCAGTACTTCAAGGAACATAATCAACAATTAGCTGAAAGTCAGATCTACTGTTTCATCCTAATAGGTGAATCAACTTCAAATCCTTTAACAGGGTAGACTTAACAATCTTTTATTTAAATCTCTTTAACGAGTGCATACTTCATTGTATGTTTGTAAAACCTCTAATAAGGTGGACCTAGTAGTCCTAATTGCTCCTAATAGGGAAGATCATCAGAAGTGATTATTGTAAGCCTTAACAAGAAAACTTTATGCTGCAGTATTGAAGTTTTGTGTGTATCATCCCCACCCTAGTTTTACTTTCTATTTGGAAGGTTTCTAGTTCACCAAATATTGTGTTCAAAGTGTTTTGTGCTTTCAATTTCTCATGCATGCAATAGATTAGATCTATTAATGATAAATGGATTATGTTATTAAGTGCTCAATTTGTCAAAAGTTTTGAGGTTACTGATTCACACCTCCCCTCTTAGTAACCTAGCTAGTCTTGATTATTCCCAACGAGCAATATTAGTGTGGGAGATATGGAAAGAGGGAAACAGGCGAATCTTCCAAGATAAAGAACTAAACTTTCTATCGCTCTACAAAAAAATCAAGGTTACTATAGTGGAGGTAATAAATAACGACTTAAGAAAAAAGATGATAGAAGAAGGATCATTTTCAGAATGGGATGCAGAAATTAAAAAATACTAGAAACCCCTAATTAATCCACCCTCATATATAAGAAGAACAATAGTGTAGCTATAAAAGAATGCAAATGGGAACCACCACCGAAATATTGGAAGAAACTAAATTTTGATGGGGCTTCTAGAGGCAACCTTGGCAAGGTAGAAATAGGGTGTATTATTAGGGAAGAATCAGGGAATTGGCTAGCAAAAATAGCAAAACCTCTGGGAATTATTTCAAATGACATGGTAGAACTTGAAGCAGTAGAAGAAGGTCTAAAAATTTGTATCAATCTAAAAATCAAGAAAATTATAATTGAAGGTGACTCCCAAATTGTCCTAAAGGCACTCAGAAAAGGGGCAACTCCAAACTGGATATTAAACTCTCGGCTGGAAGCAACATTAACACTTCTAAAAGAATTTGAAGAAATTAGATTCTCTCATATGTTTAAAGAAGGTAATGCTGAAGCTAATAATTTAGCAAATAGAGGCACAGATGGAGAACACTTATTAATTTTCACTCATAACTAATTCATAACTTTATATTAAAGTTTAAATCTCCTTATGTCATTCCTATTGACACTTGGTTTTATGATTTTCAAAATCTATGCAAATCTTGGATCACAAATTTGCATAATCATAATATCGACCTCACAATAATAACATAAATTAAAGTATCCATTTAATTATATTTTTGAGAACCCCTCACCAAATAATCATCAATATTTAAAACTAAAACTACTAAAGGTTGTTGAGGCATGTTTGGATCTCTCGATATCATCACCCAAAACACTATTAATAACAAATCAAGTAATAAAATTGAACATAAAAAAAGTAAAGAAAAATAGGCATTACTTCACCATATTAAACATAAGTAGGACAAATACTTAAAATTCAGCTCAAAGTCAATGCTATAGTATTTTAGAGCATTTAACTAATCCATAGGCAGTTGGGGCTTCTCATTTTTTTCCCTTAGGTTTTGATAGCAACTTTTTCTCTTTTAAATTAGTCCTAATTAGTCATTAGCTTTTATCATTCTAATTTTATTTATGCTTAACCCTCTTGGTTGTTAGTTGTTGCTATTGTTCGTTTACCTTATTGACAGGTTTTTGGTTTGCTCTACATGGATGGCGCTTTCTCTAGCACACTTGGACCCTCTCTTCATAAGGTTTCTCATTGCTCTGAGCATTATAATATTAAGATGTACTTCTCTCATTGGGGAATGCCCCTTTTATTATATGTATAATATAGGACTTCGGTCCCGAGCTAGACTAGAGGTTTTCTCTCTCTGTTATTTCCTACCAGTGCTCGTCAAAATGGAGAATTTTTGTAATTTTTAATTTTTTTTGCTTATCTAATATAATATAAGGCTCCAACCGTTTACCGATAAAAAAATACAAAAAAAACTTTAGAAATATTTCATTAATAAAAAAATAGTTCATTATGATTGGTTGATAGATTATAAACTAATTTAGTAAAAGTGACTGAATGCAATAGTACCAGCTTGCATCAAGCACAATAAGAAAGCTAACAAATCTTGACAACAAGGTGAAGACTATGAATTTGTGGTGTTCCTTAAACTACTTTTGTATGGTTGCTTTTCAATAGTGTGTTTCATTATGATATGACTATCACCACTTCTAAGAAATCTAACTAGTCTCAAAGATTGGAAATTATGAATTTAAAATATTAATGAATCACTTTTATATATAACTAGTTTTTAATATTGACTTGGTTATATGATTTGCATAAATTGTAAGCCACAAAATATATTACCTAAATTTTCAATATTTAAAAATAGTACTAAAGTTTTTAACAATAGAAAATATTTCTCAATTAATTTATCTTTTTTATTTAGTCCACTAATTCTTGTTAACGACACTCCTTTATGCAACTCCTATTTTTCTATAATGACTTTTTAGTACTTGTTGGTAGGCTAAGTACTATTGTGATACATTTTGAATTTTATGTTTTAACTAGTGATTAAATTTTTTAATTTCTATGACTTATAATCAATCACTTTTAAATTTTCTTATAAACTAATATGTTGTGCATAACATAGATGCAATTTTTTTAACTTTTTAATTTTTACAAAATATTTTTTAAAGATTTGATTTGGCGAATTCATTTAGCTCTTATATGGGCCAAATTTGATAATTGTAAAACTAATATTTTTAAATTTTTTTTTATTAAGATGAATGCATTAATGTTTAATGTATTTTTTATGTATGATTTCAGTTAGCTCTTATATGGACCAAATTTGATAATTCTAAAACTAATACTTTTTAAAAAAAAATTTTATTAAAATTTTTTTAATGTATTTTTATATTTTAATTTTATTATCTTTAATTAAAAATATTTAAAAATAATATTACTTATATTATATTTAAAAAATTATATTTATAAAAAAAATTTAAATTTAAACTAATATATTATAGAAAATTATAACTATATAATATTTTTAAATTAAAATATCTTATATAGTATAGGGGAGAGGACCCAGTAGTTGTGCACTCTAACTTCGCACTTCTAAAAATCTTATGTGTAAATTTCAAATCACTCTCATTTTTTAATAGTAGCTTATTTGGCAAGTCTATGCTTATAACTAAGGTCTCAAAGCCACATCATCAAATATGATGCCACATTAGCATGCTTTTTGTCAAAGTGTGCAAAAAAAAAGAAAAAAAAGTGAGAACAATCATAGTGCATTGGAGACCCCCATACTTGTGCAGCTGATGTGGTATCACACTATTAGTTGTTTTTATGGGAAAAAAAACACTTTTCATTCACTTATGGGTAATCATTATTAACAAGAACAACTGTAAAGTCACATCTATTGATACAATCTTGTAAAAAATGTTTGATATTAAATCAAAGTGTGAGTATTAAGTTAACAATTACTTTGACAACCATTGGAATGCGCTCAAGTATCAAGTATGGGTCCTTTTCCCTAATAAATTTATATTAAACTAAAGGCAAGTATTAAGCCCCTATGTGACACTTGTTTAAAAATAACAATTAAAAGTTGTAGAGAAAAAAAAAACCAAATAACCAACTAAAACTACGACATAAAACATTAATGAGCGGAGCCATCAAATTCTGAATATATTTATAATTGTCAAATCCCATTTGCAATCTTTGTGTTTATATAGGTATATTAATTCAATTGTAACAGTTCCTACTGTGTATTTCTGAGAATAATAATAAGCCTTTCCGATCTGAGCAGTGCTCTGTTTGCGAAAACGTACATGAGTAGCAGAGGGGATTGTACCGCCTGAATTTTCGCTACAAATTTATATTAATATTCTACCGTAAGCAGCAAAACCCTCTAAATGTGTCCTCGAAGTCTCATCGTAATCGGCAACCTATTTACAGAGATTATATTTCCCTTGGCAATGATCTGATTTACTCCCCGTTTCTAGGGTATTACGATTTCCCTTTTCATCTTTGGTAGTTTATACTGTGGAAACCATCCCTGATATCAAATTATAGTTGTAGGTACCAATGCACTCTGAATTGGGAGAATGCTTGGAAAACCATAGAAAACTGGATCACTTTTACAGTTTTTTTGTTTTTGAATTGGTTACTTCTCTCTTCTCTCCCATCTCTTTAACCGCATATCCTAAGGGAAATTTCTCTTCTTTCCTAACATCTCTGTCTTTAATTGCAAACCCTGAGTGTATATCTTCTGTAAGTTTATGTTTAATTAACTTGCACGTGGCCTCGTCAGTTGGATAGCTTACCCAATTTCGACGCTTAGCATTTATATTGACTAGCATTTAGTTTGTTTTCTGGACATCGAGATGATTTTTCAATATGCAGTATAAAAGCAATTGTCAGTCGCTTGGAGATTTGAATATGAATCTCAACTACAAAAGCCATGATCATACCGCCTTAGTGCATCTTAATTGACATCTTGATATCCATTTTGCGTCCTTCTGAATCTATGCAAAATCTGTTAGGTAGTGCAAATTAACAAATTTTTTGGTCAAGTTGAATACTGTTTAGACTCAAATGACGAAAAGGTGTCAGTGGATCCTTTTTTCTAACAAATAAATCATTTCCCCTCACGCAAATTTGAAGGTTCATCTTTTAATTTGGTCTGCACAATTGATGTTTTCGATTACTGTATTTATTTTTATTGAAAAGAAACCCATAAAATATCTCAACAGCTCGTACACTCCTTTAGTTTGAATTTAGAGGGACGGAGGACTGTATACCTTAAAAAAAATGTAAGGCGAATGGAAAAATAAAACATTTGCTTGGTTTAATGCATGCATATGAGGGGCCACATACCCCAAACTGGTGTCTTTAATGGTGGAACCCAAGAAACTAACTTCAATATTTAACATAGATGGCGAGCTAGGAGTTTACGACTTGCAAATAAGAAGTCTGATTCATATAATTCTTGTTTTGGTAGGATTTTGAGATGATGTCAGGGAATGCAGATGACGTCTCGTCAATACTTGATACTTCAAAGGCGGAGCGTTCAGTATGGCTTATGAAGTGTCCTCAGGTTGTTGCTCGAGCTTGGAAGGAATATGGTGATGCAGGTCAACCATTAGCCAAGATAACTGTCTCTGTTGATCCACTAAAGACAAATGATCAATCAGTTGAAGTAAAGGTTAGTTGTGAATTTTCAAATTTGTACTTTTTTCGTTGGTCATCTAGGGTATCTCCACAACCTAGCCCCACACCCATTTTGGGACGAGTTAAGGCAACCCACGAGACTAGAACTTGGAGATGGATCAAGCAGCTCACTAGCTAGGTCCATTTGGTGAACCCTGGTTCGCAGTTGAACCCAAGATGCATAGGGAGCAAACCCATGGCCCAAGTCAATCCCAAAGGGCAAGGCTGGCCGTTAGTCCAACAATTCCCCCCTCAGCATTATCCGAGGAGATTCAAACTTCAAACTTGTGACCAAGTTCTGATACCACTTGTTACAAGCTAGAGTTGCCGTTGCACTAAAAGATCCACCTGTTAATGCCCAATACAACACTTATAGAATATAAGAGGAGGTTAAGCCATGTCATGAATCCTGAAGGGGAAGGCTGGTGGTCAGTCCAACAGCTACCCATTTAGACTTCAATTTTGTACTATTATCTCTTCCAATTGCTAATAAATTCTGCAATTCCTTTTTCCATGTTATTAATTTAGATCCCTTTATTTATTGCCAAAATTCAATTATATCCTGCCTTCCCATTGCACTTGTTGCTATTCAATGTTTCATACTTCATGACTATGTTTTTGTAGAATTCCCTCTTTACAAGTGGTTATAGAAGTTCTATTATCAATGTTCTGGAATAAGAATAAGTTGAATAAGTAGTTAGCTCCTTCAAGAAAATGTGTTTTCCAGGAATCCTCCTCCCTTATGTGCAATAATTCTTTTCAAAGCCTTGAAACCAGCACAAAATGCCATCACTAGCCTAATCTGATTTTTTATTGTAAGAGTCATTTGAAACTATATACTCCTATACATGGCTAAAATTTTTACACTGAGAACTCTAATTATTTTGTAGGTCGTAGATCCAACAGCACCTGCTAGCATACGTAAAAAGGTAATTCATTGTTACAAGACAAATTACAAGTTAATTCTCATCATCAAAACAAGCAAATTAAATGATGAGCAGAAAAGAATATTTTATACTGTCTCTTAGTAATCAATCTGTCCACCATTTGGGATGAGGAGCATGACACTGTATAAAAGCTTATTTCAATTATATCTTGTGTGCAGGCTGAAGCACATGGGACATCTTCCACTAGTAGCCAAAAAAAGTCAACTCGGAACAACAAATCAGAGGTAATTATCTTAACACTTATCAGGGTAGGTATGATTCTATAGCAGATTTTGTATATATGGTGGCCCAAATTAACTTTTTCAGTATCATCTAAAGAACATCGAATAAATTTATCTTTTCCGTCTCATTAAGAAGATTTCCAATGTGTGCTATAACAGAGTAGTAAATAACAGACATCAGTTTTGGACTATTCAGCTTATTTTATAACAGTTCAAATCACAGTTCTAGAAAACTAAGAATTACCTGGAAAAAGCTATAAACCAAGGAGTAAGAGCTCTACGAGCTGTTTGTGAGAAATAAAGTTGGTTTTTCTGAATGCTAAACTTCCTCTGGAACAACTTTAAGATTTCAATAATTTTGGAAATTTGATATTTAATCACTGAGTTTGTAACTTTGTTACATAGAGAATTTCAGCGGATTTGTTTTTGGATCAGTAAAGTTTTGTTATTATATTAATATTTTTGAAGTTAGTTACATCATATTTTCAAAGCATATAATACACTGCACCATGCCGTTCATATCCCTTACAACCCCCACAACCCCAGTCCCTCCACATCAGCACTGTGTACACAGACAGTGCCCCCTCGACTGCAGTCAGTCGACATCATCATTACATATAGAGCAGTTATACAAAATGATTCAAAATGTTTTAAAGCATAAAGTATGCTATATGTACAACAAAAAAAACAGCACCACCTCCAGTTTCTATACCTGGCAGATTTTTGTTCCAGGGTCTTGTTGATGTGTGTTTTATGACTCACCAAACAGTAGAACAAAATACCGAAATATCTTATCCTCTCTTGAATAAAGTCTTGTGTATGCTAAGATTGCTAGAAGATCATACAATGACTTCAAGGTTCCTTTAATGCCAGGTCTTGACTGTGGATAAGATCGATGGTTGATGTGATTTGCTGATGATCACAAGGGCGCCTTACGTGTTTATTCATATTCATTTCAAGCCATGCTGGGTGTGGGAGCTATCTTAAGGTTTTGCAATGAAGCGCTTTTTCTTTTTTTGGATTTTTCACAAAATATGCAGAAATTAAATAGGATGGGGTTCAAGAATTCTATTCTAATCCTAAGGGTAGTGATAACAACAAATAGTGTTCTAGTGGACAAATTCCTCAATTTACTGAATTCCGCTTCGCCAAGTTATACTACAACTAAGCGTGAACCAGTGCAATCTTCAAGGGTTATGCCAAAGATTTTCATATCACCGCATACACCATCATAAAGAACAATGTATACAAATGATAGAAGTTGAGCATATGCATGAAAGAGGTTCAGGCTAACTTTACACAACGAATTAGAATCACTAAAACGTCAAAAGTATGAACCAAAGGAATTCATCAATACACCATCGTATTCTCCATTGTAATCACAACACATTGACTATGCTAAACTTAATCTACTTGAAGAAATTTTAGGAGAACAAGCAAGAACTAAGATACGTCAAGTATTCACCAAACTCCAATGAAAACTTTATTATCTCAGTAACTCATAGCAACAATCTCATAAAAAATCTCCCTTTACAAATGAGAAATGAGGCCTTTATATAGGTCCTCCACTACAACGGGTGGCCCGGATGATCACAATAACCGATGGTCGAGATCATGCCACATCAGCCCTAATTAGGGTTAGGGCAATGGAAAGGAATCTACATTAATGCCATAAGGAATCCACTACTGTAGTGGGTAATAAATGCTCACCATGCATGCTAATTTAAGGAGGAGTGGGGTGTAATCAATGATCCCTATGCACACCCACTGTGCATTTAATGCATCTATCCTTGATTTCTTTGCCTGAAAGATCAAAATCGATCTAATACTATTTCCAACTCCTCTGTACTAATGCTTGGTGCAAATTCTTGCTTGAATTCTAGAACTGCAATTGCTCTTTCTGCTTTTCCCAAGCTTTCATCCCAATCTGGTAGTAAGTCCTTAGTAGTGTGCATTGTATTTGAGAAGATGGAGAAGTTCTCAAAATCATCTCTTCCATATACATTTAGTTGAAAGAATTCCTCTAACTTGACTTCAGATTATCAGTTGTCATTTCCTCTTCTCCTAATCTTTGTGATAACAAGGATGCAACTGCATTTGATATTCCTTGCTTGATGTTATCAACAATCTTTTTCCATCGACTGGATTCCCTGGTAAAGCTCTCGAACATTTCCTTAGCCATGATCACTGCACTGTACCATCGAATAAAATCATAGAAATCCCCCTCGCTGATAACTCGACCATCAATCAATTCTTGCTTTGGGGTATCCATCAGACTTTGAATGTCAGCAATCACCTCTTCTTGGTAAATATGCTCATCCACCCATGATTCCTCCATGCATTGAGTCCTAGAGATTGCAGCCAATGCCCTATTATGCACTTGCACTAATTCTTCTGCATGTTTGAAGGCTACCTCCTGAATTCCTTCGATCCAAATCTTTGCACCTTGAGCAATCCGCTTGATTCTGTCAATATCACCTACCACTTCACTGGAAACACCTGTTGGAGGGACAAATGATGGACCTTCTTCTCTTACTGGATGAGGCAAGTTATTAATGTACTGACATAAGGCCCGAATTTCTCTTTTCTACTTTTCATACCCTTCTTCTACTTTCTTCAGCCTATCCTTCAAAGCCTGTGTGGAGTCATCAAATTCTTCCAATATTTGCTCTCAGGAGGCCCGACCAAGATTTACTTTTGTAACATGATATTCATCTGGAGCAATTTGATTTTTCCCTTTGTCAACTGTGGGAGTCGCAATCTGCAAGATTCTGGATTGTAATTCTCCTCTGATGAATTTAGTATATCTTTTTGCTTTCCCTTGTTCTTCTGATCGGTCCAAAATTTCTTGTAATTCAATTGCTGGATCAACCTCATTTTGTTGATGCAATTGAATTCGTTGCCTCAACCATTCCGGAATGGGTATACTTTGGTCCCCCGGAATTACCAATTGTTCTTTCCTTTGGACTGCTCGAATGTCAATCTCTTCTTCACCTCCTGGACTATCCATTGTAACCCCAGGAACTATAGCTTCGGCACTTGGAAGATGTATTGCTACCCCTGGAGTTTCTTCCTCTAGTGGACCATCTCCATCATTAATCATTTCTCGCTCTAAGATCGTAGTAAGACTTTCTTCTGTAGCAATATCTTGATCTCTCCCTCTTTCTTGCATAGATTTTTCATAAGCATTTATACTCAACCTATCATGAATTGGCATATCCAAATTCTCTTCTTGCTCAAATCTCCTTATACTTGTCCCTATATCCTGCCTTTCAAAAGTTTCTATCTCTTGGACACTTGGAGTTCGACTTGGAGAAGAGGGAGCATCTTCGTATTTCTGCTTCTTATTTTGAGATTCTTGGATGACTTCTTCAATCCTAGGACGCTTTTCTCGAGGTACCTCCTTCCCTTTCTTGGTTCCTACATCTTCGGACGGAGCTCCCCTTTCTTCAACAGTCCCTTCAGATATTTGTCTTGATCTTTCATCCCTGAGTGGTCTGTGGCCAAGCAACCTATATGTGAATCCTTTAGCTGGTGCAACTAATCTTTCAAGCTTACGCTCGATCCACCACTTTGTAAAATCTAAGACTGGTTTTGAAAGGGTTTCAAGATCTGTAATTTCTTTCTTCTTCCAATCAAATGGTTGAGCTGTCATTTCTGGATTGAATCCTTTTCGCATCATATTTGGGTCCTCCTCCATTTGATCAGGAACCTTGAATATGTTGCATGTTCTAATAATGTTCAATGTAGTCTTGAATGCAATCTTTTTCTAATCTCGTTCTCGTCTGCTGCATTTGCCCAAAAATCTTCAAGGTGAACCTTGTGTTGGTACTTTGACCCTCCTACTGATGAGATCTTGTTGAAAGGATCAAAATCATTCCTCTTTGGATAAAGCGGAAGGCGAAAGAAGTGGAGCTCATCTGATGATTTCTCTGCAGCTTTTAGACATGGGCATACCTCAGTTTTCCCTTCTCCTATGGAAATTGGAAACTGCAATCCCAACGTCTTCTTCCGTTCTTAAATCTTTTCATAGGCAGTAAGTTGTCGAGTAAGCTCTAACAAGACCATCTTATCCGTTGGATACCTAGGAAGTTTGTATGGCTCCGTGGAGAATCCTTGAACTCAGATGTATGAAAAGGTGAGAAATTGAATGAACCAGGTGCCATATTCTTCAACCAACTTCATTGCACCCATTGACATTCTTATATGTGGCCTCTTTTGTAGTGTTCTTACTATGCGCATGGCAAATATATCATTAACCCTCATGTAATCATCCTTTGAATACAAATGCAACTGCGGGTAACATTCGTGGACTTTGAGGTGTTGGCTTCCGCTTCCAATTGGTCCTTTGCATCGTAGTCCATCATAATTTGTCCTTCGTGCTAGCATGTAGATGACATAGGAGCTCATGTAAAATTTCCTTGTATGCTCTAGATTCATCAACTGCTCATTTAGGTTATCACTTATGAGCCCAGCCCAATCTATTTTGTCACCTTCCTCCATTACTTGCTCAACAAAATACCACATCCAAGATTCAAACCTATAAGAATTAGGCATGCCAAATATGCGACTCAACATCATGACCATATCACTATATTCCCTCTGCAAGTCGAGCCATACTATTTCTTTAGGAATCTTAGAATGATGTGGTCTATTCTTTTTCAACCATCTTTTGTTGATTATTTCTTCACAAAAATTGATTCCAGATGTATAGATTCTCAGTGCTTGCTCTTGTGTTTTTGTGACCATCCTTGGATTTGAAGGAATTCCAAATGCTTTAGAAATGGATGTCGGAGAAAAATCTGCCAGAATATTTCGTTCCGAATCCCGGATGGTTCTGTCTCTAGGACTGTAATGCTTGGTACATTCCACGATTAACTCTGGATGTTGAAAAGAAGGAGGGAAACCAGCTGCAGCAAAAATTCCACTTCTGAAAATTTTTGTAGCCAGGTGTGTTGGGTGATAGTCGTTATATCCGAGCATTCTCCGGTTAAAATCTTTCAAATCAAGGCCGCCAAGACTTGTATCTCCAATTTTTGTCCACTTTGACACAATGTTGGATTCAGGATAGAATCCTCTCCTTTCATTCTTTATCAATTGTCCTCGCGTTTCTCCTGTTCCCCTGGGCTCTGCCATTTTCCTTTCCTGCAAAATAGAAAACGTAGATACATAAGACTATGCAAGGAAAGCATTAAAAACAACATATATGACTTGTCCATAAGACATAGATTTTGGATTTTCGCCAAAATTTCCATACTCCTTTCAAGATTCACTTTTCAACACTTTCGCGAAAAATATGAAATTCCACAACTCACTGCAAAGAAAAATCCTTTCTGATAGGATTCAAAATCTTCTGACGTGAATTCCCAGAAAACTCCTCAACAATTTCAGAAAATTTCTCAAAAAATCTGCTTCCTTGAACTCCTCAAATCTTACTCCTATTCTTGATCTGCTCTTCAAATTTCTGTGTGAGCCTGAATGAATGAGAGGGTTTCTTATAGAAATCATCCTTCAAAAAAGATGCCTTTAAAGCTGCAGACTAAAATTAAGCAGCTACTTTACTTAACCATTAAGGTTTCCATTTTTTGTGCCACTTGTCGCTTTTTTGCTACTTGATTCAAAAAGTTGCTATCTTTAATGCTCTTAGCTTCATGATGAAGCTGAGTATTCTTCTATTTTGATTTTTTTTTTTAGCTTTATTAATTAAATATCAATTAAAAAAAATAAAAATCAATATTTAATTAACTTGCATTTTTAAATGAAAAATCAAATTTATTTGCAACCTTTTCTCCATTTTTATTTTTTGGATTATTATTCAAGAAAAAATCAAATTAAATATTAGCAAACTAATATTTAATTTTTTAATGTAAATCCAAAAGAAATCTTTTGAAGGAAAATCATTTTTTCGCTTTTCCTCTCTGAATTCAACTTTCACTTCATAAGAAAATTCATCCTTCCTCTAAATTTTCTGATTTTTTGCAAAATTTTCAATTTTCCGCTTTTCACGATTTTTACCAGTAAGCAACTGTTTCCAAAGAGCTTATATAATTTTCTATGCCCACAGGGTTCTCTGAGCCATTGTTAAGATTTTGAATATAATCTTTGCACGAATTGGAGCGACTGGATTCATCCAAACCATTGTCATGATCCTCAAAACTAGTAGATGAAAGTTCATGAACAACAAGATCCGAAGAAGCACTACAATGCTTAATCATAGACAGTTGATCACGTTTTGAATTTAGGGCTTCTCGCAGATGATCAAAGGATTAGCCTTTTAAAATACAAGAGCCATTGTTCCTTTGGGCTTTTATAATAACATTATCACTAGTGCTGCTGCTGCTGTTATGAGGACTGAGATTGCTGCTTGTAGGCAAGGAAGCATCCCTGGTGCATTTTTCATCCTGTTTAGATGATCCTTTATATGACAATCTTCTGGTGAATGACAAACAACTTCAACTTTCTGTGAGTTACAAAAAAGCTGATGATGCTGAAGTAGCTACTCCAGATGAAGCTTCAGTAACCGTGGACATATCCGTGCGACCCCTCAGTGGATGCTTTGCCTTGGATGGGAGATAAAGTTCTCAATCCCTAAATCTGCACTCAAAATTTGCTGGAGCGGGTTTTTCTTGGAATGAAGGATTTTATCCTTCACGTAATATTTCCCTACTCCTTCAGATTTGCGCTCCATGATTTCCGGAGCGGGCTTTTTATGAAATGGCGGATTTTCCTTTTGCACAATTTTCTTCACTCCTGCAAAATTGCGCGCCAAGATTTAATAGGTCGGGGTTTTCGAGGATTGGAGGATTTTGCCATATTCCTCCACTCCTGCTGGCTTGCGCTCCACGCGTTAATAAGTCGGGGTTTTTATGGAGTGAAGGAATTTCCTCATTTCCTGACTTCTTCAGTCTTGCGCTCCGCAGAAGAAGGAAACAACTGGCAAAAAGTTTTAAAAAACGGAAGGGGGGTCCCACAGGGAAATGTTACAAATATTTCAAGGATAAGACTTAATCCGAACTCTGAATCTCTGGTTTCTCAATCTTACGTCATCAATAAGAGAGAAAACAAGCCAAAAGGGGAGAATAATCATATATTGGATCAAAAACACATTTACTTTGCGACAACCTGAGTGTGTGCAATTTATATTAATTCCATCTCAACAAGACCACTCAGAAATCTTAGGATTAATCATGACAAGTTATTGATTCCTCTTGACTTCAAAAGCATCCTGGACATTGCCCCGCTGCCAGTTAGGCGTCCATAGCCCCGACGGAGTTGTCACTGTAAAACCAACGGAGATTGCTCCACTTCCGGCGAATTATTCTTTAGAACACCTATGGAGATTTCCGCGTACCCCCAAAGCCAATCTCATTATTTCATCATTTTTCTCTTTTTCTTTTTTTATTTTCTCTTGAATTTGTATTTCATTTCTCTCTTTTCTCTTGGCTTGTAAGCAATGAAGCTTACCATGGGTTTAGGAGTTACAGTGGCGCTGAAGCAAGATTTTTAAAATTTTCACAAGTCATGACCTTTCCAAAGACACATAAATGGACTTAGAGCAATAGTTAAGAGTGTGAAATATGTGGCAACCTCAGAGTTCATGCGTCGAGACACAATGTATGATTAACCTTCCGAGTCAAGTATGTTTTCTAACCTACTGAAAATATATGAAGGATAGCCGAGATTTTAATGCTCTCCATAACAATTATCCAAGAAATGAAATAAAAAAAACTCGGCGAAGTCTTCAGATGAAGTAACCAAATCATGACACCACTCCACTTGCAAAAAGGAGATTCTCACAGTTATGAGCCACCTAGCAAAAGCCAAAACCGAAGCCAAACCAAAAGAAGAGAGAAAACAGAACCACCCAAGGAAGACAACCTAGGGAAAAATAAAACAAAACAATCAAGGGAAAGAAACCTAAACTACGCAAAGCCAAAACTCCTAACCAAGAGAGGGGAGACAAACCAAAACGCCCACCTAACTAAAAAAAAGGAAAAACAAAAACAAAAACACACCACAAAGGAAAACCTAAACTAACTATGTACAAGTTAGGCTTCACAAAGAAAACCTAAGGGCAGAAATAATGCTTGAGGAATTGCCCATTGATAGGCAATTGGACTTCCTTTCCTGTTAGAGTCTTAAGCTTGAATGCATTATCTCCCAAAATTTCAGAAATCTGATAAGGACCTTTCCATAGATTATCAAACTTGTCATGTCCACCTTTCTTTTCATGTGCCTTATCCCAGCGAAGTACCAGATCTGAAATTCGAAATTCTTTAACCTTTGCCATTTTGTCAAACCATCTCTTAACAACTCCTTGATGTTTAGCAAACTTTTCCAATGCTTCGTCCCTCTTCTCTTCCAAGTGCAATAATTGGGTCAAACGTGTTTGCACTCTATCTTCTCCTTCCATAAAATCTTGCATGAATCGTAGTGTTGGAATCCTCAATTGGATAGGAAAAATTGGATCTTGTCCGTAGACCAAATGATATGGAGATGTCCCTAAAGAACTCTTTATTCTGATCCTATTCGCCCAAAGTGCAAATCTCAGCTGTGTATGCCAATCTCTAGGGTTATTGTCTAATAACTTCTTCATTGCACTCAATAGATTTTTGTTTGTTGATTCTGCCAATCCATTCCCTTGCGGATAGCGGTTTGATGAAAAGTTTAGTGTGATCCCATAGTCAAATGCCCAGTTTGAGAACTTCAACGATCTAAATGCTGGCCCATTATCACGTATAAATGCATGGGTACATCCAAACTTGGTAATGATATTTTTTTCAAGAAATTTGATAACAACCTCCGTTGTACAATTTTTCAGTGATTGAGCCTCGGTCCATCTGGTGCAATAGTCTGTAGTAGTTAGGATATACTGGTGGTGTCCTGATGATGGTGGATTGATGGGACCGATGAAATCTAACCCTCATTTTGCGAATGGTTTTACTTCAATAACAAGTTGTAATGGCATAGCAGGATTTCTTTCACGTGTCGCAGCTATCTGACATCTGTGACAAGTCTTCACGTGTTCATAAGTGTCTTTAAACAAGGTTGGACAATAATACCCTGCTCTTGATATTTGATGAGCCATAGCCAAACCACTTCCATGACTGGTTCCATATTTACTATGAAAATGCTCAAGGATGTGTCCAGCCTCTTCCTTTCCAACACATCTCAAATAAACCCCATCATGATTCTTTCTATATAGCACAGATCCTTGAAGCGTAAAATTTTGACTCTTCATTCTCAATGAACGCTTTTGAACAGAGTTCAAGTGTGATGGAGACTTATGGTTCAACAAATAATGAACAATATCATCATACACTCATCCGGGGATACTTCTTCTAACACATACTTGTTGTACTAACCTGGGACCAGTTGTAGACAGGGTTTGGGCTAGAGCTTGTCCTCGTACTAACTTCATTGGTTGTATCTCCATGTCATATTCTTGAATAATTGCCATCCACTTTCCTCTTCTTTCTCCCAATTCATTCTGCATTAGCAAAGTCTTTACTGTTGCATCAGGAACTATTGCATAAACCTTGCTTCTTAGGATGTAATGTCGAAATTTCTTTATTGCTTTCACCAAAGCATAAGCTTGTTTTTCAACATTCGGATATCTCAATTTTGCATCTTTCATGGGTGAACTCATGAATGCAATAGGATGTTCATCCTGATCATCTGCCTTCTGGGTGAGGATAGCTGCACAAGTGTGTTTTGAGGCAAAAGAATATATATAAAAAGGCTTGGTGTAGTCAGGACTCAACAAAATAGGAGCATCCACAATTGCTTGCTTGATTTCTTTGAATGCCTTTTTTGCTGTAGGTGTCCAATCTATCCTTGCTCCTTTCTTTAGCATGTCATTTAATGGCCTTACTATCTCTGCGAATCCAGTTATGAACTTCCTTACAAAGTTAATTTTCCCAAAGAATGACTTTAATTCTTTCTGACTAGCTGGCAATCCTATCTTTGATATTGCCTCAATGCGCTTAGGATCAATTGAGATTCCTCGTTCTGATATTACATGTCCTAACAATTTCCCTTCAGTGACAGTGAACATGCATTTCTTTGGATTCAAGGAAATCCCATATCTTCTACATCTTTGGAAGATTCTCCTCAAATCACTGATTTGATCTTCCCTGCGTCGAGAGAATACTGTGAGATCATCCATGTAAATGATGATGCACTTCTTTACCAAGTCTCTGAAAGCATAATCCATGGCCCTTTGAAAAGTGGCTCCTGCATTGATCAAACCGAAAGGCATTCTTCTATAAGCAAATGTACCCCACTTAGTTGTGAATGCCGTCTTTAGTCTATCTTCTTCTTCTACCATCACTTGGTTATATCCAAAATAACCATTTAAAAATGACATCATTTGAGAACCGTTAACAACTTGTATCACTTCATCTAATGACGACACTGGATAATTATCCTTCTTTGAAGCTCTGTTGAGATTTCTAAAGTCCACGCACAACCTTATCTCTCCATTCTTCTTTCTAACAGGTACAAGGTTGGCGACCCACGTTGAGTGTCAAACTGGGAATATAATCCTTGCTGACAATAACTTCTTCACTTCTTGATGTATTAGTGGTTCTAACAATGGATTCATTGGTCTCTGCCTTTGTCTAAATGGTTTACTGTTTGGCTTTAACGGAATAGTATGTGTAATGAGAGACGTATCATATGTCTTCAGATCTTCATATCCCCAAGCAATCACATCAGGGAATTCCTTCATAAGCTTCAATATTTCCTCCTTTTCTATGGGGGTACAAACTTTCCCGATAAATACATTCTTGACATTTTCTCTCATTCCCAAGTTCACCTTTTCACATTCCCCTCCTTCAGTACTTTGGTACTTGAGGGAACTTAGTCTGTTGGCATCAAAAATTCACTCTAGTTCAATCATTCCTTTTGGAATGGTATTTGTCCTTAAATTCATAATCTCATCGATTTCAAATTGAGCTTGTTGTTTTTCTCCTTCATCTATGACTTGTGCTTCAAATACCCTCGAGCTTGTCAAAAAATCAAGAATATGCTTGTCATCTTCAAACACTTGAAAATTTGTGATGTTGTCAGGAACTGATGGTACTGAAGTCAGCTCAACCATAAATTTCTTCCCACAATCCATGGCTAATGGTTCTAATGAACTTGCAGATTGAGCCAAAGAGTTTGCTACTGGATTGCTTGTTCAATTTATCCTTTTAATAGTGAAAGCATCAAAGCTTTCGATTAGGTCCCAAACTCTATTGCGATACCGACCCAATCTTTTATCATGGCATGTATATTTCTTGCGTACCTGTCCAATGACTATGTCTGAATCTCCACATACGTGTAGGATTTTGGCACCCTTTTGGATAGCGAGGAGCAATCCAATGACCAATGATTCATACTCAGCCACATTATTAGTGCAAGGGAACTGCAACCTATGTGATGCCAAATATGTTTCTCCAGTTGGGCTGATGAGTTCAACACCATCTCCACTACCTTTCTTTGATTTGGATCCATCAAAGGATAGAGTCCATACTTGATCATTTTCATATTCCATGGGTGATTTTATCTTTGAATCCTTGGATTCTTTTTGATGTTCTTCTTGTCCTATTTCACCTTCTCGAATTCTTTCTTGTTGTGGGTCTAAAATTTTCATACAGGATGAGTTCATTTTGACCACATTTTCTGCTATCCATGCTTGTGGAACCATTTTGGAAACTTGTGCAATTGCTTCTTTGCACATGGTGCATGATATCTCAGAATGAAAAGCATCATGTATTCTACACCAGTTGGGTAACAACAGATTTTGAATGGATGCACCTTTTCCTAGTTCAACTTCCTGCTTAATGCTTTTTAGGACAAAATTCCTAAAATTCTCAAACATTCCTTCATTCAGCGATGGTTCTGAATTATCCATAACTGGTACCTTAGTGAAATTTGGAGTCACATCCGGACATCCCCCTTGATTGTAACCTTGCAACATTAAAACCTCTCCAGTTTTGGGAATATATGATCCCAAAGTGGTTTCCATAAACAAGATCTCATTGTGTTCACCATACTCAGTGATCAACAACCGGAGCCTTGGAGTGCTCTCTATCCTTATCTGATTGGGAATTCCCTTCCATGGGAGCCACATGTGTGAAAAGTCCGTTGCGATATAACCATTCAATTTCCTTGCCCAATCTCTACTAAGAAGCATGCCATACCCTTTAGGAATATCCACAACAGATATGTCAATACAACTTTGAACACGTGGATCAGAGGCCAATTGCATGTGAATATTATTCAACTCTCCCATGACTGGGACTTCAGTTTTATCCAATTGTGTGACTTTCTTGTCAGTCTGAAGTGGAATCAATCCCAACTTTCTACATATGTCCAATGGCATTACATTACTTGATGCACCAGAGTCAATTAAACAATTATGTAACATTTTTCCGAAAATTCTAATAGATACTAGGAAAGGTGCAGGTTCCTCCTTCCCTTGATAAAAAACCACTGGCTTCTGCCCTTTTGAATCAAATGTCTCATTGTTATGTATAGAATTTCTCCCATTTTGAGTTGTCATGGAACTTTCCACTATAGGAGAATTATCTTTGATCATTTCTAGTGATGGATCTTTTGAAGATACTTGTCCATTTGATGTAACCTTTTGATCATCCTGAGAGTTTTGCACCATTCCAATGAAACTTGAAGGATTCTCAGCAAGCTTAGATGCATATGGTGATACATCATCTGCAACATTGGTGTTTTGCGCAAAATTATATTGTTGGACATTGGATACCCCTCTTGGAGGATGTGATACATTTTGAGAAACAGTCTTTGTGGGGGCGTCATTGAAACTTTCCAATAATGTATCTCTAATTTCTGAAATCTTCATCAATTCATATAGTGGAAGACTCACTTTAATTTTCTTGAATTCCTCTAGTACATAAGTACTCAACCTTTTCAATTCCTCTCTAGAAGGACTTCCTTTCTGTTTTTGTCCTGGATTTTCACATTGCCTTTGTTCTCCTTGTTGAGCAGAGGATTGAAGATTATTCTTTCCTTTATCACTTTGTGAAGAATTTGTCATGGGAGATTGGCCTCTATCTCCTTGAGAGCTTGTGTGTTGTCGATATTCAGGGGAGTCTTTGAGAGGCTCAGGATTATTGTTCGCATTTGGATGCGGGGGAGTTGAAAAGTTATTTGGAGGAACTGATGATGTTAATGGCTCATGGTTCCTATAATTCCTCTGATATGTCTTTATTGGAGTATTACCCGATGTTTGTTGAAAGGCTTGCACTTCACTTGTTCCTTCCACCAAGACACTATTATATAGAGGAGGAAATAAAAATCCATCCTTATGTAATGATTCATTTGGGGATACTGGTGGAGGTTGATTTTCTGGTGGGACTTGATAATGTGGCATCTCTATAGGACCATTTGCTGAAGCTGGTGGGAATTTTTGATTAGCTTGTATTGGCATGTAATCCTGAGAATCAGGAGGAGGAAATTTAAAATCATCAAAAACCAATGCTTGGTCATATCTTGGTGAGGGTACCATCTCATATCCCGTAGGAGGAGGATTCTCAGATGTGGTAGTGTTCCTCACTTCTCCCTTGAAAATATCTGCTGCTCTTTGAAATTCGTGACACTGTAATTTAGAATGTTGACTAGTCTCATGTAATCTACACCATCCAGATAGTGCAGCTTTTGCTAAGAAAACTTTATCAGCTGGGTGATTCTCAGATGGAGGATTATCCATTGGTGACGGTACGCCTCCATTATTTGGATTAGTGTTCCATGATCTTCTTTGATGACCTTGGTTATTATTACGATATCCTTGATTACCTTCATTGAATCCTTGGTTGTGTCCTTGATTACTATCATGATGTGGAGGGGTATTCCCTTGATAACCTCGGTTGCTACCTTGATATGACTGATAATTCCTTCGTGCATTTTGCAACTGATTATTTTGATTTCTAAGGTAAGTGACCTCAGTGGACAACTTTTTCACTTGTTCAATCAAATCTCTCATCTCATCTTTTTTCTCTTGGGTCCTTGTAGAATTTGTCGTGTTCTGGAGATAAATTGGTTGTGTGGGCATTGCCTGCGACATAGGTTCTCCAGGGTGCAACACTAACTGGCTCGGAGGGGCAGGAACTGGATTGATAGTCGGAGCATAATTCAAAACTCCTTGATTCAATGCATTTGCATTTCCAAAATAGCTAGGTGCTCCATTCATAGTTGCCGGTGATTGTAAACTAACTTTCTCCGCCTCAGCATATGCTTGGATCAAACTTGCAGGAGCCGGATGAGTTTTTTGAACAAACATAGATGTGAAACAGTCTAGGGCTGCATAGTAGATAGGTCGTGCTGCATCATCTCCCATGCGATATGGATCACGCAATCTTGAATAAGCCCTTTGAAATCGGTTATTGAAAGGACCAATTGATTCACGTTCTTGTCTCCTTATCTCGATAAACTGACTATACAATTCTGCAGGGGTGATAGGCAATCTGAACTTCCCAAGGAATGCATCCTTCAATTGTTGCCAAGTCTGTATTGAATTTGAAGGTAGGTTGATATACCAGTAAAATGCTTCCTCACCCAATGAATAAGGGAATAGTCTACATGCAACATCCTCATCTTGCACGTTTCTATTCTAGAGGACATCCTCAAAAATTTTAATTTGTTCATCAGCAGTGCGACTCACATCATTCACAAAGAATTTAGAACAAAAGTGTTCAGGATTCTTTGGCATATTATTGTATGTGGCAAATGTTGCAAGGGGTGATGCATTCTGCGGACGCCATTGCTGGGCCATTGCTGGAACTTGTTGTTGGACAGTTGCAGGTGAAACAACTTGTATAGGTATTTGCACAAATAACTGTTAAATTTGTGTAGCTCTTGGTGGAACTCCTCCTTGGATTGATCCTTGTGCTTGATGTTGAGGTGGTGGAGTTTGGAATATCCTTGTGAGATCAGCTACACTTGGTGAATTCTGACTCGTAGATGCTTCTTTATTTCCTCGCCTAGGCTTTGGATAAAAACTCAACTCTTCTAATTCGTGCGCTCCCGGGGTGAATCTCAAGGATCTTCGATGTACCTCGGGCGAGGATGAATTAATGTTCTCCAGTATGTGAAACTGCCATGAAATATTTTAGTCAAGCCCTCCTTCTAGCGCCAGTTTCTGTTGATGTGTGTTTTATGACTCACCAAATAGTAGAACAAAATACCAAAATATCTTATCCTCTCTTGAATAAAGTCTTGTGTATGCTAAGATTGCTAGAAGATCATACAATGACTTCAAGGTTCCTTTAATTCCAGGTCTTGACTGTGGATAAGATCGGTGGTTGATGTGATTTGCTGATGATCACAAGGGGGCCTTACGTGTTTATTCATATTCATTTCAAGCCATACTGGATGTGGGAGCTATCTTAAGGTTTTGCAGTGAAGCGCTTTTTTTTTTTTTGGATTTTTCACAGAATATGCAAAAATTAAATAGGATGGGGTTCAGGAATTCTATTCTAATCCTAAGGGTAGTGATACCAACAAATAGTATTCTAGTGGACAAATTCCTCAATTTACTGAATTCCGCTTCGCCAAGTTATACTACAACTAAGCGTGAACCAGTGCAATCTTCAAGGGTTATGCCAAAGATTTTCATATCACCGCATACACCATCATAAAGAACAATGTATACAAATGATAGAAGTTGAGCATATGCATGAAAGAGGTTTAGGCTAACTTTACACAACGAATTAGAATCACTAAAACGTCAAAAGTATGAACCAAAGGAATTCATCAATACACCATCGTATTCTCCATTGTAATCACAACACATTGACTATGCTAAACTTAATCTACTTGAATAAATTTTAGGAGAACAAGCAAGAACTAAGATACGTCAAGTATTCGCCAAACTCCAATGAAAACTTTATTATCTCAGTAACTCATAACAACAATCTCATAAAAAATCTCCCTTTACAAATGAGAAATGAGGCCTTTATATACGTCCTCCATTACAACGGGTGGCCCGGATGATCACAATAACCGATGGCCGAGATCATGCCACATCAGCCCTAATTAGGGTTAGGGCAATGGAAAGGAATTTACATTAATGCCATAAGGAATCCACTACTGTAGTGGGTAATAAATGCTCACCATGCATGCTAATTTAAGGAGTGGGGTGTAATAAATGATCCCTATGCACACCCACTCTGCATTTAATGCATCTATCCTTGATTTCTTCGCCTAAAAGATCAAAATTGATCTAATACTATTTCCAACTCCTCTGTACTAATGCTTGGTGGAGATTCTTGCTTGAATTCTAGAACTGCAATTGCTCTTTCTCCTTTTCCCAAGGTTTCATCCCAATCTGGTAGTAAGTCCTTAGTAGTGTGCATTGTATTTGAGAAGATGGAGAAGTTCTCAAAATCATCTCTTCCATATACGTTTAGCTGAAAGAATTCCTCTAACTTGACTTTCAAATTATCAGTTGTCATTTCCTCTTCCCCTAATCTTTGTGATAACAAGGATGCAACTGCATTTGATATTCCTTGCTTGATGTTATCAACAATCTTTTTCCATCGACTCGATTCCCTAGTAAAGCTCTCGAACATTTCCTTAGCCATGATCATTGCACTGTACCATTGAATAAAATCATAAAAATCTCCCTCGCTGATAACTCGACCATCAATCAATTCTTGCTTTGGGGTATCCATCAGACTCTGAATGTCGGCAATCACCTCTTCTTGGTAAATATGTTCATCCACCCATGATTCCTCCATGCATTGAATCCTAGAGACTGCAGGCAATGCCCTATTATGCACTTGCACTAATTCTTCTGCATGTTTGAAGGCTACCTCCTGAATTCCTTCGATCCAAATCTTTGCACCCTGAGCAATCCGCTTGATTCTGTCAATATCACCTACCACTTCATTGGAAACACCTGTTGGAGGGACAAATGATGGACCTTCCTCTCTTACTGGATGAGGCAAGTTATTGATGTTCTGACATAAGGCCCGAATCTCTCTTTTCTGCTTTTCATACCCTTCTTCTACTTTCTTCAGCCTATCCTTCAAAGCCTGTGTGGAGTCATCAAATTCTTCCAATATTTGCTCTCGGGAGGCCCGACCAAGATTTACTTCTGTAACATGATATTCATCTGAAGCAATCTGATTTTTCCCTTTGTCAACTGTGGGAGTCGCAATCTGCAAGATTCTGGATCCTGATTCTCCTCTGATGAATTTAGTATATTTTTTTGCTTTCCCTTGTTCTTCTGATTGGTTTGATCGGTCCAAAATTTCCTGTAATTCAATTGTTGGATCAACCTCCTTTTGTTGATGCAATTGAATTCGTTGCCTCAACCATTCCGGAATGGGTATACTTTGGTCCCCCGGAATTACCAATTGTTCTTTCCTTTGGACCGCTCGAATGTCAATCTCTTCTTCACCTCCTGGACTATCCATTGTAACCTCAGGAACTATAGCTTCGGTACTTGGAAGATGTATTGCTACCCCTGGAGTTTCTTCCTCTAGTGGACCATCTCCATCATTAATCATTTCTCGCTCTAAGATTGTAGCAAGACTTTCTTCTGTAGCAATATCTTGATCTCTCCCTCTTTCTTGCATGGATTTTTCATAAGCATTTATACTCAACCTATCATGAATTGGCCTATCCAAATTCTCTTGGACACTTGGAGTTCGACTTGGAGAAGAGGGAGCATCTCCGTGTTTCTGCTTCTTATTTTGAGATTCCTGGATGACTTCCTCAATCTTAGGATGCTTTTCTTGAGGTACCTCCTTCCCTTTCTTGGTTCCTACATCTTCGGATGGAGTTCCCCTTTCTTCAACAGTCCCTTCAGATATTTGTCTTGATCTTTGATCCCTGAGTGGTCTATGGCCAAGCAACCTATATGTGAATCCATTAGCTGGTGCAACTAATTTTTCAAGCTTACGCTCGATCCACCACTTTGTAAAATCTAAGACTGGTTTTGAAAGGGTTTCGAGATCTGTAATTTCTTTCTTCTTCCAATCAAATGGTTGAGCTGTCATTTCTGGATTGAATCCTTTTTGCATCATATTTGGGTCCTCCTCCATTTGATCAGGAACCTTGAATATGTTACATGTTCTAATAATGTTCAATGGTAGTCTTGAATGCAATCTTTTTCTAATCTCGTTCTCGTCTGCTGCATTTGCCCAAAAGTCTTCAAGGTGAACCTTGTGTTGGTACTTTGACCCTCCTGCTGATGAGATCTTGTTGAAAGGATCAAAATCATTCCTCTTTGGATAAAGCGGAAGGCGAAAGAAGTGGAGCTCATCTGATGATTTCTCTGCAGCTTTTAGACATGGGCATACCTCAGTTTTCCCTTCTCCTATGGAAATTGGAAACTGCAATCCCAACTTCGTCTTCCCTTTCTAAATCTTGTCATAGGCAGTAAGTTGTCGAGTAAGCTCTAACAAGACCATTGTATCCGTTGGATACCTAGGAAGTTTGTATGGCTCCGTGGAGAATCCTTGAACTCGGATGTATGAAAAGGTGGGAAACTGAATGAACCAGGTGCCATATTCTTCAACCAACTTCATTGCACCCATTGACATTCTTATATGTGGCCTCTTTTGTAGTGTTCTTACTATGCGCATGGAAAATATATCATTAACCCTCATGTAATCATCCTTTGAATACAAATGCAACTGCGGGTAACATTCGTGGACTTTGAGGTGTTGGCTTCCGCGTCCAATTGGTCTTTTGCATCGTAGTCCATCATAATTTGTCCTCCGTGCTAGCATGTAGATGACATAGGAGCTCATGTGAAATTTCCTTGTATGCTCTAGATTCATCAATTGCTCATTTAGGTTATCACTTATGAGCCCAACCCAATCTATTCTGTCACCTTCCTCCATTACCTGCTCAACAAAATACCACATCCAAGATTCAAACGTACAAGAATAAGGCATGCCAAATATGCGACTCAACATCATGACCATATCATTATATTCCCTCTGCAAGTCGAGCCATACTATTTCTTTAGGAATCTTAGAATGATGTGGTCTATTCTTTTTCAACCATCTTTTGTTGATTATTTCTTCACAAAAATTGATTCCAGATGTATAGATTCTCAGTGCTTGCTCTTGTGTTTTTGTGACCATCCTTGGATTTGAAGGAATTCCAAATGCTTTAAAAATGGATGTCGGAGAAAAATCTGCCAGAATATTTCGTTCCGAATCCCGGATGGTTCTGTCTCTAGGACTGTAATGCTTGGTACATTCCACGATTAACTCTGGATGCTGAAAAGGAGGAGGGAAACCAGTTGCAGCAAAAATTCCACTTCTGAGAATTTTTGTAGCCAGGTGTGTTGGGTGATAGTCTTTATATCCGAGCATTCTCCGGTTAAAATCTTTCAAATCAAGGCCGCCAAGACTTGTATCTCCAATTTCTGTCCACTTTGACACGATTTTGGATTCAGGATAGAATCCTCTCCTTTCATTCTTTATCAATTGTCCTCGCGTTTCTCCTGTTCCCCTGGGCTTTGCCATTTTCCTTTCCTGCAAAATAGAAAACGTAGATACATAAGACTATGCAAGGAAAGCATTAAAAACAACATATATGACTTGTCCTTAAGACAGATTTTGGATTTTCGCCAAAATTTCCATACTCCTTTCAAGATTCACTTTTCAACACTTTTGCGAAAAATATGAAATTCCACAACTCACTGCAAAGAAAAATCCTTTCTGATAGGATTCAAAATCTTCTGACGTGAATTCCCAGAAAACTCCTCAACAATTTCAGAAAATTTCTCAAAAAATCTGCTTCCTTGAACTCCTCAAATCTTAATCCTATTCTCGATCTGCTCTTCAAATTTCTGTGTGAGCTTGAATGAATGAGAGGGTTTCTTATAGAAATCATCCTTCAAAAAAGATGCCTTTAAAGCTACAGACTAAAATTAGGCAGCTGCTTTACTTAACCATTAAGGTTTCCATTTTTTGTGCCACTTGTCGCTTTTTTGCTACTTGATTCAAAAAGTTGCTATCTTTAATGCTCTTAGCTTAATGATGAAGCTGAGTATTCTTCTATTTTGATTTTTTTTTTAGCTCCCCCTCAACTCCATGTTGTCCTCACTTTGGTGCATACCCACACCCTTACTCCTCCCCCTGTAGGTACCTTGGTTCTGGTCATGCACATTGTGATACAGGACTCACCTATAGTCCACAAGCTTGAATTTGAGTTTGGTGATATAAAATTCCGCTTGGCTTTGCCAAGATTTGATGACTTTTTTTTCAGTCCTCTGTATAGTCGCACAATACCCATCACGTTCGTTGGGCATGTTCTCTTCTATCTTGGTGATTGGACCTAACCTTGTGAAGTATGAAAGGTTGTAGGTGCAGTGGGTAACCGGGGATCCATGTCCAATCTCCCAATGTAGTTCGAAAACCTCTCCTCGGCTTTGCTATGTGTAGGAAGGTCTCAAGCTGCACCCTCCAATCGGATCTGACACATCTAGTTATCACTTGATGCAGCCCTGACTTTGCACTAAAATCCAACCCCCATGCGCAGAAAAGTGATGAGTTGTCTCTGCTGGCTCTCAGTTTATAGTCTACTAGCAAGAAGTCATAGCCCAAAAGACCTCGTACCATGATTAAGAACCACATGTCATCTATAGTTGGAGGCTGCTCCATCGTAACCTCACCCCAGAAAAAGCATCTCTTGCTTAGGTGACTGCAGGCTGAATTTGGCTTCCATGATTACAGAATTCAATGTGAATTGAAACCATCTGTTTGCCATTTGTCTACCATCTTTCTACCCTGCCAGCCAACAAATTTACTTTACATTTGTGTTGAGCAGTTTCAACGTCCTTCAACACTTATTTACTTCTGCATTTACCACCAATCCTGCATGTGCTTTGTCAGCATTGATGTCCACCAGTAGGGGTTTTATCCACCTCAACCTTGGTTTACCAGCATTTCCCTCTTTGGTGTCTGCATCCAGGGATTTTATCCACCGTGTCGTTACTTCCCTAGGTGTCATTGCTTTGGAGGTTTTGTCATCTTTAGTGTTCATCTCCGGTGATTTCATCCACCCCTATCCTTTCCGACCAGAGTACACTGTGGCGAGGAAACATCCTCTTGCCATTTGTACACCACCTTTTTTCGGGCCTCTCACTATTCCCTTCATGTCCTTCACATGTGTGTTGAGCTGTCTTGATATTCTTTAACAATTACTGATTGTCATGTTATGTGCTTAGTCATCATTTGTGTCTGCCACTGGGAATTTTGTCCACCTCAACATTGGTCTACCAGTATTTCTACCATTGGTGTCTCTCACTGGGTATTTTATCTACTATATTCTTCCTTTCCAAGGTGCAACCTCTTTGGGGTTTCTAACATCGTTGGTGTCCACCACCGAGAGATTTATCCGCCTCAATCTTGGTTTACCAACATTTCCCACGCTGGTATTTGCCATGGAGGATTTTATCCACCATGTCATCCTATCCCTAGTTGCCACTTCTTTAGAGATTTTATCAACTTTGGTGCCCACCTTTGGGGATTTGTTCCACTATGTCTTCCCGTCCCTAGGTGCCACTACTCCACATTTGTCGCCTAATTGCTTTGGCAACTCCCTACTTGGATAGGGAGTCTAGCACCGCATTGCCTTCCCTATATTCATGGGATACTTTGAAATTTCAAAATATCTCCAGTTCTTTCTAGATTGTAGTTTTTATCTTATCGATTTTCTAGACATGAGATTTTCTTAACCCAATAGCATTTACTATGGTTTGCGCATCATCCTCCAAATGCACTTGTTTGACCTTCAAACTTTTGACTATCTCATTGTTTGACTTCTGCCTCATTATTTGTCCCATCCTCCAGTTTCTTTGCCTTCATGGCTAGAATGTCAACCCCTCAAATCCCTTGCCACACATCCTACACCTGATGGCCTAAGTTGCCTTTAGATGCCCCATCAAAGTTTACTTTTATCCATCCATTCTCCGATGCTTCCCATTGTACCTCACTCCTAGAACATTTTCAGAAATCAACTTGTTGGAACCAGTTAATGGGCCAAATTTTAGAGGATTTTTGTCAGATTTTATTATGCCTAATTTAGAACTAGTTCAACTTATTATTGTATGACTTTGAGTTAAAAAAAAATTTAAAATGTGGAAACTACATTGGTACCATATGGTGTTTCATGAAGTTCTAGTTTACCAAATGCTTTCCTCTTTTCTTTGATGTAACATTTATGTCAACTTCTAAGTCTAGTTTGTCATGTCCCCTCCTTAGTTTGACTATCAGAGTCATGGGAGTTAGCCTATCATGGGAGTCTCGTAGGCTAGCAGGGTTGGACAAAGACTTACACAGGGGATTCAGTGGGCGAACAAGGCATTTTAGGCAGTTTTGGGCTAGTTTGGTGCAGTTCTTTGATTTTAGGAGGTTTCCCTAAAATTTAGGAGGATGTGACAGTTTCCAGTTATGAGGTTTCTCGGGACTAGTTCCTGGTTTCAGTTTCAGGATGATAGGATGAGTTTCCTATTGTTTAGGAGCATCCCTAGATTTTAGGGAAGGGACTACTAGTTGACCCATTTTATGTTGCATTAGTCACAGACAGGTGACAGGGTCAGATTCATGATTGGTTGGTTATTTTGGGCTATTATAGGCTATATGGGAAATATATTAATATATTTAAATATTTCCTAAGTTAGTGATTAAATACATTAAAATAAGGCTATTTATATAGCCATTTTGGAGTAATAAGGGGATATTTGCTTCATTTTGTCAGGTATGCTTATGTGTTATAGCTCATTGGAAAGGTCTCGAATTATTATACCTGATTTTCACTATCTAGAGACCTTTTGGTGCCTTGAGTTGTGAAATTTTAATAAAGCAATGTTTTTCCTATAGCATGGATGCCTTTTTTTGGGAAAATATTATTTCATTATATTTTATTTAAAAGCGTAATGTGTGAATTTCATTGTGGATCGATTTGCACTTGGGAGGAGTTATAAGGAGATGAAGACCTAATTGTTGATCATCTTTTGGCATTTGAAACTTATGAATTGTGAAATTGCTTTGGAAGGGCAATTTTGTGGCTTGGGATGAAACCCTCAAGTCTGGACCATTGGGACGCAAACCTCAGCAGGTCTTGGTAATTGGAGTTGTATTTCATTGCATTCCGATTGACAAAAGGAAGTGGTCGATTTACCTTGCCATTATCATTTGAGTGGAGTAGGGCACTTGCAGCTGGGCTCTCAACTTTTGGCAACAAGCATTTCATTGCAGCAGCTCACGTGGGGGTTGGAGGTGGTCTTTTCTTCACCACTAGGTGCCATAGCTTTCCTTTGGCATTGGATTGTGTTGATGTGTGTTTTATGACTCACCAAACAATAGAACAAAATACTGAAATATCTTATCCTCCCTTGAATAAAGTCTTGTGTATGCTAAGATTGCTAGAAGATCATACAATGACTTCAAGGTTCCTTAATTGCCAGGTCTTGACTGTGGATAAGATCGGTGGTTGATATGATTTGCTGATGATCACAAGGGGCCTTACGTGTTTATTTAGATTCATTTCAAGCCATACTGGATGTGGGAGCTATCTTAAGGTTTTGCAATGAAGTACTTTTTGGAATTTTTACAAAATATGCAAAAATTAAATAAGATGGGGTTCAGGAATTCTATTCTAATCCTAAGGGTAGTGATAACAACAAATAGTACTCTAGTGGACAAATTCCTCAATTTAGCGAATTCCGCTTCGCCAAGTTATACTACAACTAAGCGTGAACTAGTGCAATCTTCAAGGGTTATGCCAAAGATTTTCATATCACGGCATACGCCATCATAAAGAACAATGTATACGAATGATAGAAGTTAAGCATATGCATGAAAGGGGTTCAAGCTAACTTTGCACGACAAGTTAGAATCACTAAAACGTCAAAAGTATGAACCAAAGGAATTCATCAATACACCATCATATTCTTCATTGCAATCACCACACATTAACTAGGCTAAACTTAATCTAATTGAAGAAATTTAAGAGAACAAGCAAGCACTAAGACACGTCAAGTATTCACCAGACTCCAATGAAAACTTTATTATCTCAGTAACTCATAGCAACAATCTCATAAAAATCTCTATTCTTTACAAATGAGAAATGAGGCCTTTATATAGGTCCTCAATTACAATAGGTGGCCCAGATGATCACAATAACCGATGGCCAAGATTGTGCCACATGAGCCCTATTTAGGGTTAGGGAAAAGGAAAGGAATCTACATTAATGCAACAAGGAATCCATTACTGTAGTGGGTAATAAATGCCCATTATGCATGCTCGTTTAGGAAGGAGTGGGATGCAATAAATATCCACCATGCATGTCCATTACTCAATAAATGCTTAGTCTTCCTTGAATAAATTATTCTTGATTCCATTTTTTGAATGCATAGAAGTTTGACTTGGAGACCTTAGTTCTTCATCAAAGATAATTGGATGCCATGAAATGATGATGGAGGCCATGTAAGCTCGAGTCTTTTCCAACTGCATCATTTTAACTAAGATCCAACTTTGACTGACTTTTCTGAAAATCTCTCTTCAAACATTCTCGTCTTTCAAGTTTCATGTACTTGCTTGGAAATTTATCTCCCTAAAATGGATTGGAATCCCTTGCTGATGATTATGTTACTCTAGAATTTCTTCATATTGAACTTCCTTCGTCATGTTCTTGGATTTTTGGATTTGAATTTTGATCTTTGAACCTTGAATATTTGGGACCGGATCACTTAGTACTTTGATCTTGGTACTAGAATTTTGGATTTCAGCGTCTTTCTTGAATTTCTAGAACTAGAGCTTTCTCCTTCTTTTTCTTCAAATGCTTTCAATTCACTATTATGCCTTTTCTTACATTTTGAAGAATTCCCCCTTTTTTAATCATCATCAATCATCTTTCCAGTCTTGGGTACACACTTGAAGAGGGTGAAATTCAAGATCTGGAGGAGAAATTTCCAGCACTTAATCCTTTTTCATTTTTCCATCAAGGAGAAAGTTTCCAACACTTAGCCATTTATTCTTCCATGAAGGAGGAATTGCCAACACTTAGCCAATTTTTCTTCCATGAAGGAGAAACTTCTAACACTAGCATTTTTTCTTTCATGAAGAAGGAATTTCTAACACTTAGCCATTTTTGCTTCTATGAAGGACAAATCTCCAATAGTTGGCCATTTTTGCTTCCATGAAGGAGAAATTTCCAACATTTAGCCATTTTTGTTTCCATGATTTCTAATTCTCTTGCTCGTGGAAATTTTGAGTAGTCGTGGATTTTGTCCATGATGGAAGAATTTCGCAACAACCATTTTTCTCCAAGGTGGGATTTTTTGAGTGATCGTGGATTTTGTCCATGATGGAAGAATTTCGCAAGAACCATTTTTCTCCAAGGCGGGAATTTTTGAGAGATGGTGGGTTTTGTCCATGATGGAAGAATTCTGCAACAACCATTTTTTTCCAAGGCTGGATTTTTTGAGAGATCGTGGATTTTGTCCATGATGGAAGAATTCCGCAACAACCATTTTTCTCCAAGGCTGGATTTTTTGAGAGATCGTGGATTTTGTCCACGATGGAAGAATTCTGCGACAACCATTTTTCCTATTATTTTCATGCCTTTCTACTTTTGGATATTTCATGGGTGATTCCAGATTTAACCATTTTTTTCTTGATTGACTGTCATGCTTGCTCATTCTTTTGGATATAGACACATGTACCCGTTTGGCTCTTTATCAACCATAGCTCACTTGTTGTAGAAATAGACTTGCCAAAAATAGACATTCTAAAAATAGTAAGTTGTCCCAAAGTCAAAATAAGGCCAATTTGAGAGGTAGTGAAACTTACTAAAAATAGACTTTCTAAAAATAGTAAGTTGTCCCAAAGTCAAAATAAGGCCAATCTGAGAGCTAGTGAAATTTACTAAAAATAGACTTACTAAAAATAAACTTTCTAAAAATAGTAAGTCAAGATATTCAATTCTCAAACAAGCAAATAATTTCCATTCTCAGAGCCACATGGACTACACTTTCCACATCTGGCCAATTTTACCAATTCTCATTTGAAAGAGGGAACTTTAGAAGATTGAGTCCAATACTACCAAGAACTAAAGCCAAAAGGACAAGACCAAGAGACAAAAGGGGGCCCCCCATTTGCAATGGGGCGATGGTGTGAAAAGCCCGCAATAGACTGTTCATTGCAGCAAATTCTGTAGGGTTGAATCATTATCAAAGCATCTCCTTGTAGCTGGTGTTGATCCCTGTTTAAGACAATATTGTATATTGGCGATGATCTTTTTGAAGTTAATATATCAGGTTGCTGGTTGGTTCGAGTATGTACTATTTCAGAATTCAATAATGATAAAATTTGCATCACGAGTTTACATTTCTTAAGTGCTATTTATTTCCTATTTGTTATGCAATTATTTTATTTCTAAAAAACCCAAAAATTGAAAAAAACAAGGAAAAGAAAAAATAAATCAGAATTCAGCTAAGATCATTCAGTGGTAACAAATGCTAGTCAAAGATTCAGATTTTGAAACAAATGGTAATTTCTGCGGTCACCGGAATTGGGAATCTTTCATAGTTAGATTCACATCTAGCACCTCTGATTGTGTAAATACATTTTCATGTGTTCTAGACATAGTTTTTGATTCTTTTTGGTCTAGACTCATTTTTATTTAATCTATTTGATTCAGACCAGAAATATGCTTTTCCCTGACGAGTCTGTGGTCCATTTCAGTTCCACTTGCTTTATAAAATTCTGCATCTTCAAGATTGACATATATTTTGTCAGATGGTTGGACTTTGCTTTGACATACGGTTTGTGTTGTGTGTTTGAATGCTGCTTTCCTCTCTTCTTTGGCAGGGGTCTCTCAACCTAATTGAGTGCCTGGCAGAATTGGCTCTTTCTAGCCATTTGTTTGCATGATCAAATGGTGTGAATCTTCACTTCAATTAAGCTTACATTGTTGTAGGATCTATTCCAACTTTGCACACCCATTCTTCAGAGGATCTTTTCAACAATATAACCCATTGAGCAGTTGGCCCATGCTTGTAACTTTCCTCCAGTAAAAACCCACTGATCCCTCCTCACATTGCAAATGGATATTAATGTGTCTAACTGCAAATGACTCTCATAGTACCCATCATTACTGAAGTTTTCTTTGTAAGTTCCGTTTGATGATTTAGATTTGCAGATTCTCAATGAGGGTTTGTATCTCACAATTGCCTTATCACCGCTATTCACTATCTTTGCTGATATTCTCACGTAGAGCCATAATTTGCATATTTTTAATGGAAATGATATTGCAAATCATCATCCATTTATGTGTGCCCCTTTGCAACTATTGATTTGGAGTATTCCTAGATCATCCATCAGATGCTTTCATTGTTCTTCTCTCTTCTTGGATTTTGTTTTGGGATCCAATCACTACTTTTCTGATGGTTCTGAATCACTTGTATGCATAAATTATGGGCTTTGCCCTGTTGCAAATATATTTAGCTCTTTTATCAACAGAATGCTCTTTTACATTTTTTTCCGTGAAATCTCATCATGGAGACTGTCCACTGACATGGAAAATTATGTGTTTGGCTGATTGAAAGGGTTTCAAAAGGTTATATGTGTTCCATTGTTATAGTGGTGGGCTGGAGTATTTCCTGTCAATATTGACACAAAGTTTGATGGATGGTTGAATGCTATAGAGAGCGCTGTTGGGTACATGAGTTTTTTTGGTGCATCACCTTCCTTGTATTTTTGCTCTAACCCATTGCTCTGTTATTTTCTTTGTACTGTCCTCTCTTTCGCCACACAGGCAGTAGAAGAGAGATAGATTAGTGACCAGACTAGCCCTTGATTTCTAGACTAGCTTAGTAGCAGAATCAAAAAGGGGAAGCTTACCGGATTTGTAGATTCCTGTATGACTTGATTAATGAAGTTTCTTTGAACATTAACTACAACGGGTGATATTCTCATTTGGGTTTGGTTTGGTGAGTGGCACATTGAACTTGTTCCTACGCTTTGGTAGTCAAACCTCCATGATTGTCTGAAGTGCAAGTTTCAGGTTTCTCTCGGTGAGAGCTGCCGCTGTGCAGAACATATTTAGCATTATTGAATTCCCATCAGGTGTGTAATTCTAAAGCAACAATAAGGTTATCAGGGCTCTTAGTCTTAGATGCTTCAAAAGCAATTTTCTTAAATTGTCTTTACAAGCAATGGCTGGAAACTATCCTCTTTGTCATTATTGGTTTTGTCATGTATTGTTGTATTGTCATGGCCTTTTTGCATCAGTGTAAAATCTAAGCATTTTTCGTTTTTTGTCAGTGTTGCAAATTTCATAGGCATAATAAAGTGAAGCACTGTTAATTATGTTTTGAACGATAGGATATGTCAGTATTATTGAAACTGAATTTTCCTTGGCGGCCTCTAATACACCCACAACGAGCTTAGTTACTGGTTTGAGTTCGGTTTGAAATACGGGTTCAAAGAACTGGTTCACCGGTATGGCCAAATTTTGGAAAGGGTTTTGGGTTCATTCGTACAAAAAACATGTAAAAATTATAAAAAAATAAATGTATAAATATTTACGAAGCCTAGAAGCATAGAGTATAGTAAAATCATATGATGTAAACTAAGTTAATCATTTAAACAACAAAAACACCATAGGCATAAACTTTAAACATGTAAGTTACTAAGTTGTAATCATAGCATTATGAATAAAGATCATAACATCATATATTTCAATTTTTATGTTCAACATCAGAGATTCAAAACATTAAAACTTAAAGTAAATCATTATCCATGAATCATAACAGCAAGTTCAAGTATCATTGTTTCAACTTTAAGTCAAGTAATCATAATGTATAAAATTTTAATATTCATCTTCATCATCATCATCTTCTTCTTCTTCTTCTCATAGTCCTTACACATTAGTTGACTCAGCAATAGAGCTAAGGCCAATGGTATCAACACCAACAACAATAGTATGGGCATGAACATCTTCAAAGTTTTCAATTGTAAGCCGAGAAGCAGAAAAATCCAAGTTCGCCAACTTTGCATCTACATCCCACCTCTTTGTCTCCCCTTCTTTGTATTCTTTAGTCTTGTGTGAAAGGAGACACAAGTTGTAATGCACATACACTAAGTTTTTCACTCTTTTTGATTGCAACCTATTGCGCTTCACTGAATGGATGAAAGAATATGTGTTCCAATTTCTCTCTGAAGCGGATGAACTAGCAATCTATGAAGACATGACATGTATACAATTAAAATAAAATTTAAATTATGTAACTTGAATCTTAGAATTTCTAACAATTTTTTTAGACAAAGGAAACTAATAACAATTTTTAAAAAATTAAAATTAGTTGTGATATCACTTTGATTGCAAGGGGCTGCAACCTTTGAAATCTTTGGCCATGGTCGTACAACCAACTATGAGCATCCTTCTCAACTGATGACGAAGGACATCATTACTTCAATTTTTTGCTTCCACAAATTGTATGAACTCATCCGTAATCAAATCTCACACTTCATCATCAGGAAAGATTCTTTCAAATGCTGCCTTGTATCCATCAGACACTTCTATGTCTCTATAGGGTGGTAGCCTTCTTGGTAGATCAATATATTGGGTGCTATAGTATTTGGGCGTCAATGCATAGGCCAGCAAATGTAGAGGAGTGGTCATTTTGTTCCATCTTTCTATGGTTTAAAGAAGGTCGGTTGAGGATCTTGTTCCTTTTCATTTACAATTTGTTTGATCTTCTCAAGCATTGAGTCTATGCCATCACAGATCTCTCCAAGGCAAGGCCTATCCATGTTTGTGTACCTAAGCATGATCATAATGGGTGTGGTGAGATTAATGAAATATTCCACACGTTCCCACCAATTTTCATCCAATATCCTCTTCCTTTTTGTGGTTTCCCTCTTAGTATTGCTTTGCCGCTATATAGCCCAATTGTTGTTGGTTACCATATCGGTAAGTGCCTCTTTCACTTGCATAAGTCATCTCAAGATGATTACTTTTGATGCAAAACGTGTCTCAGCAACCTTTAACATAAAATAGAGCAAAAACAATACAAATTGTTAGATACATACTTGATGAAAGAATATACATCATTACATAATCAAAAAATAAATAATTGTATGATACTATTTTTTTTAAATTTAACTAATTTGAGTTCAAGTTTACTTACCTTGAGCAACTCCAAATGTGAGAACATTCTGAATATCCCTTGAGTCATGTGGTGGTTTGTGATGAACATTTGGATGTCCTTTGCTTCTGCATACATCTCCTTGATCCACTAAATACTCTTCCCAATCTTTGTAGCATAAGATTGAATGAATGAACTACACAAGGTGTCCGAAAAATATGGTGGTATCTCTCTTCAACCAACAAACCAGCAGCTTTACAAGTCTTTGCGCTGTCTGTTATGACTTGGACAATGTTTCTTGCACCCACTTGTTCAATGGACTCAATTAGGATATTAGCAATAAATGGCCCATCTTTTACATGACCCTCACAATCCATTGCTTTCAAAAACATTGCCTCTTTAGGGGACATCGCTAAAACATTGATCAATGGACAATTTCTAGCATCTTTCCACCCGTCCGAAACAATTGTTACCTGTCTCAATCCACGAATATCAATCAACTTGACCTCGTCATCCAACAAGGTGGTTCGTACTCTCTCAAAACTGGAACTTGAATACCCTGCAGTTCCTTTATTAGCACTTGCCAACATCTGCTTGAAATATGGAGAGCGAACAAGATTAAAAGATAGCCCATTTGCATACAAGCATCTTGCCACATCAATGTTTGTAATTTCCCTACACTGGTTTTGAAATGCAGTTTCAAGTGGTCCCTATCTTTTGTATCAAATGGGTGCTTCATTTTGAGAATCAGGGGTAACTGAGGTAGTATAGAAGGGGTGATTTTCTATCACAACATCTGGGGTGGATATCATTCCTTTTGTTCTTTTCTTATTCTTATTGTCATCAATGGCATTTTGTCTAAGTTCCTCTCTCTCTTCAACTCGCTCATGCTCTTCAATATATTTTAATACTATTTAGTTTGGCACAAGTGCATTTTTTTTCTTGGACACCTTTTCACTCCTCTACCAGGGTATCCACACAATTGACCCACCACATGATAATATGAACTATTTCTCTCTACATCACAACTCCAACATTTCCAATGGAAGCCACCATCTCCTAGAAGAGGTTCTAGAATATCCACATACTTCCACAAAGGAGAATCAGATGGGGGTTCTTTTCTTTGTAGGATGTTGGTATTGCCCATGGAGGAAGATGTAGATCCCTTTGAAGCTCCTTTTCCTATGATAAGAAATTGTGTACATATTGACATATTGATATTATTATTGAGAATAAGTTTTAAAACTCTAGCCTTTAATATTTATGAAACATTGAAACAAAAGCAAAATAGAACGAGAACTTACCTCTTCCTCACATTGTAAGCTTGCAAAGATGTAGCAATGCGACACAAACACTTCAATATAGCTAACAATCTAGTCTTCCAACACCACCTTGCACAAACTTTGTTTGCTCAATCACCTATTTGCACACTACAAATGATGTTAGAAGCCAAAATAACCTACTTAATTCACTTTAAGGGAAATTGGACCTCAAAACATATTAAATTTGTTATAAAAAGTGACTTGAAAGTCTCCCAACAGCAGAAATTCGTCCCAAATTCGTGACGGGTTTGATCTGGGCAGCCCAAATTCGCCTGGGTTCAAATTCTGGGCTGCATGTTTGAACCAGCCCAAGGAAATTCGAACCTTGGTCGAACTTGGATCGAACTGGACCTGAATTTCGAACCGGTTCGAACCTAGGCAGGGTTCTTGGGCCAATATGGCGAACTTGGGCAACTAAGCTTAAAAGTTGTTCCATGGCAACAAGATGACATAATGTGTCCCGATTTCTGACTTTTGCAGAAAATTATAACATATCTGGTGATATAGGTGTGCAGTATTATACATATGAGAAGAGATGAAATTTGATTTTGTTTCTCAAGTCCATTTTATAGTAAGAATGTACAAAAAATCCAATTTGTGGCAACCAGTTAAATTCATTAAGATGTGTATTTAGTATTTACTCTTGTCTAACTTGTTCATTTTGTATTCTTCTCAATGCCTATTTTTTTCATGTGTCAAATTGTTAATGTATGCAGTTTATGATGGAGTTGATGACGAATGGATCTGCAACTGCACCAAAGAGCTATTCGTTGAACATGTCTGCTGATATTGTTCCTATGTGTATTTTATCAGAGACAAGCCAAGGTAAGGTGTAGTTCCGATTATTAAACATTACCTCTTCTAAGATTTTATGCTGGCTACTGAAGTAACTCTTTAGTTCATACAATTGTATTAAGATAGCAGATAGATATCAAAGGAAGGCTTAGTGGAACAGAGAAGGATGACTTAGTGACCATTCATTCTCTTTATTCTCACCAAAATAACATTCAGCTATACCCACCCAAATGTAAATAATTGATTCTTCCTCTAGATTATGAATTGTTTCTCTCGAAGAAAGCAAGTATATTTGAAACAAGGTTGTAAATTTGATATTTCTTTCTTGTAATCTATTTATATCATATCAAACGCTTTCTAATGGCCATCTTTCTTTAACAGTTGTATGTGCAAGATTTAGGAGAGTTATCATTTGATCCAGCAAGTACTTATGATTGGGCTTTTTGAATTCTTTTAGGCTGAAAGCAAATGCTTTCATCAAAAAGGAAAGAATTTTAGTCAAAGTAATGCCTTTCAGGAGGTTGAATATATATACATGTGTGTGTGCGCGCGTGTGCTTTGTTGCCTTTAATTTTGACCCTGAAAATTCTAAATTTTCAGCCTTTTCAGACTCACAGATATTGTTCAAGAGGAATGAGGAACATGTCCACATAGTCAGGAATCAAGCTAAAGAAATAAACAGCTCTTCAACAACACTAAATTGGTTCTTTAAGTCCAATCATGTACCTTGTGCCCAGAAAGTATTAATCCCCAAGATTATGAAAATGCCGATGTTAGTCAGAAAATCAATGTGAAATGCCTTCCCTTTTCAGTGGTTGTGGAACACAATTTGGGTATAATGAGGAGTTCCAAAGCTTCTCTTCAGGCCTGAAATCAGTTTTGGTAACACTTATCATGCTGATGATTGATTGGTTCTCATTCCACTTTTTCTGACCATAGTTGTAAATAAGGTGGCAGATCACAGTGAGAAATCGTAACCTCTTAATTTTGAGCATTAAGGTAATTCAAAAAGGTATCAATTTCATTTTTGTCAGTGTAGTCAAGAAGTGTTAGAACCATAATGGTTATGCAAGCTAGTAAAGCTTCCAGCATCTCTTCGTCTCATAAAACATAGAGCAAAGTGAAGATCTAAACATGCTACTGGTGTTTTAGTTCGAAAATGGGCTTTGGGCCCCAAAACAAGTTCTGGAACTTCACCCTTTTACTGACAAGTGGAAAATGGAATTGGTGACAAAGAAATGTCATCTCGCCTATGACCAAAATTATAAAAGCGCGATGCATGATGAAAGTCGAGACTGTGGCTTGCAGACACACAAAACATGACAGCTAATGCAGTATGACTGCAAATTAGTATTTCATCATCATATATGGAAACATGAACAGGGCATTTGATGGGTGCAAATTTGGCACCTCAGTCTCTGCTATATATTCCATGGACACAATAAGATGGGAACCAAAGTATGATTGACAACTGTTACAAATAATAATAATCAGTAATTTTGATTGTTGTTATCAACTATTGGGGTCTAATACACAAGCTGCAGCTAAGCAATATTGAGAACATGGTAGAAATTGAAATATTTATGACAGTTGCTCCTAAGCCTGATGAGTTCCAAAAAATGGGTTTTTGGACAGGGCTATCTCTTTCTTCACCAAAGCATTTCTCCTTGAACAGAAAGTGCAACATAATATGGTGGAAAAGCTGGCTATTGGCAGTCAGAAAACACATTCAAATGGAGAACTTATGGAATAATGTAAAGACACCCTTTTAATTCGACAGTAAGGTTTGCACATCAATTCAAGAGTTTATATGATATGTGAGTTTCAAAAGTTTTAGTGTCTAATTTAGTACCCCTGGGTTGTATGCCATTGCTTATAAGTTCAAGAAATCCAGATAATGGAAGATGTGTACATTACATCAATAGTATCATCACAAAATTCAACAAGGGTCTAAAAGACATGCTTAAAAACAAATTGCAGATGGAACTCTCTGATGTGTGCTTTTTGAGGAACAACTATGCCATTCTTTCTCAAATCTTCAACAATCTATCCGCATTTGGATTTTAATATGTAAATAAGAGTTGTGCAGAATAGTGCATGTGAAAGCAGACTTTCCATGCAGTTTGAGTAGAACAGGCACTGCATCTATATCAGAAAAATGCATTGAACTCAGAATGGCCGATTTTCCTCAAATCAAGGGAAGCGAAAGTGAATAATTGAGTTGATAAACAACTGTCAAGGATCCATCTAAAGAAATGATATGCAACTGAAAGCAGTGAGATAAAATTTGAGTTTTTTCCAAAGAAGTGGGGAATCATCTTCACTGCTTTTACAGATGAAGAGATCCAGAATAAGTGTCAATTGTTACAATATTTGAAGTCCCGTCCAGGAGCAGATCCATAAGATTAAGTGAAGAGTCAAAGACAAGGGATGCTCCAGAAAGTTACCACAAAGCAGTCTACGAAGTTAGAGGGCACTTCAGATGAAAGGAAAGGGAAGATAAAGAAATTACTGAAGATCGTTCAGAAGTTGAAGCTGATAAGAAAGAGGAAATGAAAGATGCTGGCAATGTGGAAGATTCCATAAAAGAAATAGCTCTTACTGCAGCAGAAGCAGATGATAAGGAAACACGGGATGACAAGAAAGAAAAACCAAACGATAAGTCTGACAAGAGATAATTATGTGTGCAAAATCTGAAAGCATAGCTTTAGAATCTGTTGTTTAAGGTGCAGTCCGATTAATTTTACATTAGGATATGGGCAACATTCTTTCTATTGGACAAACTTATGGAAAGGTCCGAGGAATGGATTTTGCAGCAGCTAGACCAAGTGCCATCCGACATTGCTTTAGAGGAATTTATGTGGATTTAATAGACATGAAGAATGAGAACCACTTCCCACTAAAAATATTCTCACTATATAATGTTGTAACTCATGAGTCATTAATGAATTGAATATCTATGTCCACAGGAAAGTGTGAATGTCGGAAATTAAAAAAACATAACTTTTAGAGAGCTACAGAATTTTGAAACTTTTTGGAAGGTCACTAAATTTAATTTTGTAATTCGTTCTTATATAAGGGAGAATCAGTTACAGAAACTGAGAAGTCCCACGGGAAACAATCTTTTAAATATATAATCGAATGACATTGGAAGGGGCTAGATTTTTCTGAACCCTCTTGCCCTTTAAGGCATGAGTGAGAATCAATAAGGTGAAGGCATTTTTGTTTTGTAGGAGGGAGAGAAGACACATTTCTCTGTTTTTGGACATGATTATTGTGTAGAGGTAGAATGTTCCTTGAGCCATTTGTTTTTTAATCAAAAAAGGAGATATATATTAAGTCCTTGTGTTTATGTGTGGTTCCTATGACTGCAGATTTTCATTTGAGGTTTTGCATTTGTTCTTTGATCTTTTCCTGTCCTATTAAGCTATGCATATGTTTACTGCAAAATCTTTGAGTTCTGACCTATTCATATATCTGGAAAGGAACTGTTGAAGCTTTCTCTTGTTTATCCGTTGTGGGTTTTGAGTCGTTGATCTTTGTGGGATTTTTCTTTGTTTCCCTTTGTTTCTAAATCCATAATCGAATGTGTCACGGTTATGCATAGATGTTAGTTTCGTTTCCTACTTTCTGGTTAAAAGCCTGCCCCCAAGAGTCCAAGTTACATCATAAGAGGAAGATGTACCTCTAAAATTCAAAAGAAAATTGCTAATTCAATAATCAATTTCTCCAACTGTTTGTTAGGAGTTCGTCTTCATATCTAGGCAAAAGAGAGTGATTTTATTGGCAATTTTGAAACTACAATATATATAAGACATTTATAAGACATTTATAAGAAAAATTGAAATGAATTTATAAGACATTTTATAAAAAAAATTGGTTCACCGAATTTTGAACCTAAAGCCAAAAATTCGGTGACCCTTGTGACACAGTATATATATACATACATACATACATACATACATATATATATATATATATATATATATATATATATATGTATACATATATATGTATGTATATATATATATATATGTATATATATGTGTATACATACATATATATGTATACATATATATGTATATACACATGTATATGTATGTATGTATGTATATATATACTGTGTCACAAGGGTCACCGAATTTTTGGCTTTAGGTTCAAAATTCGGTGAACCAATTTTTATTATAAAATGTCTTATAAATTCATTTCAAATTTGTACAGATAAAAATGGGTAAAAATTAGCTTTGATTTAATGAACAATGGCTAGGGAAAATCGTTTATGACCGATGGCTAGGGCAAATCTAGGGCACCATGTACTGTTTCTGTTTGGAGTCTGGACTTTGCATTGCACGATCGCCTACTATTGTTTTGCACCATCGCCCACCATTGTTTTGCACAGCTGCCATGCCATAGTTGGCGTTCTATGATTCTGCTATGAAATAGTCATCGCAGCCAAATAATCCATCAATCTCCCCTTCAAATCTGTCGTTTCCACAGCCGCTTCAACTAGACAGGCCTACGTTTAATAGTTGTGTTTATTTTATTTGTTTTTAGGTTTAGTTTGTTTGTGTTTTATTTATTTATTATTAGATTATTTTAATTTTATACGGTTTAGTTTGCTCAAAAGTTTAATTTGATGTATATATATTTTTATTGAGACAACAATATTTATGATTTTTTTTTTTAGTTTTAGTTCTATTTAGAAATTAGTATAATCATTATTGTATATTCATTAATAGGATTATTTATTATTTTCAATCTCTTTATTATAGAGAAAAATAAAATAATTATTATACTTTTATTTTTTTAAAATTTTAAACTATTACAATTTAGTAGTTTTGTTTTGTCTTTATCATTTAAGATTGTATTTAAAATATTTTTCTTTTCTTTTTTCAAAGTCTAATAATTTTTTTTTTGATTGGTAAGAGGCCGAAGCCATGACTAATTATTGTGTTATGATTAAGTTATTATTATTTATTAAGCTCTCGAGTAGATTCGAACCCAAGACCTCTCAGATAAGAGGCTCACAATTTACCGTTGTGTTGTAGGCTCTTGCCTCAAAGTCTAATAAAATTATTCTTGTTTGTTGATAAATTAAAATAGAATTTGATATTTATTAATTTCACATTATAGTGTCTAAAACAATTATCTGATATATTTGTTCAAAATTTAATATTCTATTTAAAATAATTATTTTTTCCTTTGTAAAGTCTAATTAAATTATTTTTGTTTGTAGTTAATTAAAATAGAATTTAACATTTATTTATTTTATAATATCAGTTTTAAAATAATTATTTGATATATTATGTTTTACTGTTTTTAAAATGAATATTGAATGATTTAAAAATAAATATTGGAGAGTTTTGTTTTGTAGGTTTGAACTGAAAAGTTCCTTGCATGAAATTCATAAACATATCAAAATATTCACTACTATGCAAACTAATTCACTACTAGGCATAAATATTCACTAACGCCATGGACAGCAAGAAGAAATTCCATGTTTTGTCATTCTCCACAAAGTTAGAAAGCCTCCTATAGCTAGGATTGAAGATCATATATTTATAAATGTTTTAAAATTATATAAGGCGGATTTTTTTTTGCCTTGTTGAACTTCATCCGAACTTCATAGTTGTCGAACTCGAACTCAAACCTTGTGATTGTGTGTGTGTGGGTGTGTGTATATATATATATATATTTTTTCTTTCTTTATGGCTTATAGATGAATTACACAGAATCTATTCTGGCAGGCAAAAGTCAACTTCCATAATTTGTGTCGCAAAGATGAATTTTGAAGATGTTGAAATACTTAAAATAAAATGACATGCATGGTGCTTGTATTTACTCTTATCAGGAATATGGATATTTGATTCATGTATGCCTGTATGATACGTTTTATGGAGCAGGTTGCCCATAAAGGATAAGGAAAGTATTTTGGGTAATACCCTTTTCTTTCCAGACTTCTCCAATTGGTCTTTGGATTGTGGTCCTTGCAAGAATTGAGGAGAAGCTGTCTTATTGGATTACCAAGTTGCTTTTGCTGGCTGGTAAATTTCTGCAATGCTCTAAAATCCTTGTAGCCATGCATGTTGATTACTCCTTTTGCTGGGCACCCTCTAAGGCCTCCTATCTGAATTTAGAAAAGCTTTTGTATGAATTTTGTGAGCCTTTTCGGAAGATCACAAAGGCTTTCATAGGTTCACTTGGGAGTTTCGTTGTCTCTCATGTGACTCGGGTGGACTTGGGTTCCTTTTTATGCAAGGTCTGGACTTAACTCTTTGTGTCCTTAAGTGCTGAATGGATAGCTTGTGCTTTTTTTTGAGATGGAGACTAGAAATTTCTTAGACATTGCATTTCCTCTAGCTATCTGATCAATTGGTCGGCTTGGGAAGGGATAGGCTTTCATACTCTTTTGGTTATGATAGATGATGCTCACATTGAAGGCACTTTCATGGACCCAAGTATTTGGCATGTCTAGGAAGCTATTAAACCTTGGTTATGGCAGTCTGGTTCAGGCGTTTAGAATGACCTCTCTTTTAATCAACACAACATTTGCGGGCTCCTCTTATGTAGGCCCAAGGGCTTCCCTTGGATTGTTTGCCTTGGGTTTTGTTGATGTGTGTTTTATGACTCACCAAACAGTAGAACAAAATGCCGAAATATCTTATCCTCTCTTGAATAAAGTCTTGTGTATGCTAAGATTGCTAGAAGATCATACAATGACTTCAAGGTTCCTTTAATGCCAGGTATTGACTGTGGATAAGATCGGTGGTTGATGTGATTTGTTGATGATCACAAGGGGGCCTTACGTGTTTATTCATATTCATTTCAAGCCATACTGGATGTGGGAGCTATCTTAAGGTTTTGCAATGAAGCACTTTTTTTTTTTTGGATTTTTCACAGAATATGCAGAAATTAAATAGGATGGGGTTCAAGAATTCTATTCTAATCCTAAGGGTAGTGATAACAACAAATAGTATTCTAGTGGACAAATTCCTCAATTTACTGAATTCTGCTTCGCCAAGTTATACTACAACTAAGCGTGAACCAGTGCAATCTTCAAGGGTTATGCCAAAGATTTTCATATCACCGCATACACCATCATAAAGAACAATGTATACAAATGATAGAAGTTGAGCATATGCATGAAAGAGGTTCAGGCTAACTTTACACAACGAATTAGAATCACTAAAATGTCAAAAGTATGAACCAAAGGAATTCATCAATACACCATCGTATTCTCCATTGTAATCACCACACATTGACTATGCTAAACTTAATCTACTTGAAGAAATTTTAGGAGAACAAGCAAGAACTAAGATACGTCAAGTATTCACCAAACTCCAATGAAAATTTTATTATCTCAGTAACTCATAGCACCAATCTCATAAAAAATCTCCCTTTACAAATGAGAAATGAGGCCTTTATATAGGTCCTCCATTACAATGCGTGGCCCGGATGATCACAATAACCGATGGCCGAGATCATGCCACCTCAGCCCTAATTAGGGTTAGGGCAATGGAAAGGAATTTACATTAATGCCATAAGGAATCCACTATTGTAGTGGGTAATAAATGCTCACCATGCATGCTAATTTAAGGAGTAGGGTGTAATAAATGATCCCTATGTACACCCACTCTGCATTAATGCATCTATCCTTGATTTCTTCGCCTGAAAGATCAAAATCGATCTAATACTATTTCCAACTCCTCTGTACTGATGCTTGGTGCAGATTCTTGCTTGAATTCTAGAACTGCAATTGCTCTTTCTGCTTTTGCGAAGCTTTCATCCCAATCTTGTAGTAAGTCCTTAGTAGTGTGCATTGTATTTGAGAATATGGAGAAGTTCTCAAAATCATCTCTTCCATATACGTTTAGCTGAAAGAATTCCTCTAACTTGACTTTCAGATTATCAGTTGTCATTTCCTCTTCCCCTAATCTTTGTGATACCAAGGATGCAACTGCATTTGATATTCCTTGCTAGATGTTATCAACAATCTTTTTCCATCGACTGGATTCTCTGGTAAAGCTCTCAAACATTTCCTTAGCCATGATCATTGCACTGTACCATCGAATAAAATCATAGAAATCCCCCTCGCTGATAACTCGACCATCAATCAATTCTTGCTTTGGGGTATCCATCAGACTCTGAATGTCGGCAATCACCTCTTCTTGGTAAATATGCGCATCCACCCATGATTCCTCCATGCATTGAATCCTAGAGACTGCAGCCAATGCCCTATTGTGCACTTGCACTAATTCTTCTGCATGTTTGAAGGCTACCTCCTGAATTCCTTCGATCCAAATCTTTGCACCCTGAGCAATCCGCTTGATTATGTCAATATCACCTACCACTTCACTGGAAACACCTGTTGGAGGGACAAATGATGGACCTTCCTCTCTTACTGGATGAGGCAAGTTATTGATGTACTGACATAAGGCCCGAATTTCTCTTTTTTGCTTTTCATACCCTTCTTCTACTTTCTTTAGCCTATCCTTCAAAGCCTGTGTGGAGTCATCAAATTCTTCCAATATTTGCTCTCGGGAGGCCTGACCAAGATTTACTTTTGTAACATGATATTCATCTAGAGCAATCTGATTTTTCCCTTTGTCAATTGTGGGAGTCGCAATCTGCAAGATTCTGGACCCTGATTCTCCTCTGATGAATTTAGTATATCTTTTTGCTTTCCCTTTTTCTTCTGATCGGTTTGATCGGTCCAAAATTTCCTGTAATTCAATTGCTGGATCAACCTCCTTTTGTTGATGCAATTGAATTCGTTGCCTCAACCATTCCGGAATGGGTATACTTTGGTCCCTCGGAATTACCAATTGTTCTTTCCTTTGGACCGCTCGAATGTCAATCTCTTCTTCACCTCCTGGACTATCCATTGTAACCTCAGGAACTATAGCTTCGGCACTTGGAAGATGTATTGCTACCCCTGGAGTTTCTTCCTCTAGTGGACCATCTCCATCATTAATCATTTCTCGCTCTAAGATCGTAGCAAGACTTTCTTTTGTAGCAATATCTTGATCTCTCCCTCTTTCTTGGATGGATTTTTCATAACCATTTATACTCAACCTATCATGAATTGGCCTATCCAAATTCTCTTCTTGCTCAAATCTCCTTACACTTGTCCCTATATCCTGCCTTTCAAAAGTTTCTATCTCTTGGACACTTGGAGTTCGACTTGGAGAAGAGGGAGCATCTCCATGTTTCTGCTTCTTATTTTGAGATTCTTGGATGACTTCCTCAATCCTAGGATGCTTTTCTCGAGGTACCTCCTTCCCTTTCTTGGTTCCTACATCTTCGGATGGAGTTCCCCTTTCTTCAACAGTCCCTTCAGATATTTGTCTTGATCTTTCATCCCTGAGTGGTCTGTGGCCAAGCAACCTATATGTGAATCCATTAGCTGGTGCAACTAATTTTTCAAGCTTACGCTCGATCCACCACTTTGTAAAATCTAAGACTGGTTTTGAAAGGGTTTCGAGATCTGTAATTTCTTTCTTCTTCCAATCAAATGGTTGAGCTGTCATTTTTGGATTGAATCCTTTTCGCATCACATTTGGGTCCTCCTCCATTTGATCAGGAACCTTGAATATGTTGCATGTTCTAATAATGTTCAATGGTAGTCTTGAATGCAATCTTTTTCTAATCTCGTTCTCGTCTGCTGCATTTGCCCAAAAGTCTTCAAGGTGAACCTTGTGTTGGTACTTTGACCCTCTTGCTGATGAGATCTTGTTGAAAGGATCAAAATCATTCCTCTTTGGATAAAGCGGAAGGCGAAAGAAGTGGAGCTCATCTGATGATTTCTTTGCAGCTTTTAGACATGGGCATACCTCAGTTTTCCCTTCTCCTATGGAAATTGGAAACTGCAATGCCAACTTCTTCTTCCCTTTCTGAATCTTGTCATAGGCAGTAAGTTGTCGAGTAAGCTCTAACAAGACCATCTTATCCGTTGGATACCTAGGAAGTTTGTATGGCTCCGTGGAGAATCCTTGAACTCGGATGTATGAAAAGGTGGGAAATTGAATGAACCAGGCGCCATATTCTTCAACCAACTTCATTGCACCCATTGACATTCTTATATGTGGCCTCTTTTGTAGTGTTCTTACTATGCGCATGGAAAATATATCATTAACCCTCATGTAATCATCCTTTGAATACAAATGCAACTGCGGGTAACATTCGTGGACTTTGAGGTGTTGGCTTCCGCTTCCAATTGGTCCCTTGCATCGTAGTCCATCATAATTTGTCCTCCGTGCTAGCATGTAGATGACATAGGAGCTCATGGCAAATGCAGCAGACGAGAACGAGATTAGAAAAAGATTGCATTCAAGACTACCATTGAATATTATTAGAACATGCAACATATTCAAGGTTCCTGATCAAATGGAGGACCCAAATGTGATGCGAAAAGGATTCAATCCAGAAATGACAGCTCAACCATTTGATTGGAAGAAGAAAGAAATTACAGATCTCGAAACCCTTTCAAAACCAGTCTTAGATTTTACAAAGTGGTGGATCGAGCGTAAGCTTGAAAAATTAGTTGCACCAGCTAATGGATTCACATATAGGTTGCTTGGCCACAGACCACTCAAGGATGAAAGATCAAGACAAATATCTGAAGGGACTGTTGAAGAAAGGGGAACTCCATCCGAAGATGTAGGAACCAAGAAAGGGAAGGAGGTACCTCGAGAAAAGCATCCTAGGATTGAGGAAGTCATCTAGGAATCTCAAAATAAGAAGCAGAAACACGGAGATGCTCCCTCTTCTCCAAGTCGAACTCCAAGTGTCCAAGAGATAGAAACTTTTGAAAGGCAGGATATAGGGACAAGTATAAGGAGATTTGAGCAAGAAGAGAATTTGGATAGGCCAATTCATGATAGGTTGAGTATAAATGCTTATGAAAAATCTATGCAAGAAAGAGGGAGAGATCAAGATATTGCTACAGAAGAAAGTCTTGCTACGATCTTAGAGCGAGAAATGATTAATGATGGAGATGGTCCACTAGAGGAAGAAACTCCAGGGGTAGCAATACATCTTCCAAGTGCCGAAGCTATAGTTCCTGAGGTTACAATGGATAGTCCAGGAGGTGAAGAAGAGATTGAAATTTGAGTGGTCCAAAGGAAAGAACAATTGGTAATTCCGGGGGACCAAAGTATAACCATTCCGGAATGGTTGAGGCAACAAATTCAATTGCATCAACAAAAGGAGGTTGATTCAGCAATTGAATTACAGGAAATTTTGGACCGATCAAACCGATCAGAAGAACAAGGGAAAGCAAAAAGATATACTAAATTCATCAGAGGAGAATGAGGATCCAGAATCTTGCAGATTGCGACTCCCACAGTTGACAAAGGGAAAAATCAGATTGCTCTAGATGAGTATCATGTTACAGAAGTAAATCTTGGTTGGGCCTCCTGAGAGCAAATATTGGAAGAATTTGATGACTCCACACAAGCTTTGAAGGATAGGCTGAAGAAAGTAGAAGAAGGGTATGAAAAGCAGAAAAGAGAAATTTGGGCCTTATGTCAGTACATGAATAACTTGCCTCATCCAGTAAGAGAGGAAGGTCCATCATTTGTCCCTCCAACAGGTGTTTCCAGTGAAGTGGTAGGTGATATTGACAGAATCAAGCGGATTGCTCAAGGTGCAAAGATTTGGATCAAAGGAATTCAGGAGGTAGCCTTCAAACATGCAGAAGAATTAGTGCAAGTGCACAATAGGGCATTGGCTGCAGTCTCTAGGATTCAATGCATGGAGGAATCATGGGTGGATGAGCATATTTACCAAGAAGAGGTGATTGCCGACATTCAGAGTCTGATGGATACCCCAAAGCAAGAATTGATTGATGGTCGAGTTATCAGCGAGGGGGATTTCTATGATTTTATTTGATGGTACAGTGCAGTGATCATGGCTAAGGAAATGTTCGAGAGCTTTACCAGGGAATCCAGTCGATGGAAAAAGATTGTTGATAACATCAAGCAAGGAATATCCAATGCAGTTGCATCCTTGTTATCACAAAGATTAGGGGAAGAGGAAATAACAACTGATAATTTGAAAGTCAAGTTAGAGGAATTCTTTCAGCTAAACGTATATGGAAGAGATGATTTTGAGAACTTCTCCATCTTCTCAAATACAATGCACACTACTAAGGACCTACTACCAGATTGGGATGAAAGCTTGGGAAAAGTAGAAAGAGCAATTGCAGTTCTAGAATTCAAGCAAGAATCTGCACCAAGCATCAGTACAGAGGAGTTGGAAATAGTATTAGATCGATTTTGATCTTTCAGGCGAAGAAATCAAGGATAGATGCATTAAATGCAGAGTGGGTGTGCATAGGGATCATTTATTACACCCCACTCCTTAAATTAGCATGCATGGTGAGCATTTATTACCCACTACAGTAGTGGATTCCTTATGGCATTGATGTAGATTCCTTTCCATTGCCCTAACCCTAATTAGGGCTGATGTGGCATGATCTCGGCCATCGGTTATTGTGATCATCCGGGCCACCCGTTGTAATGGAGGACCTATATAAAGGCCTCATTTCTCATTTGTAAAGGGAGATTTTTATGAGATTGTTGCTATGAGTTACTGAGATAATAAAGTTTTCATTGGAGTTTGGTGAATACTTGACGTATCTTAGTTCTTGCTTGTTCTCCTAAAATTTCTTCAAGTAGATTAAGTTTAGCATAGTCAATGTGTGGTGATTACAATGGAGAATACAATGGTGTATTGATGAATTCCTTTGGTTCATACTTTTGACGTTTTAGTGATTCTAATTCGTTGTGTAAAGTTAGCCTGAACCTCTTTCATGCATATGCTCAACTTCTATCATTTGTATACATTGTTCTTTATGATGGTGTATGCGGTGATATGAAAATCTTTGGCATAACCCTTGAAGATTGCACTGGTTCACGCTTAGTTGTAGTATAACTTGGCGAAGCGGAATTTAGTAAATTGAAGAATTTGTCCACTAGAATACTATTTGTTGTTATCACTTCCCTTAGGATTAGAATAGAATTCTTGAACCCCACCTATTTAATTTCTGCATATTCTGTGAAAAATCCAAAAACAAAAAAAGTGCTTCATTGCAAAACCTTAAGATAGGTCCCACATCCAGTATGGCTTGAAATGAATATGAATAAACACGTAAGGCCCCCTTGTGATCATCAGCAAATCACATCAACCACCGATCTTATCCACAGTCAAGACTTGGCATTAAAGGAACCTTGAAGTCATTGTATGATCTTCTAGCAATCTTAGCATACACAAGACTTTATTCAAGAGAGGATAAGATATTTCGGTATTTTGTTCTACTGTTTGGTGAGTCATAAAACACACATCAACAGGTTTGTGCCTTGCCTTGTCACAAACATGGCATTCACATGCCCTTAGACTTATTTTCCAAGAGTCACCATGAATCTTCGTGTTTGGAAAGATATGAAGATCAACATTGGCTCTCCAGCTAGATCCACTGGCATTTGAAACATATACATCAGTATTGGAAAGGTCTGAGGAATATATTCTGGATAAAGGCTTTCCCAAAGCATATTCTGGATGTTTCTTGTGGTTGGTTGCATCTTGTTCATGTTCTATGTGTTCTGTTTTGTCAACTGGAAACTCTTAATGGGTCATTGGAAGATCTGGAAAGACTGGAGTAATAGAAGTCTCAAAGAGAAAGATTAGTCAAAAGAAAAAAAGAATTTGGTATATGCGAAGTTGTAATTGTTAGAAGTTTGGAACAAAAAATAGGTGATGCTTCAACTGTTGGGACCATAAGGTAAGTTATGAGTGGACTTTAATTAGGTGCCCGGGAAGATTTAATATGAGGTTGACCTGCTCCTCAGTGAAAATGAATAGTGGAAAGTGGAAGTCTTTTCTATGGAGAAGACTGAAATTGAAGTTTAATGGGGCTTCCTAAGGCAAGCCTGAGGTCTCCAAGCGGGGTGCGTTTTGATAGATGAGATGCAATCCCTCAAATGATATATCAAATCAGTTACCACATGGTACTAAGTTGTAACAATGATACAAAGTTTGGTGACCTTTTCAGAAAATAGTAAATACCACTTACGATTTATTTTTAGTGCAAACTCATTGGAATCTCCACAATGGAAGTGATTTTGGATCAGAACTTAAGTACAATTCCAGAGTCATGTCAGGTAGGTGTAAATTTCAAGCAGAAGTCAAGATCAGATTCCAGAAACCAAAACAGAATTAAATAAGAAGATAAAAAAGTGAGTTCTCCAGATCTGAATCAAGTCATATAAGGGTAAAAATCAGAGTTGTGATATGAACTGAAAATCAGAACCTTTTCAAGATCAAGTGCAGATTTCTATCATTGAAGAGCAAATTTTTTTATTAGATTAATGCATTTTCAGATTGACTTGCACCAGCAATTTCAAAAGGGTTTCCAAACCAAGTGTTTGTGGTTGTAAGGATAAATCAGATTTCCTTCATTAGTCTCATCCAATTCCAAATATTAAAATGTAAATCCCATTTAAGATGAAAGTTCCAATTTAAGATGCAATGGCCCCTTGAATGTCGAGTTGCAAGATATTCACCAAGTACTTTGTGTAATGGCCTCCTGAACATCAATTTGCATAACATTTACCATGTACTCAAAATATTCATAAGGTATGCGCACACACATTCTCATAATGCTTACCATATGAACATCTACTATGCAAATTATTATCTATCATGATCTGCATAGACATTATAAGATATCCATCAATTAGAAATTGAAGTTATTGTAAGATCTTCACCTTTCAATAAGTTCCTGCAAATACAAGTGATAATCATTTGGAAGTTGTCACTTCCTAATGTTGTACACAGGGGGCAGGCCCATCAAAATCATACAGTCATACGCATGACACCAAAAGTTTGCATGAAGTCAAAACTCCGTTTGATTCTGATATGATCAAGATCAATTGAAACATATCCTCTATCTTCTTTTTCAAACAGATGTGTCAGACTCCCTTTGAACATCAATCTTTTGAGCTCCTTTACCTTTGAAGAAGTGTCAAACTCCCTCTAAATTTGAAGTCAATCTTCCTTTTCCTAGAAGTACATTCTCAGAGGTTAAGATCAAGGCAAATAGCTGTTATAGTATGTATTGGAATGCAAATAAGAAAGATACCACAATGAATAGATAAATATTATACTCAAAGAAAATACCTATTTGACTCTTCAGGAGAAAATGCAAGTCAGCATCATTCCTCATGCAAGTTGCTCTAATGAAGACCTTGCAACCTGGTTATGAAGGATGTGCATCATGTCACAAGCCTTTCAACTTCAATTAGTGCTTATTACATACTCATTGAAATTTTCTCTATTTACCGATCAAATCTTTGAGAGTGGGAGACATAGTATTGTAGATGCCCCTGGTCCAAGAAAACTCAAACATATCATATCCGTTGGAGGTACTTTAATTCATGTGGTATTTTAATTTTCCACACTGGCTTGGAACAAGCATCATAGGCTCTAACACTCTCAGTCACCAACTTTAATAGCATTACTTCCAAATTTTTTAGAATCCATTCATTTTGTTTGTACTCCGTATCATGCGATATCTTCAATAATATTTTCATACTGTTTTCAGTAATATTTTCATATCCAATACAACACTTCCATGAAGGACATTCATTTGCCATTAGACCATGACTACCTGTGACTTTCCCCTTTGTCTTTGATGCGTTACTGATCTCGGCACCAGTAGTTGTTGCACTTTTATTTTACGTGCTCATTTCTTCCTTGATGGTTCTTATCCTTGTCCTGGTTGCTGTTTTTGGATACAAAAGAAGACAACTTCATTTGTGGGAGATGGAAATTTAATTGCATTTGAATAGAGGTGAGTTTGTCGAGATCAATCTTCATTTGCAAGATGTATCTCCAATATGTATTAATGTCTGCGATCTATATAATAATAGTTTCCTTAAATGTATTGTGAGCATGCTCTAGTATTGGCAGCGTCAAATCTGGAATGAACTCGATTGGATAGAGTTATCACAAACATTGAGATTGGTCATCAACATTGCCTTTGTGACATTGACAGCCCCAACTCGATCATCCCATGTCGACATTGGACATCCACAGTCTGTGGACAACCCGCACTTGATCTCATTTTTTTTCTTTTGCAGCATTTAGTTAACATAAGGCTCCATCTCCAAAGCCAACGGACACGGGATCATAGGGTCCAGTCATAGTGACATTGACCATGCACTGAGTTTGCATCTGCCCACAATCCACACAAGCAAACACATCGACATTTCTTGCAGTTGCACTCTCCTGATCTACTCATACACAGTACCTCCATTGTCGAGCACACTAATCGACTTCCATAGTCGACCCATAACGTTGAAAATATTGAGTTCGAGCCCCCAATTAGTAGGGCACTGATTAACTCTGACTAGCTCGAGAGCATTTAGCAGAAACATTGTACATAGAAGAAAGACCCATCTTCCCACTTTTGTGTATATTCAAGCCTTCATAGAATGTTTTGCATTTTTTCCCTAACCTAATATGAAGGAACTTGGCTTTGATACCATGTTATTTTTCTCTGATTGCTGCAAATGTAGTTGTACTGCCTTTGCAATATGTACTTTCCAAATGGCAGCAATCTCTCTTATATTAGAAGAAATATGTGTTAATTTAAGACTTTATCTATGAGTCAATAGATCTTTAATCCTTTGACAATATAATCTTATGATAATATGATAAATCTCATCACATGAATATCTTTACAATATATATATATATATATATATATATATATATATATATATATATTGAAATGGAGGAAATGTATGTTGTTGATATTTAAATAGAAGCCAAACTGTTTTATACAAATTGAATTGGACAATGAATGGAGTAGATTGGACTTGAATGAATACTAAATATTGTAATCTGCAAATTTCAAACTCTACGTTGAATACTATTATTTCCAATATGATAGAGTGTAACTGAGAGGCGGGATATTATAGTTACTCCACTTGATCGCAAATGAAGATATGATGACCTGTGTTCAATTAAGAAAGCTCGGATGAATCATGTGTTTGTAGTCAACTTTGCACTATAACTCACCTTGGAAGACATTGGGAATTTTGTGTTCATCAGTTGTGTTAAAGTGCAGGTGGAAGATATATTTGTAGGTGACGCTGAGTCACCACCCAATGGGGGGACTCCAACATGTAGTCATGTCCCATTAGGTCATGATTTTCACGTCACCTCTGCATTAAATAAAATGCAAACAAAACATATTTTGTTTTCTATCGATCATGCACTTTTGTCAACCACGTTCTAATTAAATTAGTTGGTCAAATCAGACACTTATATGGTATGCAAGAATATATAATATATAATATGCAATATTAAATATGTTTAGTATACTTATCAATAATATATATGTGCGTGTGTGTGTATTTATAAATATAAAATATATATTTCAATATGTTTTTATTTGAATTGACTATATAAGATTTTAACACTACCTCTTAGTCAAGAAGGATAAACACAAATATTACACCATTGGTATTATTTAGAAATGACAAATTTTAGGGACATCTTTGATCAAAAGATCTCCACCATTTTGATATAACGAGTATTGGTCTTCCAAAATATCAACACATGATATTCACCAAGTACTCAAGTAAGGTTTGATATCACATTTGATACCATGAGTATTGGTTTGCCAGGATATCAACACACGCTCTTCACCAAATACTCTTTGTGTAATGGCCTCCAAAATGTCAAGATGCAAGATATTCACCAAGTACTCTGAGTAATGGCCTCTAGAACATCAAGTCACATGATATTCACTATGTACTCCGTGTAATGGCCTCTAGAACATCAATTCGTATAACATTCACCATGTACTCAAAAAATGTTTATAAGGTATGTGCACACAAATTCTCATAATGTGTACCATATAAACATCCACCATGCAAAGTATAATCTATCATGATTTGAATAGCCATTGTAAGCTATCCATCATAATAGAAAATAAAGTTATTGTAAGATCGTCACCTTTCAATAACTTCTGTAAATACAAGTGATGTTCATTTGGAAGTCGTCACGTCCTCATGATGTACACAGGGGGTAGGCCCATTAAATCATGCAATCTCATTCATCATACCAAATGTTTACTTGAAGTCAAAACCCCCTCTGATTCTGATATGATCAAGATTTTCAAAGATCAACTAAAACATACCTCTATCCGCTCCTTCAAAAAGATGTGTTAGAGTCCCTCTTCCTACAATAAAATTCTCAGAGGAAAAGATCAAGGCACATAAGTATTATATTACGTATTGAAAATACAATCAAATAAATGTGATTTTAATGTTAGATTTATATAAAAACTATATTACAATAATTTGGTATTCTAGGACTCCATCTCAGAAATTGTAACCAAGTCAAGTTCACTTTGAAAGCATTTCACATTTATTGTGCAGTTTGATGAAGATGATAAATAAATAGAGAACCCCCTCTGAATCCGATATTTCACAAATATTATGGATATGTTGAAGTTCTTTAGAATTGACATCTCTCTGAACTATATCAGAATTTTTGACCTTGGCAAGGGATGCTTGATGTTTCAGTTTATCAGGGCATTGAAATGTTGAGTGACCATAGTTGTCACATCTAAAGCATTGTATTTTAGAGTAATCTATATGTTTCCTTTTCCCTTTGAACTTAGATTTCTTCTTTTTATCAACTTGACTTGTGAGTATCTGAATGTCACTTCCAGTAGAACTATCATCTTGAGACATTAACACATAGTTACACCACCCTAGGAGATGGGGGGACCAGGGGACAAGTTTCCAAGACGGGGGGACAGAGAGACCTTGATTTGGGGACGGCGAGGGGACGGCGGCGGGGGACGGGGGGGTGGCGGAGGGAGCAGGGGTGTATATACTATACATATGATACTTAAAATGCTAGTTATGAAAAGATATACTACAATTATACAAGATACACAGATGTAAAAAACTTAAACATTGAACATTACACTGAAGTTTTCATCTAGAATGTCATGATTCATGATCAAATAAGTTATAACAAACAAAAAATGAACATTGAACATTGAACATTAGAAAATATTCAAAATAATAAATATTAGTCTATATATTAGTCTTCAGATCAATAGTATGAGTATCTAGATTCTACTATCTAATAGTAATCACTAATCAATGATCAAATGAGTCATGACTCATGACATAAAGATGAATACAATTAAGTATCATGTACCATGAATCATGATATCAAAATAAGTATATAATGCAAACAAAAATTACAAGTCTCCAAGAGTCCAAATCAAAATGCCAAATCAATGATCAATCATCATCCCCTAGAGGTTGAAACTCATTGCCACTGGAACTATCAGTCTCTCCAAGATCAAGAGCTGAAAAGGGAACACCAACTAGCCTTGTGGTTGGATCTAAAGCATCCTCCTCATCAATCTACGATGGCTCCTCAGGCTCTACATCCCATCGTGATGCTGGGCTTTCCTTGTACACACTTGTGGTGCGGTCATTGATACGCAACATACTGTGTACAACCACTAGCTTCTCTGCTCTTTGAGAGGTAAGTCTATTCCTCTTAAGAGAGTGGATGAAGCTATATGTAGACCAATTCCTCTCAGAAGCTGACAAACTAGAAACCTGAGATGAAAAATAATTGGCTAATGTAAGACTCGGGAATTAGAAATTGAACAATAAACAATGAAAAGTTAAAAGTTGAGGAACTAAGTACCTGGGACAGCAAACGAATAGCTAGTGTGGTGGTTGTAGATTTCGGTCCATAAGCTGACCACCACAAAATGGGATCCTCTTGTGCCATAGTCTTGATATCCGCCTTTGCCGCTTGTTTGTAACCCCTAAGAGTAGCAAATTTGGTCCACTCAATGCGAACCTTAGCTGCTGTCTCAGGGTCATACATCCTGTCTATGCACTTGAAGAACCCTTCCTTTACCTGAAAAAATTTAAAAAGTACAAATTATTAGCAAATAGAAGAATCAAGATACTAGTAATGTAAATGATTTTAATTTATAAAATGATAAGAATCTAAGTCTTAAAGTGTTATATAATAATAATATAAATCACCTCATCATCGTGAAGTGGTGTAACTCTACCAGGCCTAGTCATATACCACCTCGGATTCAATGCATATGCAGCCATGTGTAAGGGTGTGTTAAGTTTGTCCCATCTACGCTGAATAATAGGCCGAATGTGATCATTGTAGAAGGCTAATGTGGGGTCCTTCTCTCGCACAACTGCCCTCATCTGCCCAGGCATAGAATCAATGCACTCATACACCTCTCCAAGTGTGGGCGCATCCGCATCTCCATACCTGATCACCTCGAAGACTGGCCTAATAATAGAGACAGTGTATTTTGCATCGCTCCAAAATACATCTCTCTTAACTATATCCTTCACCCTCATCCCCTGCTCTGACCTAGAACCATCCCACCTATTCCATTCATTTGTCATAACCATTAGTTGCAGTGGCTCCTGCAAATCAAGCATTCTCTCCAAGAGAATGAAATAGGATGCATATCGTGTCTCAACTGGCTTCAGGAACTCCTTGTTGGTGAAGCTCCTAAATAGTACATGTGAGGTGTGGTGGTTGCAGATATACATCTGCACATCTCTAGCATCACTCACCACTCCCTTTAGCCAACTAATCTTCCCCATGTCCTTTAGAGCATTGTTCATAGCATGCACACAACAAGGAGTCCACCAAATATGCCGATATATGGCCTCAATAAGCCTCCCTGCAGCTCTGCACACATGAGCTGCATCTGTCACTACTTGGACCACATTTTGTGGCCCAATCTCCTCAATGGCTTCTCGAAGAATCTGAAACTGAAAATCAGCATCTTTTCGATGCCTCGAACAATCAACCGCCCTAAGAAAGAATGGGCTCTCTATACATGTGACTATGACATTGATGAGTGGACGGTGTCTAATGTCCGTCCACCCATCCATGACAACGCTGCACCCCGATTCCTCCCAAACAGCCCTCATGGTCTCCATGGACTCACCAATCTTGGCATACTCATCATCCAAGATTTTAGTCCTCAATTTGTGCTCACCTGGTGGCGCATATGATGGTAATCCCGCCTTCGCTACTTTCTGAAATGCCTCCTTAAAATAAGGAGACCGAGCAATGTGAAGTGGAACGCCATTGGCAAATAACATTCTCCCAATGTATGCATCTAACTTCTCTCTCGTCTGGGCTACAAACAATTCTGCTATAGGGTTGTTGTCACTAGACTGTGCCTTGCGTTTCCCCTTGCTCATCTCAGTTGCTGCTACACCTATAGAGCTATAAGTAGAGGAAGGTGCGGAGGCTGCCCCTAGCAATGAAGTAGATGAAGCTCTATGCTGTGGTCTAGAAGAAGACATGCGTCGGTGTTGTTGCCCCTGTATTTGTTCCTTATGCACCTCTTGTATAGTCTAAATCTGTTGCCTACCAACCAAAGTAGTAGGCACTGGAAGGCCCAAGCCCTCTGGAACTCCCCAAAGCTTGTTGAATTCAATTCTAATCTTCAAGTTTTTGGATTCACTCAAAAACTTACATGGTTGGACACCTTTACCTGTCCAAAAGAGGAAGTGTACATTCACTCTAGTGATGCTACCATACCAATCTTCACCACAAATATTGCATCTCCACTTTCTTATGCCACCTGTTCTTTGTCCGCTTGTTATTCTAGTGGCAAATTGTTTTAAAGGAGATTTTGGATCAAACTTACCCCTAGCCCACTGTGCCAAACCTGGGGAGGGGCAATCAGTAGATGGAGTACCATATAGTATAAAACTAGTACCTATAGAAGTGGAACTAGTTTGGGCCCCTTGCTGATTTGGCCCAATCGGAATTGCAATGTCACTCTCATGGTCACCCCTCTCAACAGTGTCATTATCATCCTCAGCCCCAACCTCAGGCTCAGGCTCATATTCTGATTCACTGCCACTATCTGAATAAAATTCCATCTTATCATCACAATGAGTATTCATTGTGACACTGCATTTCACAAAATGAAAGAACAAAAATTAATAAAGCTAAATTATTGAGATTTATAATTTATAAATGATAATCATAACTATAACAAAATGAAAGAAGTTAGAACCAAAGAACAAAAAATATATTGTTTATTAATAATAATAATAAAAATTAATAATTTAATAAACCCAGAAAAAAGAAGTATAAAACGAAAATTGACTTCCAATGGTTCTGTAGGATTTGGGCTTTTCTGAGCTGATTTCAGTATGTAAGAATTAACAAAAAAAGTTAATTGGCTTTTTTTTTTTGTAATTTTTTCGATTCCCCCAAATATGGTTCAAAGAGAGTAGAAGTCGTCGGTTTAAACAATCGAAAATAGACATTTCAAAAAATCCAGAGATAACAGAGGTCGTCTAAACAAACAAAAACATTCATAAACATGCATTTCAAAATCATACAAATACGTTAGAAACCCTACCTTTTGCTTTAAAAACTCCAACAAGATGCGGCAAACCCAGAACCACCCTCCTCTTCTTCTTCTTGCTCCTAAGCTCTTCTTTTTCACTTGCAAACACTCTCTTCACTCTTGCACAAACCCTTATCTCATCTCTTCACTCTTCTTCTTCTTGCTGTTGCAAACAATGAGAAATGCAAATGTGAATCAAAATGAAGAATAGAAAGGTTTTAAACAAAGGAGGAGGAATGGATGGGCCCCACTATCCAATACAAGAAATAAGAAACATTAAAATATTTTAAAAATGAGTTCAAGTTTTTTTTTTTATGTGTCTTTTTTGCTTGCCATAGGAGACGTCCAGGCGTCCACCCACAATGAAGGAGATTCCTTGGCGTCCCCCCGCACTCGTCTCGGAGACGTCTCGCTGTCTTCGGCGGCGGTGGCGCTTTGAGTGGTGCCGCCCGAAATGCTGAGATGCCGTCCCCCTGTCCCGGGGACATCCCCGTTCTAAGACGGCCCAGATTTTGAGGGGGGGGACGCATCACTGTGTTACACTGCATTAACATGCACTACTCTTGTATGCAGTCAGCCTTTAGTCGAGCAAGTTTAGGAAGCTTGGATTGAGAGCATACTCCTTGTCGAAAAGTTTTCCATGATGGTGGCAGTCCTTTTAGTGTTATCATGGTTAATTCTTTGTCATCATAGATGTGACCAATTGTAGAGAGTTGGTACCTTAGTTCTGTTTTCCTCATGAAATATGAAGTGATGGATTCTCCTTTATTCATCTTAATGTTGGAGAGTTTGTCTTTCACTGTGAGAATTCTAGTGTTATTGTTTATCTCAAATATTTATTCAAGTTCTTTGTACATTTCATGCGCTATGTCTAGTTCTGTAATGATGGGAAGTGGATGATCCTTCACCCTGTCCACTAGTGATCTCATAGCCTCAGTATTGTCTTCTTCCCATTTACTCAATTCGTCACTCCCTTTGGGTGGTGGGTCTGATTTTTCAATAAACTGTTTTAGATCGTGTTCTTTCAAGATTAACATTACTCGCAATTTCCAAGCTGCGAAATTTGAGTCACCTTTGAGTCTGTCTTTTAATCTCACATACCATTCACCATTTTGAAAGATATGAAATTTTAAGAATATTTGAGTGCAATAGATAGATAAGTCTGATCAAGATCATCTCTTAGACCTGCTCTGATACCATGTTAATTTCAGACTTTATCTATGAGTGAATAGATCTTTAATCCTTTGACAATATAATCTTATGATAATATGAGAAATATCATCACATGAATATCTTTACTATAGACACACACACACACACACACACACACACACACACATATTGAAATGGAGGAAATGTATGCTGTTGATATTTAAATAGAAGCCAGACTGTTTTATACAAATTGAATTGGTCAGTGAATGGAGTAGATTGAACTTGAATGAATACTGTATACCATAATCTGCAAATTTCAAACTCTACGTTGAAGACTATATTATTTCCGATATGACAGAGTGTAACTGAGAGGTGGAAGATTATAGTTTACTGCACTTGAGAGCAGATGAAGATATGATGACCTGTGTTCAATTACGGAAGACTGGATGAATCATATGTGTTTGTAGTCAACTTTGCACTTTAACTCTCCTTGGAAGACATTGGAAATTTTGTGTTCGTCAGTTGTGTTAAAGTGCAGGCAGAAGATTTATTTGTAGGTGACAATGAGTCACCACCCAATGGGGCGACTCCAGCATGAAGTCATGTCCCATCGGGTCGTGATTCTCACATCACCTCTGCATTAAACAAATTTCAAACAAAACATATTTTGTTTGCTATTGACCATGCATTTTTGTCAACCACAGTCTAATTAAATTAGTCGGTCAAATCAGACACTCATGCAATATTAAATATGTTTAGAATACTTATCAATAATATATATTAATTGCATAATGTTAAACATATAAATATAAAATATATATATTTCAATATGTTTTTATCTGAATTGACTATATAAGACTTTAACAATATGGATAGACATGTGTCTTCACGGGACACGTCTATTCATTATTATTTAATCTAATAGTTTGTTATTTAACATACACACACACACACACATATATATCACATATATAGTATATATAATAAATATATGCAATATATCTCGTATATCTAATTATATATATATATATATCTTTAGTGAGTTTTATCTGACTGAAAGTACACTAACCTTAATAGACAATAAAGGATTTCCAATCTGGTGATTCTTTGAAGAGTTGTAATAAGAATATTTCAAAAGATTGGCTTGAATTTCATTTCTATTTGTAACTTTGATCTCAAATTTTCCAATGTTACCCAGGGCGGCATCTCAACATAATCTGACCCATTTTGGAAACAGGGATGTCTTTGAAATGTGTCCCTTAGCTGTCCCATAGTATTAATGTTTGAGCATAAATAATTTGTTTGACTCAACACTCACATGAACTCTCAATTTAAATTATTTAATGGAATTTTTTTTTTGATTGGTAAGAGGCCGAAGCTGGGATTAATTATTAGTGTTGTGATAAATTAGTATTATTATTTGTTAAGCTCGAGAAGATTTGAACCCAAGACCTCCCAATTAAAAGGCTTACAATTTACCATTGTGTTGTAGGCTCTTGCCTTTAATGGAAATGTTATTAGTTAAGGTTTTATAATTTATATAAGAATGCTTTATCTATGTTTTCATATGAATATTTAAAATTTCCCTATATATTACAATTTTTCCCAATTCTTATAGAGCTGTCCCCTCTGTGCCCTAAAATGGCAGTAAAAAAGTCCATCTCATAAACTTGTTTGCCTATCCCCCCTTCACCCTTGTCTTATAAACTTCGGGTATTCTCTTCTTTTGAAGTTTGATGTAAGGATTGATGCAAGAGGAGATGATAAGAGTATGCTGATCATGGAGGATGAAGAGGATTAGCTCAAGGGTCAATTTTGAAGAATGATGATATTTGAGATGAAGATGACAAGAAATTCAAGATCAAATTGTTTAAGGAACTTAATCACTACGCAATTGAAAGATCCTACAAAATCCTTGGATTTCCAAGACTGACATGAAGGTGGTTACAACATGGAGTACTCCACAAATGTATTCAAGGAGGGACATTGCAACACAATAAGTATGGGATATCAAGTTATTGACAGAAGACAACATCAAGATCAATGTGTGCAAGATGAAGTCACTTTACCATAATAAGCATCTCAAAACACAGGAAAGAGATCAAGTCACGCGAAGAGGGATCAATGAGGAGAAAGATTACATAATTTCAACAGTGTAATCATAACATTAAAGGCTCATCAACATAAGAGTAGATCAAGGTTAAATTCAAGAGGGTGATAGCAAAAGATGGAAATCGAAATGCAATCGCAAGGGTCTAAATCAATAACCAGATAGGTAAAAGGCATGAAAAAGAACACTTAAAAGAGTAATGAAATACAAAGAAGATGATTTAATCAAAGAAGTCTGCCGTAAATAAATACACAATGAAGTCCAAGGAAGATAGTTTCAAAAGAGTTTAGAAATGTTGAGTATCAAGAGATATTGCTGGAAATGTGAAAGACTTCTTTGTGATAAGCAGATTGATGAAGTATGCACTCATTTATAACAATCAAGTGATTCCACATCATCATCATGGTGAAGTTCATTGAATTTGCTATCAAGGTTAAGGAGCATATTTACCTAAAAGATAGTTGTGAGCATTGAATTTTCCTAGTCGCCATTGGAGGCTACTTTATTTCATTGGTTCACATTTAATTTGTGTAGGTGGTAATTGTAGCAAACCCTTATCAGAGTTTTCTTGAATTATTGTGGCAGTTGATTTAGAATGGTTGTAATTGAAAGCCCTATATAAAGGCTCATTCGTTTCATTTGTAGGGGAGAAGAAACTTATTTGTGAAACTGCCATTGAAACTAATGATTTCAAACTCATTGGAGCTTGGTAAGAACTTGTGTTGTTTTGGGTGTGAGCATGGCTACCCACCTCTCATTAGTTTAGATTTGTTTACATTGAGTTGAAGTAGTTCAATGGAAGATTTTTGTTGTTTATTGTGGGGAAACCTCAATACTCCTACCATTTGTAATTTGTTGATTGCAAGTTGCAATGTAAGGTTAGTTTGAACTCATTTCAAAAGCTTCACTTCAGTTGCTTTATCCAAAGTGTTTTGAATTATCATTTGCATACCCTTTGGGAGATTGTATTGTCTTTGTGTAGTTGTTTCCTTTTGGTGAAGCATAACTTGCTTCAATTTGATGAAGTCAGTAATTATTTCTTGCAATGTGAGAAGTATAATCGATCTCTAAACACCCATCTCTTTTGCATTTTATTTCAAAATACCCTTGTTTGGATCAGTTGAAGAGTCCACATTGCAAAATCATTCATTGTTTGAATGAAAGTTGATACTCCAGAGAATAATATCATAAGTCCCTTTCTGGATCACATCATATTCACTGAGCTGCATCCAATGTTAAAGTCGCTAGTTCACAATGTAAACCTTGGGACTGCTTTACCTGTTCACACAATGCCACATCTTTTAGCATTTAAGTTTTCCTTGTTCAAGAGAGGATAGAATATTTAATATTTTATTCTATGTTGGTGAGTGTAGCAAAACACCCGTCAACAATATCTACTCCCAAACCCCCTCAGTGTAGTCTAGTTTTGTAGGTTACAACAGATCTCAATAACTTGCAGGGGCTGGGAGTGGAAACCCAATGGGTTGAGGGTTAGTCCCCACCACCAAGCCAAATGAGGCCTTTGAAACCACACAAACCTTTACATATAAATGTTGCAGCTGCATCCAGTTGTATCCAACTGTACCATATTCAAGGAATTGAGTTCAGATAACAGCATACCAAGTAAAGAATAAACAAAACAACCAACGGAATTTAATATATGTATATGTACATACTTGTATACACACATACATATATGACCTCAGATAACTATATACCATGCATAAATTAAACAGAACAGTTGTAAAATGTCAAATTATAAAATTCAAATGTCTTAATAGATATTCATTATTCAATATTAAATACAGTGAACATAATGAAAGTCTCTCAATTTGAACTAAATAATAAATCTAGATCATCGAGAGAAATGTAATTTGAGTTGGGCTCTCTTTTCACTTGTGACATTTAAAACATTTCTTTCTGCAATTCCGACCTAAAAATAATCCCATGTTGATACTATTCCAGCAAAGGAATGAAGCTTGCAAAAACCCAACACAGGTGAAAGAAAATATATGCACAGCGCTGCTACTTTCAACAGCTTGAAGTAGTTCCAAAACAATTTCAACGATCTAATGCCAATGGCATGAGGAATATTCTCCGACCAATTACCTATAAAAAGACTCATTCATCTTCTCACTTCTGTCCATTTCTGCTTATTTGCATTGTATTATTGCTTGTCAAAAAAAATGTAAAATGAAAATATGTCAAACATTCTGCAGAATTGTCCATGTTGGTTTTACTATGGGAACAAGAATTCAGACTGTGGATCATTCTGCAAGGTTATACACCAAGATTTGATTTGCTACTGTTTCAATTCTCAATCTGGGGGTGGTTCAGCAGCACAGCATTTGATGAGTCAGATTGTTGGGTATTTTCGTTTTGTCTAAATAAATGATGTAAAAATGGTTGTAGACCAAAATTGTTTGAATCAATCTTTTTAAAACTAATATTAGTTCCAGACATGTTCCTTTGTAAAATTAGTTGCTACTGTAAAGTTCATTTGTTTTAACATCTGGAATTGAATTGAATCTATGTATTTTCCCTTGACAATTTGTAAGCAAGCATTTGATATGAACAGGCCTTAAAAGTAGAACTGTAAATCAATTTATGCACATACAGGAAAGGTAGCTATTGATGGGAAAGTTGAACACAAGTTCGACATGAAACCCCACCATCAAAACATTGAAGACTACCGCAGGTTGTGTCGTGAGAGAACAAACAAATTTAATGTCAAGACAAGACAAATTCAGGTATGAAGTTTCTTTTCTTGTTTATTCTTGAGTGAAAGAAATTTGTGAAATGGATTATTTATTACAATTAAGCAATTTAATCATCAAATAAATGTTTTCCTTTGTAATTGGGCTATTGAAATCCATCTTTCTGCCCTTCCCTTTTCTATTTCAGATGATAGACAGTGACCATGGAGGAGGTTACAATCCAATGCAAGGGATGATGGATTTTTCAACATTTACTTCAAAGGTATGAACTTCGGAAATCTGTTCCGTATTTCATTTTAGCTGGCTAGAACTTGCAGAGTAACCAAAAGGTCAATACAAAGCTTAATGGTATTCTTTGTCCAGAGTTCAGAAAACATACTTATGATTTTTCACTGTCGTGTGAGTGCAGGACAAAAAGGGTGCTGCTGCACCAGTGAAAAGTCAAGAAATGAAGAGAACTAGAATGGATAGAAATGAGCTGGAGAATATTCTTTTCAAGCTTTTTGAGCGACAATCTAACTGGACTCTGAAACAACTTGTAACAGAAACAGATCAGCCTCAGGTGATCATCTACTTGCTTGCATTTTCTAGGAGGCAGTGATTGCAAACTTTTGGCTGTTTACAAATTCGTAGGTCTAGTTGGGAGATATCCTTTGACGACCTCATTTTGTGAAATTATGTGTATGGATAATGTTATTGTAGCCTAAGCTGCTTGCCGCCATTTCTCTTCTCATTCTGAAAAGCTTAAAACCAAATCACTTTAACAGAGATCTTTTCCATTGGCATGTGCAGCTTAGCAAGTTCTAATATATGCTTACCCCAGGGATGTGTATGAATCTCTGGTTATACAGTGTTATGTGCTGCTTATAAATATTTAGCTACAGATTCTCTTATGAATGTTTTGATGTTTGCTACAGCAATTTATAAAGGAGATAATAATGGAGCTTGGCAATTACAACAAAAGGGGCGCCAATCAAGGAACTTATGAACTAAAACCTGAATATAAGAAAACTGCAGAAGACATGGAGGCGGATTAGTTCTTTGGCATTTGGAAAGAGAATGTCTTATCACAAGGTTGTTTACAATGACCCTCTTTCAAAGTTTCTAAATCACGTATGGAAAGGGAAGGTTATTTGGAAAGCGATCATATGTTGGAGAAACAATATATATTATAAAGGGTAAAGGTTCCATGCAACCAGGAAGTTTGGGGTACGATTGTGACCTCCATATTTAATATTTCACTGCAATTACAGAATGAAATCATTTGACTTCCAATTGTAAATATTTAGAACTCTGATTCACAAGAAGTAAATTTTGACCTAATATTTAATTTATACTCTCTGCATATTAGTTATTTGTCAGTGAGAGTTAGAATAGGCCAGTGATTCAAATAATGGTATCATTGTGCTACGCATCCTTAGGGAATGGAGGAGCACGGCTCATATTGGTCAGTTTTATTGTGTCCATTTGCATTTGTATCTCTTGGTTTATTTATTTATTTACAATGCGAGGTTTTGAACTAATGGCCTCCCCAAAGAAAGCCATGCCAATTCACCTTTGTACTGTGGGCTCTCTTGGTTTTACTATTACAGATCTATTATTGTAATTTGTTCAATTAACAAATTCTTTATTTTAAAAAGAACTTATTAATTCGCCACATATTTTCCATTGGCCCTTTCCTTTGGTGGTCTTATTCTTCGTTTCAATTGCTGAATTAAGGCTTGACAAGACACAATAATGAAGTCACCCAAAATCATGGGTTCATTATTTAGGTATTTGCACAATTAGGGAGTCAATTGTTCAACGTTTTTGAAACGTGAGAACTTTGTCTTTAGCCTAAGCCTTTGTGATAAACATACATTAGTTGTTCAAAGTTCTTGGAACATGAGAACGTTGTCTTTAGGCCAAGCCTTTTCATAAATATATGTATGTTATTAAGTGTATTTAACAAAATAATATTTTAAAGTTTTAATAGGATGTACTTTACATAATACATATAGCGCCAATATAAATTATATATAAGATTATTAGAATAATAATAACTAACGTTGTACAAAATATATATTTTAGAAGTTAAATAATTAACACACATCATTGTGGTAATGTCAAAGTAATTTTTAATAAATTCATATATATTTATGTAATAATACTAAAAAATTAGGTAAGAGTCTACAATACAATGGTAAATTGCAAGTTTGAAGTCTAATAAATAATAATAATAAATTACATGTGATAATAATTAATCTTGGCTTTAGCTTCTTACTGATAAAAAATTAAATTTAAATTATTAAATTATTATTAATTTACATAAGAAAAGTGTACATATAAATTATAATTTTTGGAGTTTTAATTGTGAGGCAATAATTTTAATTTGAATGATTTGTATACTTAATGAATAAAAATAGATAGGGGAACTTTTAGATATGATGTTTTTGTTCGGTTGTCTTATGTGATTGAATTGCTTATAGTTATTGTCTTGTACGCAAGTAGCAAAAAATTGTCATTTAAAGTGTAGTCCAAAAATGTATATTTCTTCTTGTTATATTACTAGTTCATTTTGACAATAAAAAATTTTGCACAATTGATATGTAATGCTCTTCATAATTGTGCACCATTGGTACCATTTAAATAAAATAGTCAATCTAAATCCTAACCCTTTTTAAAAAAATGGGTGTTTATTTGTCCACTAGATAATTTTTTTGTGGACTTCAAATTAGTAAAATCCATTAAATAGTAGTTAAAACAAAGAATATAGATTGTAATTGATGTTCTTCCTCCAAACACATCAAAATTCATATATTTGAATATTCTTCAGTATATTAATCAGCTAGATAGAATTTCTACACAAGTTGTTTGGACCTTCTAGCGAAACCAAATGCAACCATCATGCGCATGGTCCATGTCACAAATATTGTTCTAGAGCACGTCAATGTGATTCTCAAACCATTGTTTAACCTCATACACCTAGTGATGCCTTGATTTCCTTTGATCAACCTAGGCATGAACGAAAGAATGAAGCTAATTTGAAAAGTCTTAAAATGAAAAACATGACAATTCTATTTGTATGTTAGACTCTATTACACTTAATTTAGACAAATAAGATACTCTTGATGATGCTTTTGATGCTAGCAACGATATATTCATGGTTCTATTTTTGATAACATGTATGTACTTTTTGTTGTTAATAATGATTTTTGCCAATTATGTTTTCACAACAATTATCTATCAATACTAGCACACATGATAACCTATCTTCAAACCTTGTTTGAAACTAGTTGTTCCATCTTTTGTGTTTGATGTTGCTTCTCTTGTGATTTTCCCACCTTCCTTAAATAATATGGTATGCAATACACTAGACTAACTCTTCTTGTTTGGTGGACTATGTTTTCCTATGGTAATTTACTTCCCTTCTAATGTATTCAATGTTCTATGTTGTATGTTTTGTTTAGAGTCTTTAAATGACTTGTTATATCATTGGCTCAAGGTGATAAAGGATTAGAAAAAAATTGCATACATTCTTCTATTTGTATCTCATTTTTTTTATATGTTGTTACATATTATGTCATACACGTGCCAATATTGTAAATGTGCCTTTGTGTTGTCTAATTGGGGATGATGCAAAATGGTACTCACCTATTCCCTTTGGTCTTTATGATGCTGACCAAAAAAGACACTTCGAGGTAACTCTTACATGATTTTCTTAAAATGTGCTTGTAGTTCTAACACCTTTGGGGGCTGATGTCATTACATTTTGATATAATATTTCATTTATTATCATATGATCATACTAAATGTAGAGTTGGTAGATTACTTTCATGCTCCTTTTTTGTGTTCATTTCCCTTGATTTGTCCTTTCTAGGGCCATTTCACAATATAAATATTTCTTGTGGGTGCCTGCATGTTTTGTTAAAACCATTACTCCTAGTAAGGCATTTAAAATCAATTTAATGCATGGGATTACATTATGCTTTATGTATCGCATCTTGCACATATGCATTAATGTCATCTTTTAGCAGATCCTTAGAATGTTCATTCTTTTCATTTGGTCCTTAGATTTATTGCATACATTTGGTCCTTTGATTGACCACCTTTTGGATCATTACTTTTTTGAAGGACAAATTCTTGTAGATGGATTAAATTAGCATGACACAATTTGCAAGAACATTCAATGCCATCTTTCATGGTGCTTTCTTTTGTGTGCTACAAAATAAGACCTCTCACTAGGATACTCTCTCTCTCTCTCTCTCTCTCTCTCTCTCTCTCTCTCTCTCTCTCTCTCTCTCTCTCTCTCTCTCTCTCTCTCTGCCCCTCGTATTATTATTATTTTATTTGATGAGGACTTAAGCCACTTGCAAGCTTGATGTTTGTTTGTCTCCTTCAACTTTGTAAGATTATCCTATCCATTCAATGTACTTTATCAAAAGCATGAGATTATTAAAGTGGCAGGTAAATCTATCATCTTAAAAACTTAGAGCACATAATTGGAGGCTCTAAGATATATTATAAACCATTTTGGCGATTTCAAGGCCTAGGTGTTTTTTTTTGCTTGATTTGAACAACTCAACTTTTTTTCCTCTACATTCTATTACACCCTTAGATCTTGTAAATTTTTGAGGCAGTTTTACCTCGATTAAGTCAAGTATTTATCTTATTCCTGTACTAAGACGACAACCTCAAAAACCAAGGACTAAGTCGACTTAATCCTAGTTTTCAAGACAAAATTTGGCTCTGGGCTTCATGGAAAGTTTTCCTCCAAGGTTTTGGTTTGTGGTTGGACTTGAGAAAAATTTAATCCCACTATAAGTATAAAAGGATATCAATTAATCTCATTTTTTCATAACATATACAAGGCAATTTTAGGATAAAGTGCTTTCTCTCACAATGCATTCAAGTTGTGGATTGAATATTTGAAGGAAAACATCTAATTCAAGATCTCTAGGTCTTTGTTTCTTTAAGATCAATTCAAGCAAATGAAATCTTCTCTAATTGATGCAAATTTTCTTTCCCATCATAACCAACTAGAGAGATTATTAATCAAATAAGAAGATTGACACATCCATTCTTCTTTCCTATCCTTCTTCATGAAGGATACCAAGCATATCAACATTCTAGATCTACAATTAGTGATCATACATTTATGCATTTGTTAAGGCATCCTTGATTCCATTATACATTTCATTCCAAGATGTACACATACAAGCATCTTCATGGATATGACAGATTCCCACAACCATCTATGAGTGTTTCTCATGCAAGGTGAATCTAACATTTTACATTACCTTCCTAAGATATGCAATTTTGAAAACTCAATTAGTTCAAAAATAAATAAATAAATGTGCATGTGGAGAGTGATGAGGAGTGATGGATGTCAGTTGGGCTAGGGCTCAATCCCTAGCCTATGTTTGTTGTTTTCCCTTTTTGTTGATATTCTTCCTTGTTCCTTTTGGATTGACGACTATTGGACAAAGTCAGTGTAAGTTCCAGATTTTGGAGAGCATTTGAAAACAATTTTGGATTGGGTTTTTATTTTTTTCATGGCAGGGCTTGGGATTTCTTCTACATTGGTGAGGACAGATGGTTCTTCTCCAACTGTGCATGCAATGAGATCTGAATCATTTTATTCAGGGGAGAGCTCGAAGATGAAAAATGTTAATGGTTTTTTTTTGCGTAGCCATGATCACCCTGTTATGGTTATTCCTCCAATGACGGTGATGGAGGACATTGAATATTGGGCCAAGCATGCTTTAATATGAAAATTTCTTGGAATTTGGATTTCCTTATTTGCTATTGAGGCATGGATCTGTCACTCATGGTAGGTGGAAGGAGATATGTAAATCATGCTGGCTGGGAATAGCTATTTTTTTAATTGTATTCTAATGCATGTCTGATCATGATCATGTTTTTGAAGGAGGGCCTTATTTCTACAACCATGTGGGGTTATTTGTCAAACCCTAGCATCCAAGTTTTAATTTTGCTGAGGATCTCCCTTCAACAGTATCAGTTTGGATTCTCTTGCCTTGCCTTCCCCTAAAATTCTGCCAAGAAGACATCCTCTGTCAAATTGCTACTTTGCTAGGAAAGCCAATTATGATTGCACATCAATCCCTCGATAAAAAGGTAATTTCTTTTGCTAGAATTTATGTTGAAATTGATTTGAATAACCCATTACCATATTTTTCAAAAATTTGTCTTGGGGCTTCTTCCTGGGTGCAACAGTTAGATTATGAATCCCTTCCTTTCTGATGTTGGATATGTCATGAGTATGGTCATTTACAGTGTCAGTGTCCTCACAACTTGACTTCCAAAGGAGTGGATGTTCTATGACTGACAATGGTGGTGGTCTGGCAAATGCTGTAGGGAAAGGACAAGCTCAGATGGATAATACAACCAAGGGGATGAATCAACTTGATACTACGGGAAAGGGAAAGGCTCAAACATAGGATAAGGATGGATTTATCCCTGCTAACCCACGAGCTAAGGACCATGGTCAGAAGAGGTTTTTGAAAGATAGACAATCTAATTTGGGTTTTAATCACTTTGAGGTGGTGGATAGTATGGTTCTAGAGGAGGGCATTCCTCCTAGTATCTCTTCTGACCCGATTTTCCCAGATGAGGGACTTTAACCTGATGATGCTTGTGGGGCATTCTAGGTTGTGCTACACCAAAACTATGAGGTCTCTATAGCTCCTGTGTCTGATCCTCTAGTGACACTTGTGGTCTCGGAGGATAATAACATTGTTTTGGAAAACTTGGTTAAGGATGTGATACAATCTGGTAAGGGTAAGGGGTCTCCTCTCCCCTTGGGGTTGATGCATAGACCTTTTAAGTAGGTTGGCTTTACTTTGCTAAGTTGCCTTTACTTCTCTAAGGAGTGGGCACAAAACAAACCAAGATAAGATTAAACTCACAAGAGATATATTGATAGAGTTTGGGTTAGTGAAAAATTTGGATGCTCATTTTCCCCATTCTACTTAATGATGATTATTCTCTCATGGAATGTTAGGGGGTTGAATAGCACCTCTAGACAAAAGGTTATTCAAAATTTGGTGATTGATCATTCTCTTGATGTTTTTTGTGTCCAATAGACTAAGATCTCTATGGTGTCTATGATCTGATATGCCTCTAGTATTTGGCCTCGTGGGCAATGCTAATGTGTTGGGGCTACGGGCAGTGCTGGTGGTTTGGTTATCTTTTGGGATCCACAAAAAGTTTCTCCCCTTGGCTAGGTTTCTTCTCACTCAGCTCTCTCTAAGATAGCTTCTACTTTGGACTCAAGAGAGGTAATCATGATTACTAATGTGTATGCGCCTATTGATTTTGTGGGAAAGGAGGAACTTTGGAGGCATATTCAGTATGTTAGAAATTGTCACCCTTTCCATCCTTGGGTGTTAGTAGGAGACTTCAATTCAATTTTAAGTTTGGAGGAGAAGCAAGGTGGTTTGGCTAGATTGGGGTCTTCTACTCTTCTTTGACATCACATAGTGCTTTTGCATCTCTATGATGTTAAGCCTTCTAATGGTCTCTATACTTGGAATAATCGAAGGACTGAGGTTGATGCTATCTTATAATGTTTGGATAGATTTCTTGTTTCTTGTTTATGGGTTAGTGGCACTCTTACTCTCTCTTCAAAAATTCTGGACTGCAGGGGTTCTGATCATTAGTCAATCAAATTTTTTGCTACTAGGGATTTTATTGTAAAGTGTCCACCTTTTAAGTTCCATTGATGTGGCTTCGTGCCTCATCTCTTCATGATCTTGTTTTATGTTGGTGGAGAGATGGCACTCTTGCATATGGTACTGCTATATTTTCATTTTCTAAAAGGCTTCAATATGTTAAAAGGCAGCTCAAGATATGGATTAAACAATGTTTTGGGAACCTTCACTCTATGAAGAGGCTTGCTCAAGAAGATCTTGATGTCATCACCAAGCAGATTAGAGATCGAGGTTTCTCGGAGGATCATGGAAGGGCTCAATCCCTAGTTTCTAGAGTTCTAGAAGAATGGGAACTTCAAGAGGAAATATTTTGGAAGCAAAAGGCTAGAGTTAATTGGCTCCATGAAGGTGATAGGAACACTTCTTTTTTTCATAAAACTGTGCAATCTCACCAGAGTCAGAGTAATATCTCTTTACTGATTAATTCTCAAGGTATCCAAATGACTTCCTTGCCAGCTTTGTTCCGAGAGACTACTCGATACATTTCTACCTTCTTCTTTGAGGACTCTCCTCCTATTGATAATGAAGAAAATATTATTTTGTCTTGTATTCCTTCCCTTATTACCTAGGAAATGAATGATTATCTCATGTGATCGATCTCTTTGGAAGAGCTGGAGGAGGTGGTCTTTGGCATGCCTAAGGGAAAGGATCTTGGTCTTGATGGATTTCCAATTGTGTTCTTTCAGGAATTCTGGGACATCATTAATCATGATTTTTTGGAGGTGGTTAAGGAATCCTATTCTAGCAAGCAGATGCTTCAGGCATTGAATTCTACTTTCCTGACTCTTATTCCAAAAAGAGAGGGAGCTAATCAATTGGAGTTTTTTAGACCAATTACCTTATGTAATGTGGTTTACAAAGTCATAACTAAGTTGATTGCTGAGAGAATTAAAAAGTGGCTCCCCATTATTATCTCAGAGGTACAAGGTGGTTTTGTTGCTAGAAAACAAATTCTGGATGGGGTGGTTATTGCTACTAAGGCTATTCACTCTATGACTAGTTCAAGGGAGTGATCAATGTTTGTTAAGTTGGATATGGCTAATGCCTACGATAGAGTTAAATGGAGTTTCTTGAGGAATTTTATTCTTACCTTTGGCTTTAACTCTAACTGGGTGAGTTGGACTGTGAGTTGTGTTACTTCTACCTCTTTTTCAGTTCTTCTTAATGGTCAACCTTCCTAGCTATTTGATGCCTCTAGAGGTCTTGGCTAGGGTGATCCTCTCCCCCCCTATCTTTTCATCATCATGGCTAAGGGCTTGGGTGGATTCCTTAAGTATCAGGTGTCCCAAAATTCTATTCAGGGGTGGCAGTGGGGTAATGGTTTACCTACTCTTTCTCACCTTCAATTTGTTGATGATTTTGCTCTTGCAAGTTTTGCTAGGATCAAGGAAGTTGAAGCCTTTCGACATAATCAGGATATTTATTTGGCAACTTCAAGCCAAAAATTTAATGAGCACAAATCTTCCATTTACTTTTTTAACATTCATGATTCTATTCAGCAAAGAATTGCTGATATCCTGCAGTTTTAGATTGGGTCATTTCCTTTGACTTATCTTGGCATCCCTATTGTTGTTTCTAGGGAGCCACAACTCTTTTGGAAATTTTTTATTAGCAAGCTTCAGGATAAGGTAAATCATTGGATTCATAGATGGCTTTCTACTGCTACTTGGGTTACTATTCTTCAATATATTATTCAACATCTTCCTACTTATAGAAGCATGGTTTAGGCTACTCCTATTTACTTTCTCAAGGAGTTTGATGCTCTTTATCAGAAATTTTTTTGGAGTGGTAATTTTCATAGCACTAAATGAAGTTTGATTAATTGGGAGACTATTTGTAGGCCTAAAAGGGAGGGTGGTCTTGGTCTTCGATCAACTCTCTTGAGTAGTCAAGCATTGGCTACTAAGCTTTATTGGTGATGGTGCTTTGGACAACATCGAATTTGGGCTTGTATTATCATCTGTAAATATTTTTGTGGTGTTGATCCTTTCTCTATTTCTACACTTCCTCTTGAAGGTCATGACTCTATGGTCTAGCATTACTCTGAAGACTAGTGCTCTATTAGTCAAGAGAAGTTTGTTCTAGATATGTAAGGGAGGTTCTAAGGCTTTTTTTTGGGTTGACGCTTGGGATGGATTCCCATCCATATTATCCATGGACCCTCATCTTTAGACTCTCTGTGGTTCTTTTCATGCAGCTGGATGGGATAAAGTGCCTCATTTCAAGACTCCTTATCAATTGGGACCTAGTTTTAGTTATAGATGGAATCACTCTTTTGATTGGCGTCTTGGAGGCACAGAGGTGGATCGTTTGGAGATTTCTCATATTTTGACTTCTAGGGAGTGTTCTTTGCTAGGACCAGATGTTTTGGCTTGGGGAGGTACCTTGTCTGGTAAATATCATGTCTTTGTTGGGTATCAGGAGATAACTTGACAATTATTCGGGGATGCCGAGGTCCCTTGGTGGAAGCAAGTTTGGAATAAAGTTTCTTGTCCAAAAGCATTTTTTTTCATGTGGCTAGTGGCTCACAACCACTGTCTTATGTGGGATAATCTTTGTAAATGTGGATTTCAAGGCCCCTCTTATTGTGTTTTGTGTGGTAATGGGGAGGAGCCCATCTCCCATCTTTTCTTCCATTGCTCCTTTTCTACTCAGTTATGGAACCTTTGGTGGAGTTCTAGGCATGCTTCCTCTTTGCCTAAGTTCCAGGCCTACTTGGGCAATGCTCGCTCCAAGTCTTTTCCTCTCCATGCTGCTTGGATTGCTAGCCCATCATTCATTCTTTGGCATATTTGGCTGGAGAGGAATCGTTGAATCTTCCAAGATGTTTAGATGGGTGCTATGCATCTTTGGTGGAAGATGTCACATTCTCTTCAGGAAACTATTCAAGTGAATTGTGCACTAGATGGGGGTATGGATCTAGCTAACCTTGCTATATGAAATCACCTCAATTTTCATCTTTAGGATGGGGTTGCAACTCAATGGTATCAAAGAGTGCCCAAGAATACTTGGCAATATAGGAAAGGATGGGTGAATCAGGAGGGGCATTGGAATCCTCCTCCTCATGGAGTTCTAAAAATTAACACTGATGGTTCTTTCTAGGGGAATCCAAGCCTTGCTAGTATTGGGGGAGTGGCTTGTTGCAATTCATATGAAGTTAAATTCTTTTTCTCAGTACATAAGGGAAATTACACAACAATATCATGGAGGCTTAGGCCATTTTATATGCTATGGAACAATGTTGTTTGTGGGGATGGCACTAGATTATTTGTGAGCCTGACCCCCAAATGGTGGTGAACTTGCTTTCCTTGTAGAAGCTTAAGGATATTAGTTGGCAATGGGCACTGTTGTTAATTAGACTCTTCTCTTTTGTACCTCTCTTGAGTTTATTAGGTTTACTTACATTCCTCATGAATGGAACAGAGTTGCTAATTGTTTGGCCAAATGAGCTTCTAGTCATGTTCCAGGCTAGAATATTATGGATAGGGGGTGACTTCCCTTTGAGCTGGTGCAAGAATTTGATGAACTTGTTGCTTAGGATAGAGCTCCTTGTTAAGCTCTTCTTGTTGTAATCTTTTCTATTTTAATAATTTTTTATCCTTCTTTTTCCTAAAGATATGCAATTTCAACTTTATTTCAAGACTAATTCCTATACAGGGGTTTGACCAAGGCATGTTACCCATTTCCATAATCTTTCCCCTTCTTTTATGTGTCAAAATAATTCCTTGAGTTGCATATATGGATTCCAAAGTTTTAAAGATAGTCGTGGGCCCTCATATATCTACATAAGATTTGGAGCTATTGGGACTAAGTTAAATAGTCAATATAGTCTTGCAAATTTTTTCTAAAAAATTTCATAGTAGGTAGGTATAGACCTCAGGCTCCCATTTGGAGTTATATATGATGTTGTGATGTGGAGCCTAATTAGACTCAAAGGTTTATTTGGTGTAGTTTTCTCCCCAAATTATTTCTATGGGGTTTTGGAGGCAACACCACCAAGATAGGGGTCAAGGGGTAGCACCCCTGCGGGGTCTTGGGGTAGCGCCCTAGGTGTAATGCCCCCATTAGGGTTTTTTAGGGGCAGTGCCCCCGAAGCCAAAAAAACTGTTATATTGTAAAAGGCATTGGCTGCTATTTTTCTTATTGGACAACTTTTTCTAACCCTAATTTTGTAAGTGACAAAAGCTTGTATAAAAATGCTTAGGGTTAGGGATTTCATAATGTAATGGTGATATTGTAGCTTCTTGTGGTGGTATTGAGCTGTAAGGGATTGTGAATTGTAATCACTGGATAATAATAATAATATTGGACTTGATGTTGGTGGAGGTAGTCCACAAATTGGGTGAACCACGTTAAATCTTGGTGTCTTATGTTCTCTTTCATGCGATCTACTATTTTTTAGTAATGGTTATATTGCATGCAATTGTTATTTCTGTCTGAGGTTAATCTTAACAAGTGGTATTAGAGCTAGACGATCGTCATTTTTTTAGCTAGACCATCACCATTTTTTTTAACGATCCTTTGAAGGAAGGTCTCACGATTGAGTGGGAGCAATGACAGACGAGGGTAAGCTAAAGGTTGAGAAGCTTAATGGGTAAAACTTTCAATTATGGAAGATGTAAATGTAGGACTATCTTTATTAGATGGACTTATGGAAGCTGTTGGAAGAAAAATCCAAGAAACATGGAATTGTAACAGATAAGGATTGAGAGATTTTAGACACAAAGAACTTGGAAGCATTCAATTATGCTTGGCACTATCAATGAAATTTAATATTACAAAAGTGAAGAGGATGGAAGAGTTGATGTAAACCCTAGTGAAATTGTATGAAAAGTCCCCCGCTTCAAACAAGGTATTTCTCATGAAGCATTTATTTAATATGATGATGATAGAAGGTGGATCTATTGCAGATCATTTAAATGAGTTTGATATTGTTACTAGTCAATTATCTTCTATTGGTATTAATTTTGATGAAGAAATCAGGGCTCTCTTAATTTTGTGTTCTTTTCTTGAAAGTTGGAATGGCTTGGTAATGACTGTGAGTATTTTTTTTTCTAGATCTAATACCCTAAAATATGATGATGTGATCAATGTTATTTTGAGTAAGAAAACTCGTAGGAAAACCTTAGGTGGTTCTACATCAGGAAGTGCTTTGAATGCACAAAGAAGAGGTAGAATGACTGAGAGAAGAAATAATTCTAGAAATTTGGTAAAATCAAGAGGAAAGTCAAAGGGGAAGAGGTCTCAATCTAGAGGACCAAGAGATTGCTAGTACTATGGTAAACTAGGGAAAAAGAAGAAAGATTGTTGGACTCAAAAGAACAATGAAGGAGATAAACCAGAAGGGAACAAGGAGGCAAATTTGGTAAGTAACAAATCCAAAGAGGATGCTTTGCTTCTTTCTTTAGGAACTATTGATGATTCGTGGATTTTAGATTCTGGTGCTTCATTTCATGCTACACCTCGTAGAGGTTATTTTATTGATTATGTTCAAGGGGATTTTGGGCTTGTTTATTTGGGGGATAGTGAACCCTATCAGATTGTTAGAAAAGAAAAAGTTAATATTAAGTTGTAGAATGGAAATCATTCGCTACTACATGAGGTAAGGCATGTTCCAAGGCTGAGTAGGAATTTAATTTTAGTAGGGCAACTCAGTGATGAGGGTTGTGTAGTTACTTTTAATGATAAAAATTGGAATATTTCAAAAGGTTCCTTTGTAGTAGCAAAATGTGTGAAATTAGACACCTTATATCTTTGTATAGGTCATACCGTTCCTTCTACTTTGATTTTTTTAGAGAAAAATGAATGGTCAGGACAATTGATACAGTTGAGTAGGGAGAACAAATTGTTGCTGTAGATTATGATATTATAGTATTTTGGTGCAACAAGCTTGGGCACATGAATGAGAAAGGTATGAATATACTTCATTCAAAGAAAGTTATACTAGGTCTAGAATGTATTACTATGGATTTGTATGAAAGTTGTGTGTATGGAAAACAAAAGAGATTGAGTTTTGTGAAGACTAGGAAGGAAAAGAAAAGTGAGAGATTAGAGCTTGTGCATATAGATGTATGGGGACCAACTCATGTAACTTCTCTTGGTAGCTCCCATTATTATGTTACATTTATTGATGATACAAATAGAAAAGTATGGGTTTATTTCCTTAGACAACAATTTGATGTATTTCAAACTCTTAAGAAATAAAAATGCTTGGACAAAAATAAGTTTGGTAAGAAGTTAAAATGTCTCAGATATGATAATGGCGATGAGTATTGCAGTCATGAATTTGAAGATTATTGTTCCACTAATGGTATTCATAGACATAAAACTATTCGAAGGACTCCATAGGAAAATGGAGTGGCTAAATGCATGAATAGGACTATAATGGAGTGTGCAAGAAGCATGAGGTTACATATAGGGTTGCCCTTAACCATGTGGGTGGAGGTTATCAATACGGCTATATATTTGATTAATAGAGGCCCCTCCACTCCTTTGGATGGTGGTATTCTAGAGGAAGCATGGATTGGCAAGAAGGTCAATTATTCTTTTCTCAAAACCTTCCGTTGTGAAGCATTTTCTCATATAGATTCTGACACTAGAACCAAGCTGGAAGCCATGTCAAAGAAATGTTTTTTTTTTTGGATATGGAATTAATGAATTTGGTTATAGGGTTTGAGATTTTGCAAATTGTAAAATTGTAAGAAACAAGGATGTCATATTCAATAAGAAAGTGTTGTACAAAGATATGTTGCAACAACATGAGAAGAAAGAAGATGATAATTTAGTGCTAGATGATATTCCAAAAAAAGATTTTCCAACAATTTTTCATGATCTACAACAACCACAACAATAAATAATACACACACTAGTGAGTGATAGACAAAAAACAATGCTATGTAGACCTCTAGAAAGATTTTTCCCTTCCTTGTATTCTATTTTACTTACTGATGCTAGTGAGCCTAAATGTTATGATTAATCTATGCAAGTGGATACACAGATTCAATGGGAGTGTGTAATGAAAGAAGAAATGGGGTCTTTGCTAAAAAATAAGGCATGTAATTTACGCAAATTTCCTATAGGTAAAAGGGTTTTACAAAATAAATGGGTTTACAGGTTGAAAAAATAAGATGGAGGCAATAAAAGATTTAAAGCCAGATTACTGGTAAAAGGATTTGCATAGAAAATGGGCATTGATTTTTATGAGATATTTTCTTTCTCTTGTTGTTAAAATAACTTCTATTCTCACTATTTTAAGTATTGTGGCTACTAAAGATTTTCATTTCAAGCAGCTTGATGTTAAAATAGCCTTTCTTAATGGTGATTTTGATGAAGAGATCTATATGGCACAAACATAGGGATTTGAGGTCAAAGGTAAGGAGAACTTTGTGTGCAGATTGAAGAAAATTTTATATGGCTTGAAGCAAGCACCTCGACAATGGTATCCAAAATTTGACAGTTTTATGCATGAACACGGATATAGTACCTATGTCATTAAGATCATTATGTTTATTTTAAGAGGTTGGATGATGATAGCTACATTATTTTATGTTTATATGTTGATGATATGCTTGTAGTTGGGTCTAACATGAATCAAATTAAGGGGTTAAAGGAACAATTAGCACATGCATTTTCTATGAAGGAATTTGGGGCAGCAAAAAAATCCTTGGTATGAAGATTTGCAAAGATGGAAGAACAAGAAATTGACATTATCTCAAGCTGATTATATTGCAAAGGTGTTGCAACATTTATCTATGGAGAATGCTAAAGCTGTCAACACACCTTTACCTAGTCATTTGAAGTTGACAAAAGATATTTGTCCCAAGACACAAGAAGAGGAGGATAAAATGTTTAAGGTACGTTATGCTTTAGCTATAGGAAGCTTGATTTATGCTATGGTATGTATGAGGCCATATATTGCACATGCAGTAGGAGTTGTTAGCAAGTACATGAGTCATCTAGGAACTGACCATTGGAATGTAGTAAAATAGATTCTTAGATATTTGAGAGGTACATCCAGTAAGTGTTTACACTTTGGAGGCTCTACTACAACTTTATAGGGCTATGTTGACTTAGATTTGGTAGGGGATATTGATACCTGATAGAGTACTATAGGTCATGTATTTACTAATGGTGGGTATTAGTGAGCTGGGTTTCTCATTATAGAAGGTTAATGCTTTATCCACTTTAGATGTAGCCAAGGAGATGATATGCCTTCAGTTCTTCTTGAAAGAATTGGGACGCCCTCAGAAGGATAATTATTTGTTCACAGATAGCCAGAGTGCCATTCATCTTATAAATAATTTAGCTCTACATTCAAAGAAAAAACACAAACAGTTGCAGTACCATTTCACTTGGTCAGTTTTGGATAATGGATAGTTAAACTTGGAGAAGATACATATAGATGACAATCCAATGTATATGTTTACAAAGGTAGTGACAAGGGAGAAGTTGAACTCCTCTTCAAATTTGGTTGGTCTTCTCAACTAAACAAAATAAAAGAACAATAGAGTCTAGGGTGGTTTGATATTCCAATGGGAGCTATGAGTTTAGCAGTGCTATGATCAATATCCAAGTGGGAGGTTATTGTTGTGGAGTCTGATTAGTTTCCAAGTGGGAGATTGTTGTGATGTGGAGCCTAATCAGACTTAGAAATTTATTTGGCATAATTTTATTCCCATATTATTTCTACAGGGGTTTGGGGGAAACACCCCCAAGATAGGGTTAAGGATCAGCACCCCTGTGGGGTCCTAGGGTAGCACCCTAGGTGCACTCCTAGTTGTAGTATAGGGTGGGATCAAGGGAAAATGCCTCCACGGTTTTTTTTGGGGGGAAGCTCCCCCAAAGCTAAAAATGCCCTTATATTATAAAAGGTGCCAGCTACTATTTTTCTTATTGGATAACATTTTCTAGCCCTAACTTTGTAAGCAACAAAAGGTTGTATAAAAAGGCTTAGGGCTAGGGATTTCATGATGTAATTGTGATATTATAGCTTCCTGCAATGGTATTAAGTTGTAAGGGATTGTAGATTGTAATCACTAGATAATAATAATATTGGACTTGCTATTGGTGGATGTAGCCCAAGGATTGGGTGAACCACATTAAATCTTGGTGTCTTGTGTTCTCTTTTATGCAATCTACTATTTTTTGGTATTGGTTATGATGGTTTGATTTTCCACAGTGTAAAGATTTTCCTAAAATATGTGTGAAAATTAGATAGATCTATATATATTCTACAAATTAGAGTTTGGTCTTTTCAAAATTCATTAACCCTAAGAAAAACCCTAATAAAAACCAAATTTGTGCCCTAAGTAAACCCTTTAGGTTGTATGCGTTTGAAGATTGAGCAGGAAAATCATTTTTGAAAAGAGTATATATTCTCGGGAACTTTTAAAGTTTTTCTTTTGGCTTCATATTTCCCCAAAATTTTCCTCAATGTCAAATCTTTTTAAGATATATGGTGGTTGTCCTATCATTATGGAAACTTGCGGTCACTTTATCTCATGTGACATGGTGTCCTCCCACAAAAGGAAAACATGATGGGCCAAAAGTGAATATGGCGCCAGAGTTTCTGCCTATCATTAATGAACCATGTGAACATAATGGACTGTCTGATGTGTCAAAAGATTAGTAAATATAGTCATACCTAGAGCATGTGTTATTTTCATAGTGCCATTTTTTTTATAAAATTATGTTAGTCGCTATGTCGCCACCGAAATGTGTAAGAGTTTTGGTGGTAGTGATATGGAAACCTCCTGGGAAAGTGAAGCATGGCGAGGTTGTTGGTGTAAATAAGTATTTACTATTTACACTTACTTAAGTTTACTTAGGTTAATGCATTATTTTATTATTTTATTTTGTGAGACACTTAGGAGTTTGTGCACCTTGTGAGTTGTCATATTGACAACACAAGAGTCCACACCCCTTTTATGCACATGGTGTCGATAAAAAATGAGTTAGCACACTAATTAAGCACATGGTTTCTACAACCTTGTCATTCTTATCCACTCATCTAGAATGATGGATAAGGCATGTGCTTAGTTGTCATGATGCTTATCTTATCTCCTAGTTCTTTCTAGAGACATTCTAGGTGCTTCTTGAGAGGCCTTTATATACAAGCACTCTTAGTGTGTTTGTAGATATTGAACAGAGAAATGTATTAAGACATACTCAAATTAATTGATCATATCCATTTTTGGTCTACAGTTGTGCTTATGTTTGAATTCTTAGTTCTTTGGTGAATTTTTCCCTAAGGAAACTTCTTACATGGTATCAGAGTTTGGAGATTTTCTCATCACATAGCCATTCAAAACTATTGTTGTTTCAGCACCTCAGCCTGAATTTGGAGTACTGTAAAAATTGGGAGAGCCTAGAGCCAGATTTGACCTCACGATTGTGTCCAAAATGCTGATTCGGTGAAGATCAACTATAAATTTGGCTACTTTAGGCCAAAGTTGACCGTGAGGCAATTTTTTTTTGAATAATGGCACCAAGAGGCCCCAATTTGCAGTTTGGGTATGGTCATTTGCAGATCTATTTAATTAATTTATTGGATCTATAATTTTATTTCTCTGCAATTATTTTTATTAGTATTTTCAAAAAATGTTTTTCCCCTTTGGGCAGCTAGTAGAGAATTTTTTTTAGCAGAACCGGGCTGTCAGATCTAGGCCTTGTGCAAAGGAATATTCTTTTATTATAGAGAATATTCAATTTTATTTCAGCGAGATATTTCACTAAATTTGACCAGATTGTACATAATCTGGCAAGATCACAAACTGGCCATGAAACTACACTACACTACCACCTAGTGACCAAGCTCCTCGAAAGTCTCTTGTTTTCAAAGTCACAAGTTTGTGTTTAAAAATAGTGTAGAGTTTGTTTCTCCCATCAATGTGGGACAAAACAAAGTAAAAATAGTGCTTGTTTTTCTTTCCAATCTAGTGTTGCAATCATTACCTCCAACGTCACAATTTAATTCTCCGGTGTTGCAGAGTGCAGACTTCCACCCCACAAGTAATATATTTTGGCTTTGCCATTTTCACCAACCATTTTTTTTTAAATCTACTGTGTTTTACAATTTTCAGTCACTACATAGCATTTTTTAGTACACAATGTCTTTTTCAGTGATGCGAAATATCTTCGGCCAGCGTGTGTTGTTTTTTAGCCTCTCTCAAACTTTTTCAGCACAATTTTGTATTTTTTCGATGTCTTGCAATAAACTACGGCTGCACATTTGATATTCTGGAGCCCATTTTAAAATTTATGACCCATCCACCTCCATATACAGTGGACCCAATATTTGCCACACGTATCATACCTGCCATGCAGGACAAACTTTAGCATAGAATTTTCCACGTAGATCAGTAATTTTTTGCCACATGCACTCATTTGCCACGTCAGCACACTGACTATGCTTGACACTTCATCCAAACATGTAGGAGACACATCAGGAATAGAGTCAAATTGCTATCAAATTTCTCACTTAGTACAATACACTACCATATGTGAGAGGACTTGAATACGATCTTGAGACTTCTTCCCTCATTTGTTTTATTCTCTTTCTATATAAAGATTATGAGGTTTTGGATTCACTTATCAACCTTAAGAAATCTTATCACTATGATAATTGGATGTATCTTTGGGAGACATATGGAGATCCAAACATTCCTCCATTTCCAAAAGGTCTCATACCTCTAGTTTTAGCTCACTCCTCTTCAAATGAGATCACACCTCCTACTCCTGTTGCTCCTACTGATCCCGTTCCAGCCATAGATGCTTTAGATTCAGTGTAACAAGACTTTTTATGTCTTCCCACTCTACCTTCATGTGATGATTTCCATTTTTCCATTGTAGGCCTATTCATGGAGTCACACATTGAAGATGTGGGAGACACTATTGATGATATTCATCTTTTCTTTGAGGTGAATACTTCATTCATTACCGTAGTGACAGATTCATGTACTTCAGCATGACAGGGTACATTTTTTCTTCTAGGTGATGACTTCTTCTTGTCTAACATTTCAACTTTTTTTGTAGAGTCACACACAAAAAATTTGGAAGACTTCTTTTATGATATTCTGCTTCTCTTTTCTGAGGACAATCCTTCTACAATTGTTGTGAGGGCACACTCTGACCCTCATGTCCATTCTCTATATGATTAATTCTTCTAGGTTGGTGTGATTGTGGATACTTATGTACAACAATTGTTGGAGGTCTCTTTGTCATTTGAGGAGATTGTTGGTTCTTTGAAATAGGTTCTACATCAATCCTTGCTAGATCTGCACTTCTTCTTAGCAATTTTGGAAGGAGCCACCATTAGTATCGACATAGGGACACTTGAATAAGTTTCAAAGAAACCTTTCATCATCAAGATTCTTTCCACACATAGGGGAAACATCTCACCAGTACCACAGTCATTGTTTCTTCCAAAGGGGACAAACATCATTCAATGGTCATGGATCAACTTCTACATTGGAGCTTTTCTCACTGGTGGACACCTTACATTTGGGGGGAAGGGGGGGGGGACTACCTTGTTTCCTTCTTCTCTTTTATGTGGGGGACTTTTTCCTCTTAGGAGGTTTTTTCCTTCTCCCATTTCACTTTTGTATATACTTGATGTATGTCATAATGGGGGGGAGGGGGGTCTTGATTACTCCATCCATCCATGCATCCTCTTTTCATCTCTCTTTTTGGGGGAGGGCTTTTTCACACAATTTTCTCTCTTTCTTTGCTTTATGAGAGCTTTCATATCATTATGTACATGGGTACCTAACACGGCCTAGTAGTCGGGACCCATTATGCATTTAATCCTAGTTTTTGTAAGCTTAAGGGCATTCCTCTAAGTTTCACTTAAAGGGGGGTGTTGGTGTAAATAAGTATTCAATATTTACACTTACTTAAGTTTACTTAGGTTAATGCATTATTTTATTTTGTGAGACACTTAGGAGTTTGCATACCTTGTGAGTTGTCATATTTACAACACAAGAGTTCACACCTCTTTTATGCACATGGTGTCTACAACACAAGAGTTAGCACACTAATTAAGCACATGGTGTCTACAACCTTGTCATTCTTATCCACTCATCTAGAATGATGGATAAGGCATGTACTTAGTTGTCATGATGCTTATCTTATCTCCTGGTTCTTTTTAGAGACATTCTAAGTGTTTCCTGAGAGGCTTTTATATATAGGCATTCCTAGTGTGTTTGTACATACTAAATAGAGCAATGTATTAGGACATACTCTGATTAATTGATCATATCCATTTTTGGTCTACAGTTGTGCTTGTGTTTGAGTTCTTAGTTCTTGGGTGAATTTTTCCCTAAAAAAAATTCTTACAAGGGTCAACATTGAAGAAGGGTGCCATAAAATTTCTTTGTCATTTATTCAGTGGTTTCATCATTATGGAATGTTAGAACATGCATTAAATAAGGTAACCTATTGAGAACATGCTTATTTCTTGATGCTGGATTTCTTCAGAAAATATGGTGGTCACTATGTTGCCACCAAAAATTATGATTTTTTCACCAGTAGTGACATGGTGACTTCCCATGAATTAAAACACGATTGGACTTGATTTTAAAAGAGTAGTACCAAAAGGGTTGATAGTTATAAAAGACTATGCTAGCATGTCAAGGTGGTCTAATGTCACATGCTATGTGGATCCACACTCATAGAAGGATACATGTTGATTAAAGCCTTTAGATTGAAGATGCATCAATAGTAGGTGCCATGTCACTACAAAAAATTTCTCAAATTTTAGTGCACGAGACATGGTGACCAAAGGAAAAATAGAAGGACCTACCATAGTTGCATTAAAACACTTGTGGAATATACATCGTCAGATCAGAGATGCATCAATGATGGTCACTATGTCACATGTAGAAGTTTCTCAATTTTTATGCATAACAATGTAGCGAGAATGTGACATGTGTCTGCCAGTGCCAATGGGGCTAGAACAAGTTTCCAGTAGTGGAAAGAAAAGCTTATGTGGAGAAACTTGATTAGGTTGATTGCTAACTTAGAAAATCAAAAGTTAGTCATTCATGACTTTATTCTTAGAATGTCAAATTTTTTAGAATCGATAGTGTGTTTTCAAAATTAGAAGGCAGTGCCACCCTATTTCTCCTTACAATTCATTTATGAAAATTAAAAGCTCCCTATGCGAATCATAACCAAAGATATGTTGTAAAATTTTTCCATTTCCTCTCCACACAAATGAATTTTGGAATTATAGAGAGCTAAGAGCCAACTAAAGAATTGTTCCTCGCCTGCATGAAGTTGCAAAATATTTTCAGTATCCACCATTTGTTATATAATTTTGAGAGGGATAATGAAGAGCCAGGTAAATATCCAAATCCATTAGACAATGAAGAGTTCTAGTATTTCTGTGTCACTAGTAAACATGCCTCCAAAGAAAGTTTTCTTAGGAAAGTAGATTATGCAAGTAGAAATATACATGATGACCTTCTTGAATTATTGTCCAAGTCTACAAATGAGTCTACCTAGATGAAAAAACTAATTTCTATAAACCCTAGGCTCAGGATTGTAGATGGCTTATATGATAGAGGGAATTGGGTTAGGGATGCTACCGATACTAAAATAGGGGTCCATATTTTTAAGAAGTGGTTCTCAGAAAGAAATTTCTTTTGCTCCCCATGGAAACATTTGGAATTTTGATTTTGGAAAACTAGTGGTCCCTAGTGCTTTTATGGATTCTAACCTACTAATGGCCATTACCCAAAATTTACTCAACAACTAGGATAGTGAGAAGAATGGATGGGGAATGCCTGGTAAGAATAAATCCTGAAGAAATTTGAGAATTTTTTGGTCTAGAACCATTTTCAGATTATCATGTACAACTATTGACCTAGTAGGACTAGAGAAAGAATACTTATTGAAGAAGGATAAGATAAGACAAGGTGCATTGAGGGAAAACATAGGTTCAATTGGAAATTTTTCAGTAGTCACAACATCTACTCAAGAGCCCTCTAAAAATGATTTTTTCACTTCTAGGGCCTTAGAAATATATATGACTATGTTTAGGATTTTTGGTGAAGATGAGGAAAATTTTGTGCCAATAAAATTTATGTATATGTTGATTCAAATTTCCTCTTTTGTAGTTGATATTATTTTTGATTTTGCATCCTATATAGTGGAGGAAATTCATATAGGATTAGTTGGAATTACAAAGAGCAAAGTGGAAAATTTTTTTGGCCACGATTCATTGTTAATGTACATATTCCTATTTAAAGGGGTTACATATTTTGAGAAGGAGATGGTCCTGAACCAAAAATATGAAGAAGAGGCTTTGCCAATCTAGTTGTGGAGTGCAGACATGACCTGGGATGCAGAGGAGGCTAGTCTTGTTAGGTTTGATAGGTATTTTGCTACTAGATTAAGGTGCCTCTTTTTAAGGGACAATCCCACAATCCCCAAGGCACTGTTGAATTTTATCAGACCCATGTATAATCATTCTGATTTGAAAGTATCACCTAATTGGGTAGATATCATTTCAACCATTTTTAGGGTTTATGGTTTCCAAGGGACTCCCCATGTACTACCCTACTAGGTGCCTTTGAAGGTAGGGACAACTAAGATGTTGTTGCAGCTAGGAGGATTGGATGAAGCACTATTGGATAGAAGAAATAGAGGGTCAATTTTTCCAACTTGTACTATTGCCCACCATTTCATAATCACAAAGGGTGGTTGGTTATTATTGTATAAATTTCTAGACTAGTACAAGATGGGTGTTTCTCATCCCCATTTTTCTGACACTGAGGGATTTTTTGATGTGTTTAGAAGAAGGGCTAAGGTGGGTGCAAAAGACCACCAATTCTATTTCCTTGAAGACATATGATTTCTCCCTACAAGAGAAAGAGATTAAAAAAAAGAAAAGTGGAGAGTTTATTCTAGAGTTTTGGAATTCATTCATTGTTTTGATAATAATTACAAGCCTCTTGCTAATGCAAAAATAGAGGTAGATAGATTGAATAAACTCATGAGTTCTTTTTCCAAAATCATGGAGGTCATGAATGAAAAGAAATTATTATTTATTAATTCTTTTTTAGATGAAGCCAAAGAGGTCATGAGGAGGCTATCTTTTACTCCTACAATAGGATTAGGGTACTTGATTATTCAAAAGAGACCTGGTTACAATGTGATCCAAAATAAAATAACCCCTGTAGATAAAGGAAAATAGATTATGGGATCAACCAATGTAGTTCTTGAGGAAAGACCTGATGAGTCCTCATCTAAGAGGTAGAAAATAATAAAGGAACAAACAACTCAGATTGAGGAATATTCACCTACTCAGTCCTCATTAAAAATAGGAGATGAATAACTGACTAGGGAGCAAGTGGAACAATTGGGGTCCCAAGGGGGAGTGTTCATTACTCAAGTAGAGTTAGAAGAGGGAAATCCGTAGGAATCTCCAATGGCAAGCCTTGAAGTAACAATGGAAGACTATAGAGGAGGAGAGTTGGACCTTGTAATGAAAAAAGCTACCATGAATTCATCTTTGATGATAATTTTGTCAAATCCAAAGCCTTCTACCAATTTTCTTGGAGAACAAACATGGGAATGTTTGAAGAAAGATGCAATAAGCTGAAAATAGAGCATCCAAAAATGGAAGAGGCAGATGTTCAAAATCAAATAAAGGAAGAAATGATGTAAAAATTCAAAAGCTTGAACCCTAAAGAAGGGAGATGAATGAGAAAAAAATCCAGTGTTTTGTTGCTACCCAATTGGGATATTGCAGATGCTTTAGTTTTTAACTTTGGTGCAAACAAAATGAGTATAGAGGATCAAGGGAAGAAAGAAATGAAAGGTGCCAAATTAAGTGAGGACCAGGATACATTGGTCATTTGGTCAGTAAGGAAAGGATCTAGGACTAGTTCTTCCCATCCTGATGATACCAAGTTGATAGACAACCTAATTATGAATAGAGTTGAAGAAACTACTAGTGTAGAAGCTACACATTTGGGTGTTGGATCAATCCACTTTACCTTAGCGACAACTCTAAGAGATGAAAAGGAAAGGTTGGAGTTACAATACATATATGAGAAGGCTATGGATACATACAATAAAGAAGTTCAACAAATAATTGAACATGAAAATAAAGTGATGGGACGATCCACTAGGCAAAGAATCAACTACCCTCACCAACCAGTGGAGCCTTTTAAATCCACTCCCCTCATTGAGATTCTAGATACACCAGAAAGGCCACAATATTATATTATAGAATATTTTGAACAAAAAAAGAGCAAATTATGGGCATTACATGTAGAACTGAATGTAGAACATGAGGATTATCTAAGAAAAGCCCTCATGTATTTAGTTGATAAAATTGATTGGTCCTCATTTTTTGAGCAATTAGCAATGACATCAAATATATGGGATGAAATAAAGGAAAAAGATGAAGCTTTGAAGCCAATTGTCAACAAGTGGAGTAAAAGGAGTAAAGAGGTCACCTTTTTATGTTTTTCTATCATCAATTTATCACATGATCATATAGAAAAGACTTATGATGTTGCCAATGATCTTTTAGAATTTGATGATAAAAGAGTTGATCTACAAAGGAGAATTCTTGGTTATCTAGACAAGTACAAGAGTGTTAAATTTGATTTGTTCCCACATAATTTAGGTAAAAAGAATAAATTAAAAAGTAAGGAGGAATGGGCCCAAGAATTAGATGACCTATTTTATCTAAGGATGAATAGATTCATAAATGAAAGAGAAAACAACATGATATTCTACTATTTAATTGGCCAAATGACACACTTTTTGACAAGTGGATGGAAGATATCGCTCATGGTGAGTAGTTAGAAGATGCTGGAATTGATAATGATGAGGAAATGGAACAAGATGAGGTAAAAATAATTGACACATCAACAAGAGATCAAAAAGAAGAGAACAAAGGTGCACAACCAATTGCAGTTACTAGCACCGAAGTCTAGATTGATGACATGGCAGAAGAGAAAATAGATATAACTATTATCTTATTAGTTCATGATGATATACATGGAGAGCCTCAAGTAGAAGTTTTTCTGCAACAAGAAAAGCCAGATATGTCACAATCAATTCCATTGGCTACAACCTCCGAGGAGCAACAATAGTAATAAGGCCAATCATCAATTTTTTCACTCACAAAGAAATGCAACAAAAGATGTAACAGAAAATGGTCCCACCAAAAGGCGTTATGATGTAAAGTTTTTCTTGTTGTACATTTCTTTGTCTTTTATGATAGTAATGATGTAAATATTTTTTCTTAAGGACAACTTTCAGTTCTCTATACTTGAAGCTTGTTGCATCTCACCCTCTATAAGTGAGATCCCAAGGTTAGAGAAAGGGTCTGAGTATTTTTTAATTTTGCCTTGTTCAAAAGTGCAGTCAGTCCATTTTTATGTGTAGTCTTTTGAGTTTACTTTCAAGCTTTGTAATTTCATAATGTTTTCATATAAATGACAAAATCAACAAGGTATTATGAGTTTTATTGAGTTTCTATTAGTTATTATATTAGTATTTTCAAAGGATAATACAAAAGGGTACTTGCACTACATCTATGGTATCAATCTCTATCTCCATTTTATGAGTTTGTTTACTTTGAGATTAGTTAAATAAGGTTTGATTGATTGAATGCAATTTGGATAGGTTGTAAACTAATTCTATTGTTGCCTTTAATTCAAGGAGTTAAGGAAGTGCTTCAATGAATCAATAGGGTTTGTGAGTTTATAAAAGGTATATTTCATAAGAATGAGAATTAGTGAGTACAGTTGATATAATTCTTTACAAGTTATTTGAGTTAGATCCCCTGCTAATAGTTGACTCTGTGTAATAATGGATAAAGCACTGGCCATATAAATCAAAGACAAACTGAAGTAAATTTTACTACATGTATCCAATTTATATTCAAATCTAAATCAATCAAATATTATATCAAGTGTATAAGGGTGGTCATCATCTATCTATGGAAATTTATGAGTTATTGTTAGCTACTATAGCTCATCTTTGTTTCACATATATCAAAGAAATTGGACAATATCTGCTATGTCTATGGATTAAGGGTAAGAGTCAAGAAATTAATTGAATCCCTAAGGTACTCCCACCTTGGTTTGGAAGAGCCAAAAGTGTAGGAAGCAGTTGTGCTTTGTGTAGTTGGCCTAGAGACATAGTTTATTATGGTAATCATGAACATTGGATACCTCTAGGTATAATACATTTTGTTGTCTACTGGTAATAATAATCACTATTAAATTAGGAGCTAATAGGTTATATTTCCATGTAACTATTATTTCTGTTTGAGGTAAATCCTAACATATGGTTATGACATTAGGTGATAGGGTCAATATTTATCTTCTTGTTTCAAGGTGAGTTTATTCTATTTGTTTGTCTCTTGCACTTAAATTAAGAAATAAGATTTGGTATCATACATATTCACTTAACATTAATTTCATCATAATTCATATAAAATCAATTAATCAACATTAGTGAATCCACATATCCTCCTTGAGCCTAGCTCTTTTACTAACATCCATTCATCCTTTTGGGTTGTGCTAATCAGATTAGTTTAAGGGTTGGCTTGTATTCCAAAGAAATAATATGATTTGGTGAGTAATCTTTATTCCCAACATTCCTCTCCATTTTATATTATACACTATAAAAATTTTATATTGAAAGATAAAACTAAGTACTTAATATCAAACTAAATACTCTTATTCTTTGAGCTTATTGTCCTCTATATATGTATATGTAGGTGTGTATACACACAATCATACATACAGGTATATTCACACATATGTACATATATACATACATTTAAATAAATAAATAAATACATACATACATGCATAAATACATACATATATGTGTTTATGTATATGTATACACATAGATGTGTGTGTGTATGTACACACACAAGTGTGTACATATATTCTCACACTTGTATTGATTACATCACTAATCTATGACTGGAAGACAACATTGTATTTATGGATTCTGTAATAGCCCACTCAGGAACCCAAAATAAATAAATCTAATATGTTACAGAGTTTAATTTTTTTAAAAGTTTGAAAACATCAAATTAATAATCTAGAAGCAATATACATATACACAACATGTACACAAATGTAATTACAATACATATTTAATTCCTAAAGGGTTACTTCATGTTGAGTCATGTTTAAGAAAGTTTTATTAGATATTTTAAGTCTCTCTTATAATGTCCATAATCATAAAATGAATAAAAACATACATAATATCATATACACATACATAAAACAATTGATATTATATAGTACATTCATATAACATCATCTACTGCTCATGTTGCAGGGTATGCAATAATAAATACAAGTACATCAATATACAATACAATATCTCATAGGATCTCAAAACACATGATACATCAAACAAATAGAAGTCTCCAAGATAATAATAAGAATGATAATGGTACAATTGTATCAATGAGAATCAAACATCTATCAATCTTAGGGGGATCCAAATTGTAAGAAGCCACTACCACCTAACCACGTGGTCACTTGATCAGGTCCCCACTCCCTTTGTGTAGGAGAGATAATGTATGATCCACACACATATAATCAAATTATAAAATAATCCTAGGTAAGGAATCCTAATAGCCAAATCTACCTCAAGGGTAACACAAACTATTGACAAAGAAAAGAAAAGTAAAAAAGACACTCATCCAAACCAACATCTCATACCAAAATCAACAACAACCACCTCCAAATCAATGTCAAGTGTCATATGAACAATAACCAACAGATAAAAACTATCATAAAAAATAGTAAGCCACCAATCACTAACTCCAACAATAAAAACACCATTGATGAATCAATGACATTCATTAATAAAATTTAATTGTCCACAATAACTGACATCCAATCAATAAATAATAACTCACAATGAATACACCATCAAAAGTAATATCTAGCAAGTACACCACTAATAAATACACCATTAAGGGAAACTACAAAGAAAATATGAAGGAGACTCAGGCTACATACTATGGAGTGTCATCACATGAGCCAACTCTAAGTTTATCCTGACAGTCTCTTAGGACCCCGACCCCCTAGTGACTCTATGCAGAACCAAAATACCCTTTTGTGAAGATGAGGAAATTAGTCATACCTCTCAAGGTATTATCTCACTCTCCTCTGTAACCTATACAAGCACTCAAGGCATGGATGAGAAATAATCTCTAACTTACCTTTTTAACTTATCTCAAGGCATGGGAGAGGAAAGTATTTTAATCACTATGTTATTACTTGTTACACAACACTTTGGGCCTCAACCCCATTGAAAGACACTCCCATAGACATGCACCAAGTCTATCTTCCCAAAAATCACAAACCACAATTGTGTCTAATACCACAAAAGTAATATTGATCAAATTTGGTTCCTTAACATGAAACCCAAATTCTTATAAATGTTCATCAAACAAAATTTCATGAAAAAATATTAATTTATATCATAAAGTACATCATGACATCTATTCAAATAATCATAAAAGAAGTCTCACAAATGGCTCTAGTGCACATCCTAACTTGGCCAACTAAACAACCCACATAGAAAAACTATCACAAAATAAACATCACAAGAATATAAATAAAATATTTGAGAAAAGACATAGTTTTCAGCCATATGATTTAATTCCATGTTGTTTAGTTTGAGTCATAAAGATGTGTTTAAAAAATAAAGTGAGAATATACATGTTAATATAAATTGCTATGCTAATATACTTATTTAAATCAATAAGTATTTGAGAGTCAAATCTCTTTGTATTAGAGTAATAAAGTATTTTCTTATTAATTAAATCACATTGATTTAATTATTAAGTCACTTATTATCTCTAGCTTATTTAAGCTAAACTTTGGACATATAATAATTAATTATTTTACTAATTATTGTCATGCAACCTAGGTTAGTTACTTGTTAGAGTTTTGACCTCCTTTTATATAGATTGATCTCTTTGTAATTTATTCATTCACTTTTGATAATAGCAATCTCTCTTTTTTCTCATCAAGAATGTCTCAACTATGAATCTAGGAATTCCAACCTCCATAGATTTTTCTTCTCTCTTTCTCTGATAGGTGTTTGCATACAAGAAATTCTTCAAAGCTATGGGGGTGATCTTTCATCAACTTCAACATGGTATTAGAGCTCTAGATATGTATGCCCCTATTTTATTTATGAGAGGGTTGTCTTGGCTTTCAGATCTATGCTTTTTTAGAGGGTTTCATTTTTTAGACTTTTTTTTTGTATTGGATCTGAGGTTTACCCTTTTTGATGCACTTTGAGTCCAAATGAACCTCACTGTTGAGCTTAGAGTACCCAAAAACTCCTATTTTCATATAAAATCTGTCCAATTTAGACACAGTTGAAATTAGAGGCAAAAAAATATTGCTCTTAGATTGGGCACGTTGCTTGAGGTGGTGATTTAAAGAATTTTTGGTATGGAAATCAAGATTGTTTGACCTATGAATCAATTTTTTTGACACAAAAATTGAGATTTGTTGGCACAAAAACCACAACTTTTTGGCACACAAATTCAGATTTTTTGGTATGAAAATCAAAATTTTTGACACACAAATTGAGATTTATTGGCATGAAAATTGATGTAATTTTGGTTCAAAACTAACATGTTTCCTGAGGTAATTTTGGTACCAGTGGCTATGCTTCATGAGAAATTTTGGCATGAATCCTAAGGCAGTAAATATTTTTATCCCTTCAAGCTTTGTTTTGACCTATATGTAGTTTTTTGGCTATAACTTGCTCATCCACACTTTGTTTTTCATGAAAAATATATCACCAGAAAGCTAGTTCTGAGTCCATTGTGATGGTGTAATTTATTTGGACTTTTGATGCTATCTAGTTTCCATTCCATGTAGTCAAAGTTAGATGTTTTATTTTACACTCTAGGAAACATATCTTGTGACATTCTATTTTCCAGATTCTACTATAAGCACATCCCATTCAATTTATTGATTTTTTGCATTTTGGTGGATATCTTGGTTATTTTAGGTCCAAAGATCAATTTTGTTGCTTTAGATGATTTTTCATGGGTCATACTATCTCTTGTATCAGCGTTATGTCTCTTTTGATCTTTGTTGACATCTTGTTGTAGTATTTTCACAAACACACTAAGATAAAGTGCCCCTCCAAATAAACCTCATTGTTGAGCTTAGAGTACCCAAAAAACCCTATTTTCATATAAAATTTGTCCAATTTAGACACAATTGAAATTAGAGGCAAAAAAAATATTGCTCTCAGATTGCGCACATTTCTTGAGGTGGCGATTTAAAGATTTTTTGGTACGGAAATCAAGATTGTTCAACCTATGAATCAATGTTTTTGACACAAAAATTGAGATTTTTTGGCACAAAAACCACAACTTTTTGGCACACAAATTCAGATTTTTTGGTATGAAAATCAAGATTTTTGACACACAAATTGAGATTTATTGGCATGAAAATTGATGTAATTTTGGTTCAAAACTAACATGTTTCCTAAGGTAATTTTGGTACCAGTGGCTATGCTTCATGAGACATTTTGGCATGAATCCTGAGGCAATAAATATTTTTATCCTTTCAAGCTTTGTTTTGACCTATATGTAGTTTTTTGGCTATAACTTGCTCATCCATACTTCATTTTTCATGAAAAAGATATCACTAGAAAGCTAGTTTTAAGTCCATTGTGATGGTGTAATTTATTTGGACTTTTGATGCTATTTGGTTTCCATTACATGTAGTCAAAGTTAGAGGTTCTATTTGCACTATAGGAGACATCTCTTGCGACATTCTATTTTCCAGATTCTACTATAGGCACATCCCATTCAATTTATTGTTTTTTGCATTCTGGTGGATATCTTGGGTATTTTAGGTCAAAAGATCAATTTTGTTGATTTAGATGATTTTTCATGGGTCGTACTATCTCTTGTATTAGCATTATGTCTCTTTTGATCTTTGCTGACATCTTGTTGTAGTATTTTCACAAACACACTGAGATAAAGTGCCCCTCTATTGAATTTTAGGATCTTGCACATCTTTGTGTTTTGTTGTACTCACACTATATTATAAAGTATCTTTGGGGGTTTCATGTTTTCCATATTGACCATCTTCATTTTTCAAGTAAGTGTTCATTCCATGATGTTAGCCTCATGATGTGTCGATAACACGTGTAATTATAAGTATTTTTACTTCTTTTGCACTCTTGATGTTCCTAGTTCTTCTTTTTGTAGGAGATATTGCATTTAGTTTTAGTGTTCATGTCTTACCTCTTTGCATTACAAGGGGTTATGTTGGTTCTATTTATTTCTTGGTTTAATGGAGTGATCTATGTATTCAATATTTGATCGTATGTACTAATTGATTTTAGTGGCTGGATACCTATGCATTTTAGTGTGATGGATCAATTATCATATAGACATTGTTTCATTCCTATTTTTGGAGGCCATGAAGATACCTTCCATCTTTGATTGATTAGCTCACCAGAATTAGTCTTCTCTACCTAGATAGGTTCTATATAGTGGAAACTAGTACATTTTGGAAAATACATGACTACATGATTAAAAATTTTAGTCACACCACTAAAATTTTTGGTCACATGATTAAAGTTGATCACATTCTACTATTTCTTTATAATTTACAACTATAAGTGACTAAATAAGTGACTAATTTAGTTATCAGATAAAATCATAAGATCAACCACTAAATAAACTACCAAATAAATGAGTAAATAGATGACTAAAAATATACTCACTAATAACTAGTCACCTAAATAAAAACAACTAAATAAACTACTAAATAAATGACAAAATAGGTAATCAATAATAATCATTGAATAAAAAAAAAAAGAATGAATACAATAGTTTTACTCATGTTTATAATAACATTTGATAAAATAATCGTAGACTAATATATGAATTAGAGGTTCCATTTCACTAGAAATGTTTATTCGTCAATAGGATTATTGCATGAAATCTGTGTAAAATTGACTCATGCAATAATTATGGATTTCAGGTGATTTTAAAATCAAATATTGATAAATACTATTTAAGTATATTATAATAATTATGACAAGCTTTGAATCTTCAAAATAGTTTCCTAATACATTAAAGGAAAATCTTTTAGATTTTTGTTATTGGTAACTGTATTTAGCTAGGAGAACAAAATTGGTGTATTATAATTCATGAGGTACATTAATAGGAGGGTATTATCACAAGATATTCATTGTCATTCAAAAGTTCAAAATTCTTGATCTTGTGAAAGAATTGGACACTTTTATTCATTGTATAATCAATTCAATATATTGATTGATGGAAAGGTCAATCAAAATCTTTTGAAGTGATATAGGGAAGCGGGTTTTTTTTTACTAGGGTTTCAAATTATCTTTGAGATTCCTTGCATACAACTCTCTGTCTGAGCTTTCTTTTTGTTTTCTCCACCTATCAAACTGCATTTACTGTAGGAGTTTTTAGGCTAGTTTATAATGACCTCGACCAGTGGTGACCCAATTGTTGATACTGGTGTTCACACTGCTGATTCATAAAGCCATGGAGCCTCCATTGAAAAAAAGTCCTCACAAATTCATCCCAAAGGTCTTTCATGAGGTAATCCTAATATTTTCATTCCTTTGTAAGAATTTAATGCTGTTTGTGATTGGTTAGAGAAACATACCTTAATAGGGTATTTTGTGGGTAGGACTCCTGCTAAAGCTATGCTCCAAGAATAGGATAACAAGAGCTGGACTCCTCATGGAGTCTGCCTTGAAACTATGCAAAACCTTACCAAAGGGTTTTTTAATTTTGTTTTGCCAACCTATCATAGGCAGATGCAATTTTTAGCAATTGTCCTTGGTCTGTACATTCTTCCCTACTTGTTTTTCAAAGATGGTCAAGAGATTTCACTGTATCTAACAACAAAAAGTTTAGGGTTCTTGTGTGGGTAGAGTTTCTAGGTTTATCCTTGCCATGTTGGCCTTTTATTGAGTCTAATGTCAATACTCTTGGGAAACTTATTACAAAGGAACATGAATTTTTTTTCAATGATCATCCTCAGAAATGTGTTTGTGTTGACGTTGATCTCTCCAAGGATCTTAAGGACTCTATGGAGATACATATTGGTTCCCAAACCTTCTCTTAGAAGGTGCTTTATTTGAACCTTCCTAACACCTGTTATAGGTTCCAGTCAATAGAACACAAGATTAGGGATTTCCCTTTGGCTATGCCTAGGGTTAAACCCCTGCCTAAAGAGACCCCTATCAAACTAGTAGAAGGGAAGAAAAAAGAAGAATGGACTACTATTGGGTACAAGGGCAAGGATCCCTTGGCTCCTAAATAGTCATCTATGAATCTCATTTTGGTTCCTCCTATTTCAATAGGAGTGCAAACCTTGACCATTTTAGGAATACAAGAAGCTTTTTTAGAACCAAACCCTAGTGTTTCATAGGTTTCAAACCCTGGTTCACAAGGGATCAAGGCAACCACTAGGGCTAACACCTTGGTTGTGATTCACACCCCTCTTGCTACTTCCTCCATTGTGAATCAGAATGTGCGACCTTCTCACAGTCCTCCCAAACATGTTGAGAAACTAGAGGAGAATGTCAAGCCATTAGTCCAAAGGATTTTCCTTTTGGCTTTAAGCAAGTTTCAATTTTCTTGCAAAATAACTACTCCTCTCTTGAGGATGAGGAAGATATGGAAGAATTTTCATGAATTTTTTTTATCATGGAATGTGCGAGGTCTTATAGACCTCTCCATAAAGTACTATGTTAGGGATACCCATCATAGAGTTGGTAATTTTAATTTTCTCTATATGCAAGAAGTTGAGATCTCTGGTTTCATGCTTTTCTCTACATGTTGCATCATTTGGCCAGATGGCATTATGTTTTCCTCTCAGCACAATTTTGGTAGAGGCGGTGTAGTTACTCTTCTATCACTTCATCTCCATTCTACTATTATTTTGCACAGTTCTGACCCCATGCAAAAAATCATTTGGCTTTTTCTTTCTATTAACAATCATTCTTTTGGAATTGTTAATGTTTATGCTTCCAATGATGCTGTGGAAAGATCTCAATTATGGCATTGGATGGCTGACAACTTGTCTTCAACTACTTGGGTTATGTGTGGTGACTTCAATATGGTTAAGGTGGCCTTTGACAAAGATGAAATTTTGACTTTTCACTAGATAGCTAGGGAAAGGGAAGCCTTGTGCTGCATGCATAATAAATTGGGCCTTTTTGATCTCAATACTAACCATTGCCAGCGTAGTGGGGTTTGGCATACTTGGTCCAACTTTTGAGCTAGCTCTGATCACATTTAAAAATGTCTTGAACATGCCATAATTAGTGCACAATATTTTTTCTCCTTTTCTAAGGATCAAGATTTACCTCTCATTTCCTTACTAGATGTGACATTATTAGACCACTATCCCATTTATTTTGCTATTTTGTGGTGCACATCTATCCAGCGAGTTGTCAAGACTCAATTTTTCCTCAATAAGTTAGTGTTGATGCATGTTTCCACTATTTCTCATATTCTACATGTCTAGAATTTGGAGCCACATCTGCATTCTTATAAAAGGTGGATTTAGTGGTGGAATGACACCATTACTAGAACTAGTCAATTTATGTGCATCTATGGGCAGCAATTAGCAGTTTTTAGAAGGCGGTCCTATGAAACCACTACCACTACTCTCAAGAAATCTTTTGAGACTCTCACCCTTAACCCTTTTGATGTTGATTTGCAAATTCAACTTGCCAAACTATGCTTTGACAAACAAGTTGCAAATAATTATGTTTCTCAAGGGGCCCAAATCAAAGCTCGTCTCCATTGGTTGGAGGTTGGCGATAAAGTTTCAAAGGAAGTTTTTGCTGGCTCTTCAAGTGTGTCATACCAATTTTGGGATTAAAAAAATCAAACAAGGCACTTCTACTCTCTTGAGTCTCCTTGACATCCTACAAGCTTTTTTACACCATTAAGAAAATGTGTTTTCTTAGTAGGAAAATTTGGTTGCTCAGGAGGAAGCCCTCAAAAAGTGTATTTCTAATACTCCAAACTACCTAGTGGTTGAGCAATTTTCTTTCTGTGAGGAACTTCTCACCATCCAAGGCCTTTAAGAGGTAGTTTTCTCCATGGATGATGACAAGTCCCCTGGGTGTGATGGGTTTCCTTGTGAATTTCACAAACACCTCTTGAAGTATGTTAGTCCCAACTTGCACAAAGTTTATCTTGAAGCCTGCCATTCCAAAATCCTTGGCACTATTATCAACAAAGGAAACATCAAATTCATACCTAAAGCTAGTGATCTTGAGGATATTTGTAATTGATAGCCCATTACCCTTCTTGTAAGAATTTGGTATAGCTTTGATACCATATAAGAATTTATCTAAGACAAGAATTCAATGCCAAGATCAAGAAGCTTGGTAGATAGCACAAGAGAGGCAAATGATGATAAAATGAGAATGGATATTCAAATGATTGGATCACAGATAATTGGGTATTAGATATCTGGATGAATACATTATAGAAGTGCCTTGTATATAAACGAAACTAATATGACACAGATTCAACAAGGAGATAAGAATAACAACTAAGCACATGTCCACCAAGAGTGGATTATCTTCCATTGTGCATGAATGTTTGTGTGACAATGAGAGGATAAGAATACAAAGGTGTATCTCGTAAAGAGATGTAATAGACAACATGTGCTCAATTAGAGTGGAAACTACTATGTTGTCAACATGACAACTCATATGAATATGCAAACTCCTAGGTGTCTACATGACAACTAATATGCTAATGCATCAACCTAAGTAAACTTAAGTAAAGTGTAATTGGTAAATACTTAAATATACCAACACTTCATAATGTGTCTTATAAGATTATTGCTAAGGAAATTTCTCTTAAAATTTTCTATCTACTTCCTTTAATTATATGAGTAGAGCAAACTAGCTTTATCAAATCCAGGTATATTCTTGACAACATCATTACTATCTGGGAAAGTGTGGAGTGGGATCGCAAGTCCAAGCAGTCATCTATTTTTTCAAAAATTGATTTCACTAAAGCTTATGAATAGATTGAATGACTTTTCATTTTGGCTATGCTCCAGGCTCTTGGTTTTGGTCCAAATTTTCTACAATCTATGGAGATGCTAATTTTTGCATTACTACCAATAAATATCAATTTGACTCCTTTGGGATTTTTTGTTCCATCAGGTAGGGTTGCCCTCTAGCTCCAATGTTATATGTTCTTGCTACTGAAGGGTTCAGTTGTTAGACCACTCTATCTCTTCAAGTTTGGTTCATGGAATTTCTTTGCTAGATTCCTCTTCCTATTTGGTCAATGGTCATTTTGTTGATGATTATTTTCTCACCCTTTTGGAGGATGAAGAAAACATCAATAATGCCTTGAATTGCCTTGACACTTTTTGTCAAGCTTTTGGCTCTGCTATTCAATGACATAAAATGCTCTGTTATCGCTTGTCTTTTTTGCCAACTCCACCTTGTCTTAACTAGTTTGAATGGAAATGGGTCACACATGGGGATATTTTCTACTTTCTAGGCATTCCTTTTGCCTTTTAAGCTTTGCCAGTGGATTTGTGGAATGCTATGCTTTCCAAGATTATGAAGAAGCTGGACTATTGGCTTACAAAACCACTTTCTCTTGCGAGAAAATTCTAGATTTTCTCTAAAGTTCTTGCAGCTATGCATGGATATTATTCTTCCTATTGATCTCCTTCTAAAGCCTCCTATTAGAAATTAGAGTGATTGCTCCATGATTTTCTTTGGGCCTCCAGTTTTGACCATCATGGCTTTCACAAAGTTGCTTGGTATTTTTTTTGTCTCCCCAAAGAGTTTGGAGCCCATGGCCTTTCCTCCACATAGAAGCAAAGCCTTTCTCTTTTTGGAAAATGTATTATTCATTCCATCATTGGAGATGAAGCTTGGAAGATTCTAGTTTAGCATTGCATCTTGTCTAGGTTTCCTATTAACAGACTTGCATGGAAGTGGATTAGCTTTGAAACCCTTCTCATTATATGAGAACCCATGAAAATACATGGCTTTTTTGTTATCAAGAGCTTATGGAAAGCCTAGGAGACTGTAAAGCCTTGGCTTCACTAGTCTAGTGATGAGTTTCGTGATGGGCTCTCTTTGAACCAACAAAACATTTGGCGATCTCCTATGTTTGCCATCCAAGGTATTCCCCTAGCCAAGACTCAAGGTGCTAGTGCTCTGCATTTTTCAAATGTGGCATGAAGACTCCTAAATATATTTTATCTAGGGTCTTCATGAATCCCAGATCCTAGGAAGATATGCAAGTCTAATTTCATCTTGCCCATTCAGATCAACATACTTTTGACTTGTTGCTTTTTGTTATTCTAGGGCACATAATTCATAAAGTGAGTAGCTAGTCTATTTGCCCATGGTGGACTAATTGGAAGTGGTATCCTACCACTCCCTTCATGAGCTACAAGCCAGGTTTTGGATATTGATGTCTTTCTCCCCATCTACCGATGGTGGATGCCCTCAATTAGAGACGACATTTGCAATCTTCCCTTTCTTAGTAGAGAAAGTGATTTGACACTATTTGGAGTTCCATTACAAAACCCAAGATTGCTCATTTTTCTTGGTGCCTAGATTTTAAAGGTCTTCCCCTTGGGCCTTAGCTTATGCATATTGAGGTTTCAAATCCTTGGTGTCCATTTTGTGGCCAACTAGAATATTTCCTGCATATTTTTTGGTTTTGTAGACATGCTTGAAAATATTGGCATTGGATTCATGATTTCTTTTAGTTGTTTGAGCTTGAAAATATTGGCACTGGATTCACGATTTCTTTTAGTTTTTTTAGCTTGAACCTTTTTCTTGGCATATGGTTATTTTGCATGATTCCCCCAAGTTCCCTAGAAAATTTACCTAGATTTGGCATACTTTTAGGATGGGAATTTTTTCCACTTTGTAGAAAGATAGAAATTTTGTTCTTTTCACTCATAGTTTCCTTGATATAAATATTGCTATGTACACTAAAGCATGCATTTGTAATAATGTAGTGATGTCGATCCAAGTGCAAGCCAACAAGGTGGCTCGGGAGGTGGACCACCTACAAGAGCTTCTCTCACTAGGGAAATGCCCATTGTATGGTTGCCAAAGTGCCTCTAAATACCTCTGCTGATACCATGGCCATTGCCAGAGGCATAGTTCTTTGGGCTGCCGCTCACATATGCCATATTTGTAGGCTTCCTGCCACTGCTCTCCTAGTGGTGGTGATGATGGTTGGTGTCGTTGCTCAATTTTTGTGCCTCGTGGTGGCACAGGCTGGTCCTTAGGCCCAATGGATCCTCTTCTTGGTCCTTAGTGTGTGGTTTTTGGAAAGTGGCCCATTTTTCTACAATTGGCCATTTCACCTCCATGACATGATACAAAGGATGCTAACCGGGTCTCTAAGGATGCTACTGACAACTTGACTATTCCCAGCTTGCCTACCAATCCCAGGGATGATTAGGGATTTCATGATTGGGATAAACTACCCCCCTCAGCTTGCACTACTTTAGCTTCCTGAGGGTTGCTTCTTATATGTTTTTTTTTTGATGAATAGTTGTTGATTCTAACTTTAGCCATGTGAACTCTTGTGGGGTGATCTTGTATCCCGCGACCCCATTTTTGTGAATTGTAATCTTAGTATATTATTTATTAATAGAAAAGGAATATTTATAAAAACAAATACATATTGACCATGTCTTATAGTTATCTAATTTTGTTCCATGTTACCATGCATGGGAATGATATTAATTTCTAATTTTATGTAACTAATTTGCCAACCTAAAATCTAGGGCTCCTTTTCACTAATACTATTACATAAGAGTGTAATTTAATATGTCTTTTAAAATGTAATTAATGTTTTATCTTAAATATTTTAATTATTATTTTAATTATTTTTAAATAAAAATTAAAACCATTTCAAGTGTCTTAAATTGAAATTAAGACCATTAGTAATAATATTTTTTATATTGATTAATTGACTTTAAGTTTGATATTTTGAAATAAGTTTTTATAACAAATTTCTTTAAATGTTGATAATCAGTGATTAGTTTATAAAATATCATTATAAATTAATTGATTTAATTATAACTATCAAATGTATAATTGATGATAATTGATCAACTTTAAATATGATATATATTTAGAAAAGTTGTATCAAATGTATAGTTGATAATAATAATAACTCATTATAGGGTTAAGTGCACCAAGTTTTGGTACCAAAAGTGGGGTATAAGTGGCCACTTTTTTTTGTTTTGTTTTTTGAAATCATTAAATTTTGAACTTCGATGAGGGTTTGAAGATAGTTACGCTCAAAATTTTAAGATATGAAAAAAATAAAAGTCTTAGTCCTTTGAATCTAGTTTTTAAACTACTAATTTTTGTTTTCAAAATGGTTTAGTTTTAGGCCTGTAAAAAATGGGGCCATAGAAAGAGGTATTGTTTTTATAGAAAAAGCATAAAATAGTGCAAAGTTTTCCCCCCCTAAAACTTTAACTTTTATTTTGAAACTATTTAATTGCTCTTGTCAAAAGTTACCAAACACCATGTAGTTTAGCACAAAATTTTTGCATAATTTTATATTTTATATTTCTTTTAATGAATTTTGTTAGTGGACACATCCCAAAAATGTGAAATATCTATGTGTTCCCCTAGAAATTATTGAAAACTAATCCAAAATAAAAAAACTTATTTTTTTCAAATGTGTAGAATGGAGTCTAGTTTCTAAAAAACTAAATTATTGCAAAATTCAATGAACGAGCTAAAATCTACACCCCAGTATATGTTGGTTTTTGAGAGAAAGTGGACATACATTCAAAATATAATATAGTTGAAAGGCTTGACATAATATAAATGTGAAATAAATTATATGGTTATATAGCTAACACAGAGATCTATAATACTATGTAACCTAATTTTATCGATTCTCAACCATAGGGAAACTTGAAGGAGAGCATAGAAGGAAAAATAAGCATTTTTTGTACGCTTGTTGCAAAACACATCTCAGACAAGTTTAGAGCCTCCAAACCTTTGGGTTAGATCTCCAAGGAAAATCAAAGCCTTAGGCTTGGTGGTATCCAATGCTTTAGACAGTGCATGAGCACAATAGTGCATGCATGCTATTTAAAGAATTTTAAAATTCAAGGCTTAATAGTGTGTACACGCTATAGTGTATGTGTGCTATAGTGTGTGCATGCTATTTAAACCTTTTTTAAATTGAAGGCTTAAATAGTGCATACACACTATAGTGGACATGCACTACAATTTGTACATACTATTTAAGCCTTCAATTTTAATAGAGAGGATGGATAAGGAGAGAGTGAGAGAGGGTAAAGAGTGGGGGAGAGAGTAGAGGATGGGAAGAGAGTAGGGGACATGATGTAGGGTGATAGAGAAGAATAGAAAGAGAGAAGGGAATGGGTAAAGAACATAGGGGAGAGAGAGAGAGAGAGAGAGAGAGAGAGAGAGAGAGAGAGAGAGAGAGGGGGGGGGGGGGAGGAGGGAGGGAGAGAGAGAGAGGAATAGGGGTTCAAAGTGTACATTAGATATGATGCATATAAAAAGAGAGAGGGACAGAATATTGGATGATAGAGAGAGAGGGAGAGAAAGATAGAGAGGGGAGAGAGAGAGGGAGAGGGAGAGGGAGGGTGTGTGAGAGGGAGGGAGGGAGGGAGAGAGGGAGAGAGGGAGAGACTAATAGGGAGTAGAGGATGGGGGTTCAAAGAGTACATGGGATAGGATGCATAGAAAGAGAGAGAGAGAGAGAGAGAGAGAGAGAGAGAGAGAGAGAGAGAGAGAGAGAGAGAGAGAGAGAGAGAGAGAGAGAGAGAGAGAGAGGTAAAGAGTATGAGATAGGATGCAAAGAAAGAGAGAGAGGATGGGGGAGGGAGGAAGGGAGAGAGAGATAGGATGTGAGAGAGAGAGGGGGGGAGAGAGGGAGGGAGGGAGAGAGAGGATGGGGTTTGGAGAGAGGGAGGGAGAAATGAAGAGAGAGAATAAAGGGAGAGAGAGGGGAGAGAATAAGGGTTTCTATTATTTTATGTGATTTCCAATAGTGTGTACTTGCTATTACGAATTCCATTTCTCCATAGTGCATGCTATTAACAATTACATTTTTCTATAGTGCGTATGTGCTATGGCTTGGGCTCAACAAGCCTATACCTAGGCCATAATGCATATGCGCTATTGGAAACTTTGAAGGAACATAAGTGTCATCTTTTTGGTGCATTTTCCCATAGAAAATAAATAATAAGTGAATTTTGATAAGTTTTAAATATGATATATTTTTAGCAAAGTTAATAATATATTAAATCTGATACACATGCACAATTTTCTTTCTATTAGGTGGCAATGGTAGAGGAATTGTAGGAATTGAAAACATCATCTTTTGGCACTTTTAGCATGGAGTTACATTTCTAAAAGTTTTTATTTGCAAGAAGTTTTAGGATGACAAAGGAAGCACATCAAAGTTACAAAAAAATCAATAGTTGACTGAAGAGGATTTGGGTGGTTTCATAGTTGCATCTCATGGTTTGGATGGTTATGTAATTGCATCTCGTAGTTTGGGTGGTTTTTTAGTTGCATCTTTCTAGGCATTGAAGTGAACTTTCCCAGTTAGGTTACTTTAACCCATTTTCATCCACCTTTGGTAGCATTTTGATAGTTAATCTGCACTCTACCATTTTCTTTTAGTGTTATGGTAGAGTTTCACAATCTTTTCCTATAAAATTATTGGGAACTCCAATAAAGCTTTTGAATTTCCTTGCAATGATTTTCTTCTTCTAATGTTTCATATTATTATGGTTATTGTTTTAATGCATTATCTAACTCTGTATTTGTCTCATTCTGCATACTCAGTTATAGTGCATTGCTTCAATAAAGTTAGGAAAATGAAGGTAGCTAGAGCATTTGAACCCTATTGTATGTCCGAGTCTAGTTAATTTATCATGTTAAAGGAAGATGGTTGTAAGATATAGCTTGGAGAGTTAAAATTTATTCATTTGTAAGTATGGCTTCCTTAACTTTGAAGCTATTTTTTTCTAAGCTTATTATTTTATGGAAACTACAATAAACTTTATAGACTTTTCCTCTATTTTGAAGGTGAGAGGGTTGTCTTTTAATTTCGTTTCTATACTTTTTATTTTGGTTTAAATGGATATTGAACATTGGCACTGACATCATTTTTGGTATTTTAGGACGCCTTCATATCATGGAAGACATGTATTTCCAATGGATCTCATTTAGGTGTTTTGTTATCATTATTTCCTTTCTAGACTATTTTGGGCTTGGAAATTACAATGAATTAATGCTCTTTCATCTGACATGCAAGTCATATGTGGAATTTCACCATCAACTTATGGTGGAAGAGATGGGTCTGAAGGTGGATGTAGTTGGGTTCAATGTTGCAATTGAGGAAGCTAGAGAAAAATAAAGAAGCTCTTAAGGTATAACTTTTCTTTATTACTATACTATTTGTTTGGACAAAAGATAATTTGCTTAAATGTGAATAATTAACATTAAAGCTACTTTCTATAAATTATTTGAAAATTTTATTTGGATTGATAGCTAAATGAATCCACACTAAAGCTACTTTCTAAATACGATTTAATTAAATTCTATGTTTTTATAGCTAAATGAAAGGGCTTTGGTTGAGTATAAGCTTTAATATATTAGAATTGAAATTCTAATATCAAAACTAGCATTACTAAAAAAATTATAATAAGAGCTCACAACTATCAAGTTGGTTTCATACTACTATAATTATACAACACTGACATCCAAAATGGAATATAAATATCAAGGGAGGGTTTCTAAAGATATGTGTTAGGATTAACCATAGACATAAATAAAAATTACATACAAATATAACTAATATCAAAAAATAATAAATCACAGAGAAGAGAACACAAGACACCAAGATTTAACATGGTTCACCCAATCCCTGGGCTATGTCCACCAAATAACAAGTCCAATATTATTATGATCTAGTGATTACAACCTAATTACAATCCATAATCCCTTATAGCTCAATACCACTACAAGAAAAATTTTTCACATCACACCTTATGAAAAGTCCTCAGCCTAAGCTCTTTTATAGTAGTATTTTTATTGCTTTAAGGTTATAATTAATTATCATGTGTTGGCCCAAAATCCTTATAAAATAGGGCCCAATTTTTTTCTAAGGTGATGCCCTGAACCCCAAAGAATTATGAAGTATGTATAGTACTTCCCTAATCAGTCACTAAAAACTAATAATCTCCCACTTGAGACTAATTAGCCTATACTCTAGACAAAAATCTCCCACTTGGAGACTGATCTTATAGCAATACCACTACCACATGAGGCTCCCATTGGATCAAACCACCCTGGACTCTCCTGTTCATTTATTCTATTCAGTCTACAAGACCAACCAAAGATGAAGAGGAGTTCAAATTCTCCCTTGTCACTACCTTTATAAACATATCTATTGAATTTTCATCTATACGTATCTTGTTCATTTTTAATAGTCTATCATCCAAAATTGGTCGAATGAAATGGTAGGACAACTGTATATGTTTTGTCTTTGAATGCAGAGATGAATTCTTCACAATGTGAATGCCACTTTAACTATCTATAAACAAATTATTATCCCTTTGAGGGCATCCCAATTCTTCCACAAAGAACTAAAGTCATATCATCTCCTTGGCTATCTCTGTAGTAGCAACATACTCTGCCTCTATAGCAGATAACACATTAACCTTCTCTAACCTATAAACCTAGCTCACGAATACCTCACCAAGAATAAATACATAACCTATAGTACTCCTCTTGGTATAAAAACCCCACACCAAATCTGAGTCAACATATCCCTATAAATCACTAGTAGAGCCCCCAAAATATAGACAATTACTAGATGTTCCTCTCAAATATTTGAGAATCCATTTAACTACATTCCAATACTTAGTTCATGGATAATTCATTTACTTGTTAACAAATCCCATTGCATGTGCAATATCTAGTCTTGTACATACCATAACATACATCTAGCTTCCTATAGATGAAGCATAAGGTACCTTGGACATCTTATCCTCCTTTTCTCATTTCTTTGGAAACATCTCCTTAGGCAACTTCAAATGACCAAGTAAAGGTGTGCAAACAACTTTAGCATCCTCCATAGAGAAATGTTGCAACACCTTACAACATAATCAGCCTAAGATAATGTTAATTTCCTATTCTTTCTATCTCTACAAATCTTCATACCAAGGATTTTTTTTTTCTGCCCCCAAATCCTTCATAGAAAATGAACATGCTAACTCTTCTTTTAACCCCTTAATGTCATCCATGTTAGACCCAACTACAAGCATATCATCAATATATAAATATAAAATTATGTAGCTATCATCATCCAACCTTTTGAAGTAAACAAAATTATTTGAATGACATCTACTATATCCATGCTCATGCATAAAACTATCAAATTTCATATACCATTACCAAGGTGCTTGCTTGAAGCCATATAGAATTTTCTTCAATCTGCACACTAAGTTTTTCTTACCTGTGACCTCAAATCCATGTGGTTGAGCCATATATATCTCTTCATCAAAATCACCATGAAGAAAGACTATTTTAACATCAAGCTACTCCAAATGAAAATTTTTAGTAGCCATAATACTTAAAATAGTACGATTAGAAGTCATTTTAACAACAAGAGAGAATATCTCATCAAAATCAATGCCCTTTTTTTGTGAAAATCCTTTTACAACTAACCTAGCTTTAAATATTTTCTTACCTCCACCCTCCTCTTTCAACCTGCAAATCCATTTATTCTATAAAGTCCATTTACCTATAGGCAACTTGCATAAATCCCAAGTCTTATTTTTCAGCAAAGAGTAGACTCCCATTAAATCTTAGTATCCACCTACATAGCTTCATCATAACATTCTCTTTCAATAAAATTTGTTAGTAAAATAGAGTACAAAGAAGGAGAAAATTATTTTGGAAGTCTACTTAGCCATGTTGACCATCTACCATTCATTGGGGTGTGTGGTATTTGTTGTTGCAATTGTCGTACATCATGAGGAATTGCTGGAACATTATTTTTTGGAGTATCATCTAATACAACATAATCATCTTCTTTATTCTCATGTTGCTGCAACAAATCATTGTACAACACTTTCTCATTGATTATGACATCCCTGCTTCTTACAATTTTATGATTTTCAAAATCCTAGAGCCTATAAGTAAATTCATCAATGCCATATCCAACAAATACACATATTTCTTTGACTTAGCTTCCAACTTGGTTCTATTTTCAAAATCTATATGAGAAAATGCTTCACAACCAAAGGTTTTGAGAAAAGAATAGCTCACCTTCATACCAGTCCATGCTTCCTCTAGAATACCACAACCCAAAGGAGTAGAGGAATCTCTATTAATCAAATATATAGAAGTATTAATAACATCTACCCTCATGTTTAAGGGAAACCCAACATGTAACCTCATGCTCCTTACATGTTCCATTATAGTCTTGTTCATGCGTTCAGCCACTCCATTTTCCTATGGAGTCCTTGGGATAGTTTTCTATCTATGAATACTATTAGAGGAGCAATACTATTCAAATTCATAACTGCAATACTCACCACCATTATCAGATCTAAAGTATTTTAATTTTTTACTAGCCTCATTTTCAACTAAGCATTTTCATTTCTTAAAAGTTTGAAATACATTAGATTTCTAAGAAAATAAATCCATACATTTTTAGTTGCATCATCAATAAATGTAACATAATAATGAGATCCACCAAGGGAAGATACTTGAGCTAGTCCCCATACATCTGTATGCACAAGCTCTCATCTCTCACTTTTCTTTTCCTTCCGACTCTTCACAAAACTCACTCTCTTTTGTTTTCCATACAAACAACTTTCATACAAATGCATATTAACACATTTCAAACTTGGTAAAAATTTCTTTAAATGAAGTAATTTCATACCTTTTTCACTCATGTGCCCAATTATAATTGTGCCATAACACTGTATCAAAATGTACAACAACTAATTGTTTTCCCCACTCAACTTCAATAACTATTCCTAAACATTCATTTTTCTCTAAAACAATCAAAGTAGAAGGAAAAATATGACCTATACAAAGATATATAAGGTGTCTACTTTCACACCTTTTTCTACTACAAGGGAACCTTTTGAAACCTTCTAATTTTTATCATTAAAAGTAACTACACAACCCTCATCACCAAGTTCCCCTAGTGAAATTAAATTCCTACTCAACCTTGGAACATGTCTTACCTCATGTAGTAGGAAATAATTCCCATTTTGTAAATTAATCTTAACTTTTCCCTTTACAACAATCTCACAGGTCTCATTACCCCCCCAAAAAATAGAAAATCCCCTTGGACATAATCAATGAAATAACCTCTATGAGGTGTAGCATGAAATGAAGCACCAAAATCTAAAACTCATGAATCATCAAAACTTTCTAAAGATAGAAGCAAAGCACCCTCTTTAGATTTGTTACTTACGACATTTTCCTCCTTATTCCCTTCTAGTTTATCTCCTTCATTATTCTTTCAAGTCCATCAATATTTCTTCTTATGCCCTAGTTTCTTACAATACCAACAATCTCTTGGTCCTCTGGATTGAGACATCTTTCCCTTTGACTCTCCTCTTAATTTCTCATGATTTTCAAAATTATTTCCTCTTCAGTTATTTTGTCTCTGCTTTGTGCATTCAAAGCACTTCCTAATGTAGATCCACCTGAGGTTTTCCTATGAGTTTCCTCACTCAAAATAACACTGATCACATCATCATGTTTTAGTGTATTAGATCTAGAAACAAAATTACTCACAACCATTACTGAGCCATTCTAGCTTTCAGGCAAAGAACACAAAATCAAGAGAGCCTTAATTTCTTCATCAAAATTAATACCCATAGAAGATAACTGACTAGTAACAATATTAAACTCATTTAAATGATCTGTAATAGATCTACCTTCTTCCATTTTCATATTAAATAAACACTTCATGAGAAATACCTTATTTGAAGCGGAGGGCTTTTCATACAATTTCTCTAGGGTTTCCATCAACTCTTCTACCATCTTCACTTTTTTAATGTTAAATGTCACCAAGGGTGCCAAGCATAATCAAATGCTTCCAAGTGCCTTTCTATCTAAAATATCCTAGTCCTCATTTGTCATAGTTCCTTTGTTCTTAGTTTTTCCTTCTAACAACTTCCATAAATCCTTCTGATAAAGACAATCTTCTATTTGCATCTTCCATAACTGAAAGTTCTTCCCATTAAACTTGTCAACCCTCAGGTTACCCTCATCTTCCATTAGTCCCACTGAACCATGAGGCTCCCACTCAACTATGAGACTTTCTTCTAGAGGATAACTAAAAAATAGCTAGGCTCTAATACCACTTGTTAGGATTAACCACAAACAAAAATAACAATTACATGCAAATATAACCAATGTTAGAAAAAATAAATTAAAGAGAAGAGAACACAAGACACCAAGATTTAAGTTGGTTCACCCAATCCTTGGGCTACGTCCACCAAACAACAAGTCCATTATTATTATGTTGCAGTGATTACAACCTGATTACAATCCCCAATTCCTTACATCTCAATACCATTGCAAGAAGCAATTTTTGCATCATAGCTTATGAAAATACCTAACCCCAATCTCTTTTATACTAGTATCTTTACTGCTTTAGGGTTATAATTAATTATTACTCGTCGGCCCAAAATCTTGATAAAATAGGGCCCAATTTTTTTTATAGTATGTACATTACTTCCTTGATCAGTCACCACAAACTAACAATACGTTCAGTTATAAGTAAGACATGCCTAATTGTTGAGTAGTTGTTCTCTTGGTTCCCAACCAACCAAAAAATGTGAGTATATATGAGTAGTTTACTCCCAACTTCATGTAATGGTATGGCAATCAACCAAAAGAAAATGCAATATCTAATCAAAAAATTATTTCAAATCTTTATTCTTTTTACTAATTGAATAAAAATTCTTAGGCACATAAATGGAAATTCTTGGGCACATAAATGGCTCTAGTTTACTTGGACTTGGAATTAAAATAAAAAAAATGACATTTCATCATCAGTGGGAACTAATTTTGTATTACAATAGTATGATCGTTGCCCACATTTTATTGTAATGTTGACATCTAAAACCTAAAATTAAACACATAAAAGTTGCTTGCTAAGAGAAATTTTGCAAATCGCTACATAACTACTTTTCATGTTCCCAACCAACCACCAAACAATCATATGTGAGAAATTCTTGTTTGAGAAAGTATTAGCAAAGTTGGCTGAAAACTATTTTAGTATTGACATCTAAAATCTAGAATTATGAGATTATAAATCCAATAGTTTAGAGCTTTCATATTGAATACTTTTGCAATTAGCTATAAGTTGCTATAGTATTGACATCTAAAACTTGGATTGTCAATTATAAGATCAATACTTTAGAATTCACATATTTACTACCTCTTATATAAGATTAAATTATTTTGTTGACTACTAGTACACATGTTTATTATTGCCCACTATCAAATCAAGAGGAGATTCTATGCATTTAGTTTTTATCTACGATTTATTTCTATATTGATGAGTACATCTTGCAACACTTTCATACTTTGGTCATCAATGATAAATTCACATCTTCCACCACATCTTCCTCAACTGCATCAATGAAAGCTCCCACATCTTCCACCTTATCACAAGCTAGAATACACTCCAATTCATTCACAAAGGTAGAAAGTTCATTCTACTGAGATTAATCCTTCTTGTTGTTCCATGCTATATCAAGAGACACTCACCATTATCAATCCTCTTCTCAACTTCCACATCTCAAAGAATTTCACCAGTGTACTCATACATAAAGCTACCATAAGGTATAGGCTCTAATGGTCTCACTCCCTAACCTCTCTTATCATTTTTAAACACCTCAAGATGAAATTGAATATGGTGGAGGAGCAGCCTACCAAAATCATTCTAGTGTTTAATGTTCAAACCTAAAGAAAATATTGTAAAAGTCCAATGTAAGTCTAATAAGTAAGTTTTTTTTTGTACAAATTTAATATTGAAAAATTGGATCCCTATTTTACAGTGTTGTGCTAAATGTGTCCAAAAGAATGCAAACAATTATGGTCTAATCGTTGAAAGATTTTATAACTATCTAAATATTTATGAAAAGAGGCTAATGTTTTTGAATGACACAGATTTAAGAGGATAGATCATGGGACAAAAGTAAAATTCAATAGTTCTATGGCTTTTGACAACCATTTTGTATAAAGTTTTGAGATGTTGGTATTATGAGAATAAAAAAATAAAAGGTGTTTATTTTTATTCTAGTTTGCTTTTATTATTTTCTTATCAAAGTTACCAGGTTGTAAAATCTGAACATGCTTGATGAATTTCATTTGATTTCTATAATAAGTGTTTATCTTGGTGGTCTAAATCAGTTATGATATCACATAGAAAAGAACACAAGACACCAAGATTTAACATGGTTAACCCAATCCCTAGGCTATGTCCACCAAACAACAAGCTTGATATTATTACAATCCAGTGATTACAACCTTATTACAATCCATAATCCCTTACCATTCAATACTTCCCAAATAACCAATTTTCGTATCACCACAATGAAACAATCCCTAACCCTAAGCCCTTTTATACAAGTATTTTTACCACTTTAGGGTTATAATTAATAATTACATGTCGGCCGAGAATCCTAATAAAAGAGGGCCCAAGCCCCAAAGAATTTATGAAGTATGTATAGTACTTTCCTGATTAGTCACCACAATCTAACAATCTTCTACTTGGGGACTGATCAGGCTCTACACTAAACAAAAATCTCCCACTTGGAGACTGATCTTGTAGCTATGCCACTATTCCATAAGGCTCCCATTGGATCAAACCACCCCAGATTCTACTATTATTTTATTCATATTTAGTCTAGAAGACTAACCAAAGATGAAGAGTAGTTCAACTTCTCCCTTGTTACTACCTTTGTAAACATATATGCTATATTGTCATCTATATGTATCTTGTCCAGCTTTAACTATCCATCATCCAAAACTGACCGAATGAAATGGTACTACAACTATATGTGTTTGGTCTTTGAATGTTGAGATTAATTCTTTGCAAGATGAATGGAACTCTAACTATCTACAAACAAATAATTATCCTTTTGAGGGTGTCCCAATTCTTCCAAGAAAAATTGAAGCCATATCATCTCTTTCATTTCCTCTATAGTAGTAACATACACTGCCTCTGTAGTGGATAAAGCATTAACCTTATGTAACCTAGAAACCTAGCTCATGTCTACCCCATCAATAGTAAATACATAACCTATAATAATCTGGTTGATATCAATATCCCCTACCAAATCTAAGTCAACATAGCCATGTAATAAGTGTAGAGCCTCCAAAGTGTAAACACTTACTCGATGTTCCTCTTAGATATCTGAGAATCCATTTAACTACATTCCAATGCTCAAGTCTGGGATGACTCATATACCTGCTAACAACTCCCACTGCATGTGCAATATCTAGCCTAGTACATAACATAGCATACATCAAGATTCCTAACACTAAAGCATAGGGTACCTTGGATATCTTATCCTCCTATTCTTGTGTCTTGGGACACATCTCCTTAGTCACCAAAGTGTTATCTTTCTTAGTTCAGCTTGCTAGACGCATCACTCATCCAAATCCACTAGCTTAGGTGCTCTCCGATAGGTCCTTGCAGGATATAGCTTTCCTCATGTCTGATCTTGGTCTGTTAGTACCTTGTCCTACCCATCTCATTGGCAAACGGTTCTCTTTTGGATTTTTTCTTTCTTTTGATTTGGAATCTTCCCTTTTGGGTCTTGAAATATCTTTTCCAAGCAATCCTTTTGTTCCCTCCTCAAGGTTGCCACGATCTTCCATATCATGGTATACTGCGAATGGGGCAATCTGGGTGTAAGGTCTTGATCAAGTCTTTTGTTTGTTTTTCTTTTCTGCTTGTGGATTACCCAGTGTCGGTTCCACTCTGATTCTTTCAAGTTTCATGTGTGATGCTGGGGAAATCCTTGCGTGTTTGTTTTGAGTCAGTTCATTAGTCCTCTGGATAGTTGGTGAAAAGGCCTTGATGTTCTTGGTAACCTTGGCAATTAACCAATAGTCCTATAGAAAATCTAGTGCTCAACTACATGGTGGTACTTCTCTTTGAAGTATCCCCCCACTCAAAAAGCTTCAATGGTTCTCCTTCATCTCCATTGTCCCGCATCCATATCCAGTATTCGTCTCTCCTACCCTAGCTTATGCATCAGTATCTCTTTGAATCACTCCTCACCTTTAGCTTTAGGGATCCACAATCCTAGTCTTAGGGATCCACCAATCCAAATCAATCCACCAAGCCTCATCTTTCAAGATCCACAGTCCTAGTCCTAGGGATCTCCGAAACCCATCTTCCACCAATCTGACTCTTTGAAATCCTGTTGCATTAGCTTTTTAATCCCTTCATCCATCTCCCCATCCTAGATTCCTTTTATAGCGCTTCACTCCTTCATCCTCTGCAATCCCTGAGATCTTAAGCTTGCTTCCTCTTGTGCCTCTGATTCTCCCTTTATCATTCTCCCATAGTGAGAGTTTGAGCTAACTAAACCTCTTCTCTTAAGCCAATCTAAGTCTTCTTGCTCATCTCAGATTCTTGTACTTTTTAAGAAGTCGTCGAACCTCGCTTTCTCTCCCCGCCACCTTCTTGAGGGGGCATCTTGTAGTCCATTCTCTCCTCTTCTGCTCTAGCCTTGGGCATCTTATTTTCTTATCTTTGATGCCATGCCACTTGCGGCATCACATCAAAGAGGGGCAAAATGTAGACACCTAAAAACCTTTAGAAAATAAAGTATTTTTATTTTTTGAAAAATTCTTGATGACATCATCATTAATTAATTAATTAATTAATTTTTATGCCATTAAATCCCTTTATCTTAATTAAAAATATTTAATTAAGGAATCCCTCCCAAAAATGTTTAAATCTTATTTAAACATTATTTCCTTATTTATTAATTATTTAATTAATAAATTGACCAAAAAACCCAAAATAAATAAAAAATTTATTTTTTGCCCAAAACTTGGCCAATTTCCTTAAGACCACTAACCTCTTCCAAAATCTTCTAATCCTTCTTTAATTTTGATTAAAGGCTAATCCCATCATTTCCTACTCCTAATCCCAACTCAAAATATTTAATTAAGATTAAATATTAATCCTCATGTTTATTAAAAAAGTTTTAATAAATATCTCCTCAACCCAAACCCTTGAAATAAATAAAACTTTATTTATTTCCTAAAAATCTAATTTATCCTCATCCTAGGAAATTCTAGACTATTCTAGAAAGTCTTTATCCTTATCCAAAGTCTAGACTCTTCTAGAAGGTGTCTTTAAACCTAATCCTAATCCCCTCCTAACCTTGTCACATTCCCTAAACATGGGTTAAAACTTACTAACCCAAGCCAAAGTTAACAAATATCTCCTCTTTCACCCACCCTCATTAAATGCCATCCATGTGCCTATCCCTAAGCTAATCCTAAACCATCCTAATCCATCCTCTAATCATTTACACAAGCCTAAGCAAGCTTAAAACCCTCCTAATCAAGCCGAAGTCGAAATTGCTCTCATCTCCCTCAAAATATCTCAACCATAAAACTTTATGAAGTCCACTAGGCCATAAATGACTCTTCCAAGCCCTTTTATTGCTCTTACAAGCCATTATGAGGGTCTTTATGAAGATTTTATCCCTTGAGCCTCCTTTTTTGACTCACCCTTCCCCTTTACTCCATCCTTTCACCCTGTGACATGTGTCACTCCCTGATTGGCTGTAAGGAAGCACAATCCATGTGCTCTCTTCTCATGCAATCTGAGCCCTCCATGAGCTTTTTCCCATCCTTGCATCTTAGCCCTCAATCCCTCAAGCCTCTTGCCTATAAATTGGATCCTTCCCCTTTGCAAAATAACACAATACATGAAGTAAAGTCATAATGCCATTTTGAGAAGCCATTTTACATCAAAACCATACACTCACACCCAAATTCCAACTCCGTTTGAAGCCCTTTTTGAAGCATAAAGCTTGAGCATACATCCTATCTATTTAGACAAAGCTACTCAACAAGAGAGCTTCTCATTGAGAGAGCCCATTAATGGCTCATATTCTCAATTGAGAGCTCATCTTAGTCTATCTTGAAGTTTATGAATTTTGTTTAGTTTGTAGAAGCTTTATTTAAATTTGGTTTCTATTAGCATACTAACATTGTTCATATACAGTTTGGCATGCCCGGTGTGACCCCGCATGGGTCATCTTCATTAGCTTTTTTAGTCAAGTTTTGTATGTCATTTGCTGATTTTGGCTAATTTTGCTTGTTTTTGTGATTGGTAGGATTGTATAAATTTATTTTGTAGGTCCACATGAGCATGAAGAAGACAAATGAACTCATAGTCTATCTCATAGTATTTGTAGATTTTTCAAGCTTATAGGTGGACAAAGAACTTAGAATTCTTCTTCCTCTTCTTGTCTATATTCTTCCTATTCCATCTACTTCCTTCTTCTTCTTCTTGTGGGAGATCTTGGCCATCTTTTTTTGAAGGAAGAAAAATCATTCACACTTCTTTTTAGTGCTTAAAATGAACCCCCAAATTACACTTAAATCCATTAAAAAATTAAAAATTTGCAAAAAAGAAAAAATCTTTTAACAAGTGAAACTAAACCAATCCAATCATTTGCATCCTTGCAACATCAAGGTTTTAGACGCATTCATGCAAAGTTAGGAACACTTCATTTTTGGAAATTTAAAATGAACTTCAAGTTTCCATTTCAAAAGGTTCAAAATCAACACTAAGTGCACACTAAAATCTAAATCAAACTCAAAGCATCAATCAAGGATAAAATGAACCTCATTTGCAAATATTTTAAAATTCTTTTAAAAATCTCATGAAAACTAAGAGTCCTAAATGGTTGCCAAAAATTGTCCTAAAAGCTTTGTTATTTGTTCCAAACAAATGTCTTGTTGCAAAATCTTGAATGTTTCTTAGGTTTTTCATGCATCAAAAAAATCTAAGAATATCATTTTTGGGCTTAAAACATGCAATCTAGAACACAAAATCTTGAATGAAAACCAAAGTCCAAAGAGTTATTTTCACTTTTGAGTCCAAAACAATCTTGAATGATCTAAGGTTTAAACAAAGAACTTCAAAGTTCTTAAAACAACACACAAAATCTCAATCTTGAATGCTCAAAGGAAAAAACTTGAATGTTTAATCACTTGTCTTTGAATGCATGTTGCTAAAATCACTCTTGAGTGCCATGGATGAAAATCAAGTTTTTTTTTTTTATGAATGCATGATTAAAACAACAAATCCAATCTTGAATGCCAAGGATCAATTAACCATTGCAATATCAAACACTTCATTTGGAGCTTCTAAAATTGAACAAAACAAATCTCTTTTCCACATGCAATTTAGGTAAAGTTTGATTTTTGGACATTTAAGAAACTTTGTTAAGTTAAATACAAATTTACAAAAATCAATTTGAGTAGTTCCTTGGACTCACCTCTTTTCTAATCACCCATCAATTCAGCCATTGGTTGCAATCTCAGCGCCATTTATGGGGATGGGTCTACTTGAAAAAGGTGTTAAATGTTCCACAATCTAACTCACTCACTTGGTCTTTGAATAATTGCTTTAACTTTATCAAAATTTTTAAATGACCAAAAATCTAGATTAAATCGATCACACTTCAAGTTTGGGCACTAAAATTGAACAACTATTGACGTGGAGGGCCTCCGAGCACGTGCTTGACAAATCAAGTCTCACACATCTTTGCTTTGGGCTTAAAACAAAATCACACCAAATCTTGAATGCTTTAAAGGAAATTAATCGATACTTGACGTGGAGGGCCTCCGGGCGTGCGAGTTTGCTTTTGTTGACTGTAAATCTTCTTCTTGTTTGTATTCTTCGATCGATTTAATTTTGTTGGCGCTTCAAGTTGGAATTGAACATTATCTCTTAAACATGAGTGCTTGCAAAGTCTAGATTAGCACACATAAGAGTTAGTTGGTAAAAGAACAAGCATGTTTTTTTTAGCCCAAGGTCATCCAAGTCTTCTCTCCCCTTGTCGTCTTTTGAGGCCATCTTGGGTGCATAAGATTAGGATCCAAAACCTTGTTTCTTTTTAGGAGGCCTACTTGGGGATTTCATCACCCCTTGGATGACCTCAACTCCTGTGTTTCGATGGAGTATAAGAACTGGGAGGTGAATCGAAAGACACCTCTCTTGGGATCAAGATTTTGTCACTCGGACTAAGCCTCAAAGAAATTTATACCCTTGAGAAGTGAAAGAGGAGAAGTGGGTTACCGCTCCTCTCGGCTGTGTGACATCTTTTTGGTTTCATCTATGGATTTGGGCCTCACGTACCTTGGGTATATCGAGGACTCCCTAACTAAACCAACTGTCAGTCTTGTATACAACCATCTAGGATGTTAATGTGCTTGAAGTGACTGATTGAAACGTTTGTAGAACACACACACTCCTTGGTGCAAGTATCACATTCTGGGAATCAAAACTTCTATCTGGTTGTTTCTATCTATTGCTTGGTCTTTTACTTATTGAATGAATGTTTGCCAAACTTGGTTAATCCTAGCTTAGGGTACACTTAGCATAGTCACTGCCTATTCCAGAAGTTGAACAAGTTGAAGCAAAATAACCGAGGTCTCTCAAAGCCAAGCAAATTCAAGAATTCATGTCAGAGCAACCCAAACCCAAACAAAAGTTTCACAAAGTTAAACTCAAGCCATCTCAGGCATACCAAGAACTTTCAGCCAAGAGAAAAGAAATAACACCAAGCTTGTGAATTTCCAAACTCCACAAAGTAGAGGACAAAACTGTTGACGAAGCACTTCAAGAGGCTTGGTTAGAGCGCACCATCAAATTATAGCCAACATCTAGGAGTTAATCCTGCTTATGCCTTACCAACTAGGCATGATTTCTATGATTAGACACCCTTGTTTCTCCACATCTTCTTGGATAAGCTTCACTTTAGAGTAATCTTTGTAGAAAAGCCAGCCATCTTAGGTTATCCCCTTAAGCATTATTAGCTCATCCATCTCATTTAGAATCAAACCATCTAGCCAACAATCCAAAAACTGCACATCTAAGCTTTCAAAATTGTTGTCACCTTGCTAAAAGTTTGCCATTCCTAAAAACTTTCAAAACCACCAATCTCACCAAGGTTATCCCTTTTGACAAAGCTTTTTCTAGGATAATCTAACTTTGCCACTTGTTATCCCTCATCACCTTGAGCTAAAGGTTGGGATCCACAAGTGGTCAATCTCATGTTCTTCCTAAAAGATCATTAGTCTATCCTTAAGTTGACACAATCACCACCAAGCTTGCACATAGGAAAGTAGACCTTTTGTGCTTTGGCAACATATCTTTGAAGTTAGAATCCCCAACCCAATCCTCCTGAGGTTTTGTCATATAGCTTTGTCTCAACCTAGGAAATCATTTGCATAGAAAAGCCTTCCTCACTTTTGCATCCACCAGCATTTGTTGCATCTCATCCCTAGGAGCATTTTTCATGCCACCCGTCACTCACTTAGCCAAGAAGAAAGAAACAATGGAGCCCTATCATTTGGATCGAACAGTCTCACAGCCATCCTTCAGCCTAGAGAAAGCTATGCCATCATCTACTAACATTGAGACAATAATGACTAATTTTTGAAGGGACAATGTAGGAACCTTTGACTTTAGAAGACCCCCTCCATTATCAGATCCATCTCACCCATTGTTTGGGCAGCTCCCACCACCCATAGGCTCTTATGATCCAAATTATCCTTAGTATATGCCAAAAGAAGAGCATCCAACCAATCTATATGATCCAACAGACCCAAACATACCATCATCCACCCAAGTTGAAATCTCCATGCCGCAAGCCAACCCAGCCATCACCACTCCATCCTTGGTTCATACCGCTCCGCTCCAAACCCCCTTTACCCAAAACACCTCATCGTTCACCCCCTTCATTATTGTTGTTGTTGCTTCCCAACCCAGCCTTCCAAATCCACCCATCTCCTAAATCAGTGCTAGCATCTTTGGCCAACCTCAGCAATATACAACAGGGATGCCGCCCATGGGGCCAAGTAATCAACCTTTCATCACCCCCAGCTTGTTCTCCACAACCCAAAGAACAATCCCATCATTTCCATTTGGTCTTGGAAGCTCAGTGCCATCAGCCACAAATCCACAAGCTACTACCCTCACTCCACAAAGCTATCAAACCCCACAAGCTACTACCAATGTTCTGCTTAGCTCTCAAGTGAACCAAGCTCCCACCACCACTCTACCAAGCTTCCAAATCTAGCCACCAAGCTATCAAACCCCATCAATTCCATTTCCTAGCTTTCAATTCCCACCACCTCCACCACCAACTAATCCATTACCTCCTATTACCAACTAGTTTTCAATGCCACATCTAGGAGATAACCCACTAATCCAGCCAACCACCAATTATTTGCAAGTACCATCCCAAATGGGGGCGCAACCCACATACCTTGGTCAAACCCCACAAGCCCCCCGATCCTTTCCCCAAGCTTCACAACCATCTTATACCTTACCTCCACAAAGCCATTCATTTATCCCATAGCCAGCTTATGTTCCTCAATCCCAACTTCAAATCCCATATCAACAGCAAGCCTCGTAGCACATGCAACAATATGCGCCACATCCCCCTCAACAACCCGTCATCCACCATGCAGCTGCCCAAACAATGTACAATCCCTATCAGCAAATCCCTCACAACCATCCATATTTAGTGGCCCCATCTAGTGTATACCTACCTCAAGGAACTCCTACATTGGGGGCACCCCAGCCATCACCTATCAATTTAGAATGGCAGCAAATGAAGACAGCTCTGAAAGCCATCCAAGAAGGGAATGATCCAAAGACATTCAATTTGAGAATGTGTGTCCTTACCCATTTGAAAGAGCCATTACCATGACACCATTTCCCAAACACTTTGAGGTACCCAAATTTGACAAATTTAGAGGAAAAGGAGACCCTATCACACATATCAAAGAATTTTACATGTACTGCCAGGACGTGGCATACAATGATGTCTTCCTCTTGCGCCTTTTTTCCAAAATCTTGGCTAGACCAGCTCTTGAATGGTTTTACAAAATCCCCTATGGAACAATTAAAAACTTTGCTGAATTATCTGAGGCATTCGTAGCCCAATATGCCCATCTTGTTGAAACAGAGCTATCAATAGTTGACCTTGTTCACACTAAGCAAAAAGGTGGAGAAAGCCTTGTTGAATACTTGCAAAGATGGCAAACCCTTACCACTCGCATATCCTGCACCTTGCCAGAGCGCCATGTGTTGAAAATGTTTATTGATAATGCCCATCCCAGCTTGGCTCACCACATGACCATGAACTATTTGCAGACCTATTAAGATATCAAAGAGAAAGGAATGATCCTTGAGCAAGAACTCATTAAAGATGGTGTGGTCAAGATTTACAAAGAGGCCAACCAAAATCAATCACATTCCAATGAGAAGTCTAGATATTGGAACAAAAACAAGCACATTGCAACAGATGGCGTCACTGACACCAGACATGTGAATATTGTTGGTCCTTCTCACAACTAGTCCAACCCACCATATCAACCAAACAATCAACAAGCTATCAACTACCAACAACAGAATAACCAAAGCTATCAAAACCACAATCTAAGACCCAACTTCCAAGGGTCTAGCAATCAAGCTAATGTCATCAATGTAGTTGCAGGACAAAAGCCTAGATTCCAACCTACACCTAGAAACTATACACCCCTTGGTGAGCCATTGGATGTCATTTTTGAGAAATTAGTCAAGGAAAACCTCATCAAATTTCCTCCTACCCAACAAATTGAACCAAGCCAATCCAAAGCTACATGGTACAAAGACAATGAGTACTACAAATTTCATAGGGTAAAAGGTCACACTACCCTCAGATGCATGAAACTGAAAGACTATGTGCAAGACCTCATTGATCGGAAGGAAATCACTATTGGTACCCAAACCTCTCCCAATGCAGGCTTACAGATCTATCAAAATGCTTTTCCTCCACACAACAACCAAAATCTTAGAAAAAAACCTATCCAAACCAACAACAAAAACACCAACAACCATCAGCCAAACTAACAACATGGGAAGAACAATGACCACACTTCATCCTATATAGAATATGGTAGCTTTATATGTTGTATATCCAAGAAATAGCCTTCTATCAATGTTATCAATATCCAAGGACCAAATAATGAGTGTGCAGTCACCACTCGAAGAGCACAATTTAACATTGCAGGACCACCAGTTTCACCAGCACCATTAGCTCCGTCAAAAAGCCAGTATAATATCTTGGAACACCTTGGGAACATGCCAACCCAAATCTCCATTTTAGAACTTCTTCGCACTAGTCCTATGTACAAGAACATCCTTGAAAGTGCTCTCATAGAATCTCGTGTCCCTTCTGATATACATGCTACTGATTTTTGTAATCTTGTTGGACATCTTTCATCCTCATGTGTCCTATCTTTCAAACCCACCGACATACCCATGGTCAAGCCAGATCACACCCTTTCGCTTCACATAGCCATCATGGTATCTAATTTTTTCGTGAAAAGAGTAATGATAGATAATGGATCAGCCTTGAATATTTGCACCCTAAAATTCATAAAGCAAGCTAGGTATACTGAGGCAGATATCATCAGTGAGGTTATCACCATCAAAGCTTATGACAACTTGGAAAGAACCACAGAAGGAACTATTTTGCTGCCAATCAAGGTTGGGCCCATCATCCAAGAGACACTTTGCCATGTTATTGATCTAAACCTACCATTCAACATCCTCCTTGGTCGCCCATGGATTCATGCCATGAAAGCCATTCCATCCACTTATCATTAGTGCGTCAAATTTATGCATCAAGGCACTGAGGTAACCATCCATGCCGATCCAGAACCCTTTGCTTACTGTAATGCAGTTGAAGCCTCATATACAAATCATTGCCCTGGAATTGATATCGGCATAGCCATCGCCAGCTCATCCCACACTTGTAATGACCTAGGAACCATCCTCGCCTCCACCCTATCTACCATGAAGATCAATAACAAAGGCTATGGAGAGTATAGTCTATCAGATGCCTTTGTTGTCGGGGCACTCCCACTTGATCCACATGCCCATGGAAGATCGACATATCACAAAGCTAAGGAGATTCCACCTCCTCGATACAAATAGTTTGGCCCAACAACCTTTGTATCCTCGAAAATCCCTCTTCATGAGGAGCTCACTTTAGATATCAACAATTGGTTACATAAGCATGCACCTCAAAGAAATCAAGCACGCCTTGATCAATTCAGCCAAAAGTATCCCCAAGAACATAAGCTCATCACTGAAAAATGAAACTATCAAGGTGGTGGTCTAGGACCAGAAGAAAGAGGCATGCAGTGCCCCATCGACGCACACAAGTGGGAATCAAAGTTAGGTCTTGGCTTTGGCATACCCACAACTGGGGGCACCAATACGGATGATCAACTTTTTCAAACATTCACCATGACCTTGTCAAAATCGAAGACATTCTTGAGGAAGTTGAAAATAGAGCCTACGACGATATCATAGACCAAATTTTCCTCAAAGACTCTGTTCTCCAAGAACTATCCATCCACCTCATTGACCTACCACTCACCAATCCACAACTCATAGATTGGGACCAACCAAGTGTCATACACATTGATGAGTTCACATCAGAGGAAGCACTTCTAAGATTCATGGGAGCTGAAACACCTCACAAGAAAACAAAGCTAGATTCTACCTCTATCTACAAGCTAGATCCCAAGGGGTATTTTGGAGAAAATCCCCAACCTAGTTCCGATACACCCAAAATTGGAACTAAGGTGAATCTTAGACTAGCTAAGGCAGTGAAGAGAATCCCTCAGCAAGAGCATCCAGAGCCACAAGAAGAACATGAGGATTTAGCATTACCTCCTCAAGATAATCGACCAGAGATATCTTCTATTCTAATTGAGGATACTAGGGAAGTCAACATCGGTTCTTCAGAGATCCCTAGGCTTGTTCACATTGCTGCATCCCTATAACAAGACCAAGCTGATCTCCTCTTTGAGGTCTTAAGAGAGAACATTAGCCAATTTGCATGGTCATATCAGGACATGCCAAGACTTGATCCAAAGCTTGTAGTTCATCATCTTGCAGTTGATCCAAAGATCAAGCACGTCAAACAAAAGCTTGGAAAAATGCACCCCAAGGTGGAATTATTGGTCAAAGATAAATTAGAAAGAATGTTAGCTGCTAAGGTTATCTGACCTATCGACTACTCAGAGTGGATCTCCAACATGGTCCCTTTCACTAAACCTTCTGGTGACATCAGAATCTGCACTGATTTTAGAGATCTTAACAAAGCTTGTCTAAAAGATGATTTTCCCTTGCCCAACATAGATATGATTGTAGATCTTACAGATGGACATGAAATTTTGTCCCTCATGGATGGATTTTCTGGGTATAATCAAATCAAGATTGTAGAAGAGGATCAGCATAAGACAACATTCACTACCCCTTGGGGAACCTTTTGCTACAACATGATGCCTTTTGGCCTAAAGAATGCTAGGGCTACCTATCAAAGAGCTATGACAGCCATTTTTCATGATCTCATCCATAGCATTTGGAGGATTATGTGGATGCTATCTTGGTCAAGTCTCATACCTTCATGGATCATCTTGCTGACCTGGAGAAAGTCTTTGATAGGTTAGCCAAATATCATCTGATGTTGAATCCCAAGAAATGTGTCTTTGGGGTCACATCTGGCAAGCTTCTAGGCTTTATAGTTTCTAATTGAGGTATAGAGATTCACCCCGATAAGGTCAAGGCTATCTTAGACATGCCTCCTCCCCAGACACTGCGACAACTTTGTTCTCTTCAGGGAAAGCTTTAATCTGTTCGGTGCTTCATCTCCCAGCTTGCAGATAAGTGTAGACCATTTTCACATTTACTGAAGAAGGATGAGAACTTCAAGTGGGATCCTTTATGTCAGTGCAAATTTTACTATCTCAAGCAATATCTCATCAATCCCCCTATCTTGGTTCCACCAGTTCCTGGTCGTCCCCTAATTTTGTACATATCAGCAACACCTACTGCTCTAGGGGCACTTCTAACACAACTCAATGACTACAGTAGAGAAAGAGCCATCTATTACATCAGTAGAACCCTAGTTGGTTATGAACTCAATTACACTCTTATGGAAAAAGCTTGTTTGGCAGTTGTTTTCTCAACTCAAAAGCTTCGCCATTACATGCTAAGTCATACCATCCAACTAGTCTCCAAGATTGACCCTCTCAAGTATATACTCTCCAGAACAACACTTACAGGCCGTTTGGCCAAATGGGTTATGCTCCTTAGCGAATTTGACATCCAATATGTGGATAGAAAGGCAATCAAAGGGCAAGCTATACCAAATCACCTAGCTGATGCACATCTAATAGATTCTTATCCGTTGATCACAGAATTTCTAGATGAGCATATCTATCTAATTGAAGAACAACCCCCATGGAAACTTTATTTTGATGGCTCATACACATCTCATGGATCAGGGGCAGGAATATTGTTGGTCACACCTCAAGGAGATTACATTCCAAAAACCTTCAAACTACAATTCCCTAGCACCAACAATATAGCTGAATATGAGGCCCTCATAGCAGGATTAAAGATAGCTGCAGAATGGAACATTGCTGAGATACAAATCTTTGGCGATTCTTAGCTCATCATCATGCAAGCCCTAAATGAATATCAAACCAAAGATGAAAAGCTATTACCCTATAAAGAGCTAGTTGATCAGCTAACCCAGCATTTTACAAGGCTTTAGTTTACACAAGTGCCTCAAATATAGAAAAAAGCAGCAAATGCTATGGCTACTATAGGCTCACTCTTGGAAATTCCCCAAGCAGCTACACAGTATGAGTTTTTAGTGGAGAAGCTCCTCACACCCGCCTATGCGAGTGAGGATTCAAACCGTGTTTGTATCTTGGTTGGTCCCCAATCTCCTTGGTACCATGAGATTCATGCTTACCTTAATGATGGTATCATATCCCCTCACCTCACATGTACCCAACGCTAGAACCTCATCCGAAAATCATCCCGCTATGTTATCATAGCCAATACCCTATATCGTCGGGGTTATCACGATACTCTCTCTCGATGTTTAGACCAAAACGAGGCCGCGATGGTGTTAAAGGAAGTACAGTCTGGACTTTGCGATGCCCACACAAGTGGTATTGTCCTAGTGCGACAAATCCTTAGAGTAGGCTATTATTGGCCTACCATTGAAGAAAACTCCTATGACTTTGTCAGAAAGTGTCTCCCATGCCAGCATCATGCAAATCTTGTGCACGCTCCAGTACAGGATCTATAGCCTATTGCACCACCTTGGTCTTTCGCTTGTTGGTGCCTTAATCTAGTTGGAACTATCACACCCCTCTCATCTGATGGACATAAATGGATAATAACAGCTACAAACTATTTCACTAAATGGGTGGAAGCAGTCCCCCTAGTCTCAGCTACAGGAGTTCAGGTCTCCAAGTTCATCTTGTACCACATTGTTTGCCGCTTCGGCATCCCATCCACCATCTTCACCGACCACGGAGGTAACTTTGAAAATCTCAACATGGAAGAATTATGCACTTCCCTCTACATCCATCACCACTTTTCTAGCCCATATTTCCCTCAAGGTAAAGGTCAGGCAGAGGGAACTAACAAAACCCTCCTCAAAATCCTAAAGAAAGTTGTCAATGATTTCGGCCATGATTGGCACCTACAAATAAATCCAGCCCTATGGGCCTATTGAACTTCCTTTCGTACATCCACAGGAACAACTCCATACTCCCTAGTCTATGGTGCTGAAGTGGTACTACCTATAGAGGTTGAACTTCCCTCCTTGTGTATATCTTTGCAAGGGCAAATATCAGATGAAGAATATAGAGTAGCTTGGCTCACCCAGCTAGATCTCTTAGACGAGAAGTGACAACAAGCCTATGATCATCTTACAGTCTATCAAACTCATCTCAAAAGGAATTTCAACAAGAAGGTGCTTCCATGACACTTTCAGCCAGGTAACATGGTCCTCAAAGAAAACATGAAAGTCCAAGCAGATCGAGAAAAGAAAGACAAGTTTGAACCTACATGGCTTGGTCCTTATGTTGTCACTGCTTCCTTTGGCTCTGGAGCCTATTAGCTATCTACATCGAAAGGAGAACTCTTGAATGATCCTACTAACATCATTCATCTCAAGAAGTTCTATGCTTGAAGATCCTTGGTATACCCAACTTTTGAAAAATAAAAAAAAATAAAAAAATAGTAAAGAGAAATAAGCGTCCAATGGTGAAAACTTTGCAATTCAAGCGCCTTGGATAGGTACCTTGGTGAAAACCTAGTAATTCAGGCACCTTGTGTACTAATACTAATCCATTATCTATCACTATCCTATTCCTCATCCATTCACCACCATCCCATAAAATACTTGCTTGTTCCCTTGGTGTTCCAACCAAATATCCAAAATCTAATGGAGCTTGTAAATACCTCCTGTACAGCTTGTAAAATCTTGTACCTCAGCTTGTAAAATCTTGTACCAAAGCTTGTATTATACCTTGTAAATCTTGTACCATACCTTGTATATCCAAATATTGTCCAAAGTTTGTACCGTATTCTAGCCTATAAATAATCTTGTATCCTAGCTTGTATACTATCACGTGCACACACAAAACCCCATTTTCACTTAAGCTTTTCGCAAACCATCTACCTATCCACCTATCACCTATTATAGACATCCCATCCTTTACAAACATTTCCATCTCACAAAAACCAAAACATGAACAAACTTGTACATTTGTAACATATCTTGGTCCATTAGCTTGTACATCCTCTTTAGCTTAGTACCATTGTATCTATCTAGTGTTCGTGTCAGTTCATCCTTGATCAGCATCTTGCACCCATTGCATATCTTGGTTAGCTATTCCAAAGCATCCTTTAGCTAGATTTATTGTCACCAAAGTGTTATCTTTCTTAGTTTAGCTTGCCAGACACATCACTCATCCAAATCCACCAGCTTAGGTGCTCTCCGATAGGTCCTTGCAGGATATAGCTTTCCTCATGTCTGATCTTGGTCCGTTAGTACCTCGTCCTACCCATCTCATTGGCAAATGGTTCTCTTTTGGATTTTTGCTTTCTTTTGATTTGGAATCTTCCCTTTTGGGTCTTGAAATATCTTTTCCAAGAAATCCTTTTGTTCCCTCCTCAAGGTTGCCATGATCTTCCATATCATGGTATACTACGAATGGGGCAATCTGGGCGTAAGGTCTTGATCAAGTCTTTTGTTTGTTTTTCTTTTCTGCTTGTGGATTACCCAGTGTCAGTTCCACTGTGATTCTTTCGAGATTCATGTGTAATGCTGGGGCAGTCCTTGCGTGTTTGTTTTGAGTCAGTTTGTCAGTCCTTTGGACAGTTGGTGAAAAGGCCTTGATGTTCTTGGTAACCTTGGCAATTAACCAATAGTCCTATAGCAAATCTAGTGCTCAACTACATGGTGGTACTTCTCTTTGAAGTATCCCCCCGCTCAAAAAGCTTCAATGGTTTTCCTTCATCTCCATTGTCCCCCATCCATATCCAGCATCTATCTCTCCTACCCTAGCTTACGCATCAGTATCTCTTTGAATCACTCCTCACCTTTAGCTTTAGGGATCCACAATCTTAGTCTTAGGGATCCACCAATCCAAATCAATCCACCAAGCCTCATCTTTCGAGATCCACAATCCTAGTCCTAGGGATCTTCGAAACCCATCTTCCGCCAATCTGACTCTTTGAAATCCTATTGCATCAGCTTTTTAATCCCTTCATCCATCTCCCCATCTTGGATTCCTTTTATAGCACTTCGCTCCTTCATCCTCTGCAATCCTTGAGATCTTAAGCTTGCTTCCTCTTGTGCCTCTGATTCTCCCTTTATCATTCTCCCATAGTGAGAGTTTGAGCTAACTAAACCTCTTCTCTTAAGCCAATCCGAGTCTTCTTGCTCATCTCGAATTCTTGTACTTTTCAAGAAGTCGTCGAGCCTTGCTTTCTCTCCCCGCCACCTTCTTGAGGGGGCATCTTGTAGTCCATTCTCTCCTCTTCTGCTCTAGCCTTGGGCATCTTATTTTCTTATCTTTGATGCCATGCCACTTGTGGCATCACATCAAAGAGGGGCAAAATGTAGACACCTAAAAACCTTTAGAAAATAACGTATTTTTATTTTTTGAAAAATTCTTGATGACATCATCATTTATTAATTAATTAATTTATTTTTATGCCATTAAATCCCTTTATCTTAATTAAAAATATTTAATTAAGGAATCCCTCCCAAAAATGTTTAAATCTTATTTAAACATTATTTCCTTATTTATTAATTATTTAATTAATAAATTGACCAAAAAACCCAAAATAAATAAAAAATTTATTTTTTGCCCAAAACTTGGCCAATTTCCTTAAGACCACTAACCTCCTCCAAAATCTTCTAATCCTTCTTTAATTTTGATTAAAGGCTAATCCCATCATTTCCTACCCCTAATCCCAACTCAAAATATTTAATTAAGATTAAATATTAATCCTCATGTTTATTAAAAAAGTTTTAATAAATATCTCCTCAACCCAAACTCTTGAAATAAATAAAACTTTATTTATTTCCTAAAAATCTAATTTATCCTCATCCTAGGAAATTCTAGACTATTCTAGAAAGTCTTTATCCTTATCCAAAGTCTAGACTCTTCTAGAAGGTGTCTTTAAACCTAATCCTAATCCCCTCCTAACCTTGTCACATTCCCTAAACATGGGTTAAAACTTACTAACCCAAGCCAAAGTTAACAAATATCTCCTCCTTCACCCACCCTCATTAAATGCCATCCACTTGCCTATCCCTAAGCTAATCCTAAACCATCCTAATCCATCCTCTAATCATTTGCACAAGCCTAAGCAAGCTTAAAACCCTCCTAATCAAGCCCAAGTCTAAATTGCTCTCATCTCCCTCAAAATATCTCAACCATAAAACTTTATGAAGTCCACTAGGTCATAAATGACTCTTCCAAGCTCTTTTATTGCTCTTACAAGCCATTATGAGGGTCTTTATGAAGATTTTATCCTTTGAGCCTCCTTTGTTCACTCATCCTTCCCCTTTCCTCCATCCTCTCACCCTGTGACATGTGTCACTCCCTGATTGGCTGTAAGGAAGCACAATCCATGTGCTCTCTTCTCATGCAATCTGAGCCCTCCATGAGCTTTTTCCCATCCTTGCATCTTAGCCCTCAATCCCTCAAGCCTCTTGCCTATAAATTGGATCTTTCCCCTTTTCAAAATAACACAGTCCATGAAGTAAAGTCATAATGCCATTTTGAGAAGCCATTTTACATCAAAACCATTCACTCACACCCAAATTCCAACTCCATTTGAAGCCCTTTTTGAAGCATAAAGCTTGAGCATACATCCTATCTATTTAGACAAAGCTACTCAACAAGAGAGCTTGTCATTGAGATAGCCCATTAATGGCTCATATTCTCAATTGAGAGCCCATCTTAGTCTATCTTGAAGTTTATGAATTTTGTTTAGTTTGTAGAAGCTTTATTTAAATTTGGTTTCTATTAGCATACTAACATTGTTCATATACACATGTTAGACCCAACTACAAGCATATCATCAACATATAAACATAAAATAATGTTACTATCATCATGCAACCTTTTAAAGTAAACAAAATAATCTAAATGACACCTATTGTATACATGCTCATGCATAAACTTGTCAAATTTTAGACACCATTGCCGAGGTGCTTGCTTCAAGCCATATAAAATATTCTTCAATCTACACACTAAGTTCTCCTTACAATTGACCTCAATTGCCTATGGCTGAGCCATATATATCTTTTCATCCAAATCACCATTCCAAATCACTATGAAGGAAGGTTATTTTAACATCAAGTTGCTCGAAATACAAATCTTTAGTTACCACAATACTTAAAACAGTATGGATAGAATTCATTTTAACAACAACAGAAAATATCTCATCAAAATCAATTCCTTTTTTCTATGCAAATCCTTTTACAACTAACCTAGCTTCAAATCTTTTCTTACCTCCTTCATCTTCTTTCAACCTATAAACACATTTATTCTATAAAGCCCTTTTACTTGTAGGCAACTTGCATAAATCTCATGTCTTAATTTTTAGCAAAGAGTCCATTTCTTCTTTCATCATAGACCCCCACTAAATTTTAGTATCCACCTGCACAACTTCCTCATAACATTCAGGTTCACTACCATGAGTAATTAAAATAGAATACAAAGAGGGAGAAAATTGTTCTGGAGGTCTAATTAGCCTTGTTGACCATCTAACATTCACTAATGTGTGTGAAATTTTTTGTTGCAATTGTTGCACATCATGAGGAATGGGTAGAACATCATCTTTTGGAGTACCATGAAACACTACATAATCATCTTCTTTCTTCTCATGTTGCTACAATAGATCTTTGTAAAACACTTTCTCATTGAATATGACATCCCTGCTTCTTAAAATTTTATGATTTTCAAAATCCCAAAGCTTATAACCAAATTCATTAATGCCATATCCAAAAAATACACATTTCTTTGACTTAGCTTCTAGCTTGGCTCTATTTTTAGGATCTATATGAGAAAATGCTTCACAACCAAAGGTTTCGAGAAAAGAATAACTCACTTTCTTAAAAGTCCATGCTTCCTGTAGAATACCACAGCCCAAAGGAGTAGAGGGACCTCTATTAGTCATATATACAATAGTATTGATAGCCCTCACCCACATGTGTAAGGGAAACCCAACATGCAACCTCATACTCCTTACACACTCCATTATAGTCTTGTTAATGTGTTTAGCCACTCCATTTTCTTGTGGAGTCCTTGGAATAGTTTTTTGTCTATAAATACCATTAGTGGAGCAATAATCTTCAAATTCATAACTGCAATACTCACCACCATTATCAGATCTGAGACATTTTAATTTCTTACCAGTCTCATTTTCAAGAAATCATTTTTATTTCTTGAAAGTTTGAAATACATCAGAATTCTATCTAAGGAAATAAATCCATACTTTTTGAGTTGCATCATCAATAAATGTATGATAATAATGAGTTCTACCAAGGGAAGATACCTAAGCTAGTCCCCATACATCGGTATGCACAAGCTCTAATTTTTCTTTTTTATTTTCCTTCTCAATCTTTACAAAACCCACTCTTTTTTTTTCCATACAAAAAATTTTCACACAAATCTATATTAAAACCTTTTAGAATAACTCAAAATAACACTAATCACATCATCATATTTTAGGGCACTAAATCCAAGAACATAATTACTCATAGCCATTACCAAGCCATTCTAGCTTTCAAGCAAAGAACACAAAATCAAGAGAGCTCTAATTTTTTCGTCAAAATTGATACCCACATAAGATAAATGACTAGTAATAGTATTAAATTCATTTAAATGATCAAAAATAGATCCACCTTCTTTCATTTTCATATTAAATAAATACTTCATGAGAAATACCTTGTTTGAAGTGGAGGGCTTTTCATATAGTTTTGCTAAGGTTTGCATCAACTCTTCTATTGTCTTTGCTTTTATAATATTAAATACCACCAATGGTGCTAGGAATAATCGAATTCTTCCAAGTGCATTTTTGTCCAAAAGATCCCATTCATCATTTGACATAGATCTCTTATTCTTGGTTTTTCCTTCCAATGACTTCCATAAGTCCTTTTGATCAAAACAGTCCTCCATTTCTATTTTCCATTATTGAAAGTTCTACCCATTAAACCTATTAACCCTTAGCTTACCCTCGTCTACCATTGCTCCCACTCAACCATGATGCTTTTCTATAGAAGATAACTAAAAAACAACCTCACTCTGATACCACTTGTTAGGATTAAACCACATATAGAGATAACAATTACATGTAAATATAAACAATATCAAAAAATAATAGATCACACAGAAAAGAACACAAGACACCAAGATTTAATGTGGTTCACCCAATCCCTAGTCTATGTTCACCAAAAAACAAGTTTGATATTATTAGGATCCAATGATTACAACCTAATTACAATCCATAATCCCTTACAACTCAATATCATTGCAAGAACCAATTTTTGTATCAACACAATGAAACAATCCCTAACCATAAACCCTTTATTACAAGTATTTTTATCACTTTAGGGTTATAATTAATAATTACATGTACGATACTTTCTTGATTAGTCACCACAATCTAACACCTCCACAGTCCATAGCCCACACTTTTTTGTCAGCAATAGACAAGCAACCATCCTTAGCCATTCAGTGTTGTCCAACCAACTACTTCTAGCTATCATATTTAATGCAATATGTTAATATAATATTATGTAGACATCCAACAATCTAAACATATTGTATTCTATAAATTGAATGTATTGAGAATAGAATGGTAGATCCCATTTTGGGTTTCTCCATGGTTTCTCATATCACTTATGGTTTCTCCCTTGGCTTCTCTTTCCATTGCTTGTTTAGTGTTGTGCTATATTTTCATCATGGTATCTGAGCCAATGGAAAAATGATCTTGAAAGTTTTTGAATAGATTGATAAGAATGAGAAGTGCTAGTTGTTGCCCCACTTTTCATCCCCTAGATGATTAGAAAAAGTGACTGCCCATGTTATAGTGAGAGGACTAAGTTCTTAGTTGTGGTTGAGTTTAGGTCTAATCCCTCTTAGGTTGAACAAGTCTCCATTGGATTTCTCCTTTTCTCCTTCTCCTCATTTCATAGCTGGGTGGTTCTTCATTTTGTCAAAGTGATCTCATGGGTAGGTTAGGGCCTGGTTCGATGGAGATTCATGTTACTCATGTAGTGACAAATTACAAGTTACATTCACTTTCAATCTATTACTTTTTCAATAGAAATAAATGCTAGCAGAAATTCAGAAATCAACTTCTCCTCAGTGGGTTTCTAACCCATGAAGTTGGTTTTCTACAAAAGGCACCAAATGATACACATGGATCAAAGACACAAAAATAGTAAGCTATCCTATGGTAAATCAACATTCACTTTATGCTTATGATTTTAGAAAATGTTAAGATTCCTCATGGCTCTCATAATTGTCTTTGGTAGAAAGTTTAGAATGAACTTCTCTTTGGCGGGTTTTCAACCTATGAAGTTAGTTTTCCAAAAAGGAAGTTTAGAGTGAAAAGAAATGATAAGTGGGCTCCTATAGAGTTTTTGCACCTCACTTAGAAATTTTTGAACCAAAAAAGGACAATGGTCTAAAGGTTAATTAAAAAGGAAGTGTTGGCAGAAAAACACAAATTTTCTTCTCCTCGGCGGGTTTTCAACCCATGAAATTTTTTTCCCAAATTTTAAAGAAAATCAAGCTAGTAATCAGATTGGACCCATAATTTGTCTATAAAAATGTCTTAGAATGATAATAGAAATAATCTAACCATTATGAGAAAGAGTTAATGAGTATAATTCAACACAACATATATTTTCCCATGGAGTACTCTATTAGTAACTTCTTGTGACTTAAAGGAAAATGGGAAAGTATATTATGGGGAGATAGAAAGTTACCATTGATCCAACATAATAGTGAAAAGAACCCTATATATTTGCTAAACCTCTACATTTAGTGTTTCAATAGATCCCTTCTTCAATTCATTCATGTGGCATAAATTTTGAAGATCAACAAATGAATCAAGGCTCTTATATATATGGAAACATGAACAGTTGGACAAACTACTACTCTTTCTTTGAACTGCTATTCTATTAATGTGCATAAATTTTTCAAAAAGTCAGTATGTATTGCATTACTTATTCCTTTCACTCTCATAATTCAAATCTCATTATCAACAGAATGGACACTAGATTTGTGGGTTTTGATGGGTTGAATGGAATCAAATCCTAGTTGTAAAGTTTTATAGATACATCTCTCCCATTTCTATGACATGGGGGATTTTCAAAAAAGAGTGAATTCTGAGAAAATTCATCCTATTATTGGGAAGCTTCGAGGATGTGGGTTGGTTGAGGTAGCTAATTTTCTAATTGCAGTTCAGGCCCTAGAGTTGATCTACAAATGTATACACTATTACAACCTAGAGATGAGGTAGATTTTACTATTGAATAACATAGTGTTGATTTCAATTAATAGGAAAACTATGATGAATTACCTATGAGTAACAAAAAGAGAGGAATTCTTAGACCTAACCTTTAGAGGGGATGTCTCCAAGTTCTCTACAAAGAAGATGATATGGAGGAAAAAAATCATGTAGACATGGTTTCATAGAGTGCCAAGAGTAAGGTTCCTAAGACCTTGTTTGGAACCAACCTCAAACCAAAGATTATTGTGATGTAGGAAGGGATTGAATAACTAGGGCCAAAGGGACACCCAACTATCCAAACCACCATGCAAGAGTTAACACAATGGAAACACAACAAAAATAACAACCAAAGGATTTGAATAAGAGAAAAACTCTTGTATTGATTGTTAAAATAATCAACATACATGCCCAACTGTGAGGCCTTTTGGGTTACGTCCAGATACAAAATACAACTTATCATTCCATGATGCAACTTTAAATTTGCATTTCTAGACAAATATGCATTCTCCCTTCAAATCCTCTAAGTTTTTCCCTTTAACCTAAGCCCAAGCACTCTATTTATACTTGCCAAAATGACTTATAGAAGATTCTAGAACATTACATAATAGAAAAGCCAACCTCAAAATGGTCAAAACTCATCCCTAAACAAGATCCTCTCATTAAATTCATGATCAAAATTAAATATGCAAGTTGTCTCCCACTAAGAACCAAAATACAGACAACTTAGCTAAGGAAGGAACCAAGCATCAACAAATAACTGGCTCACTCGACACACACTAGATAACTTGGTACACACTAGAACTTGACATCAACTAGAAACTAAAACTCAATAGTAACTAGAACTTAGTAGTAACTAGCACCTAGAAAAAATTGGCAAACTGGCACTCGACAACAACTAGAAACTTGCACTTGACAGTAACTGAAAACTAGCACTTGGGAGTAACTAAAAATTGATACTCAGCTATAGTTGGCATGATGAACATAAGTGCAAGATTACAAGAAAACCCATGATGCTCTTGCATTACATAACCAAGGTTGGAAGAAATTATTCTCCTGAATCATGCAAGTGTTACAACCTAAGCTGAATCCAACTTATATTGAGAAATCCATGTAGCATCTTCAACTGATCTATTCTTCCACTTCATCGAATACTCATAGTGATCTTTTCCTCTTGTGCTCATACCAACTCTTTGATCCAATACCTTTTCAACTTCTTCAATCTACTTCTTAGGATAATCATTTGATACAACAACTTCATCATCTAACTCATGATACTTATATAAATCAATAACATTGAATATAGGAGATTATCTATGTCATCAGGTAACTCAACTTCATAAGCGTTACCACTGCCAAACTTCTTCAAGATCTTAGAAGGTCAAAACTTCTTGATCTTCAAATTACTGTATGTTCCAATAGCAAATATTCCTTTCTTCAAATGAACCATCACATCATCACCAACTTCAAAATCATGATGTCTTCTAGACTTATCAACATTCTCTTTATACTTTTTATTACTTTGTTCCAACCTCAATTTTACTTATGTAAATACTCCATAAAATCAAAAAATTATTCTCCTACAACACTTCTCTTCTCTTCACTAACGACATCCCTCAAATTTGATACTCCTCTAGGCTATATTCCTATAGCAATCTCAAGAGGTGTTTTCCCTATAATCTTATTCACAAAATTATTATATGAAAACTTAGCTTGTGCCAATACCATCTCCCAATTACTTGACTTATCTCCAACTAAATATCTCAACAAATTATCCAAGCTTCTATTCAAAAAATGCATTAGTTAGACCAAAAGGCATAACCAACCATTCATACAAACCATCTCTTGTCTTGAAATTAGTCTTCCATTCATCACCTTTTCTAATTTTGATCTGATAATAGCCACTCTTTAAGTCAATCTTGGTAAAATACTTTGCTCCACTTAAGAAATCCATTATGTCATCCATCCTTGGCATAGGAAACCTATATTTCACTATGATCTTGTTAATAGCTCTTGAATCAATATACATTCTCCATTCTCTATTCTTTTTAGTTGCTCATACAATAGGTACAACACATGGACTCAAAATTTCTCTAGTCAAACCTTTCTATAGTAACTCATGCACTTGTCTATTATGTTCTTCATTCTCTATAGGTGTTAATCTATATGGTGCTTTATTGGGCAAGCTAGCTCTAGGAATCATATCCATATAATGAATTATACTCCTTACTGGTGGTAAACCATTAGGAATATCTTCTGCAACATTATCCTTGTATTCATTCAACAAGTTTTCATTTTCTGCTAGTACTTGGCTTTTACGAGTTTCTACTATCACTCAGTCATTACCAACTTCTATTATCACTCGGTCATTACCAGCTTTTGTTGTCACTTGGTCATTACTACCAAAACTTAGTCATCTAGGAATTATATCAAAACAAACTTGGTTCCTTTTGATTTTTTTTTTCAGATTGTTTCCTATTGACCATGCAAATTTTCATAGTAGTATAATTAACCTCATCTGATCTTTCAATCAAAGGCAACAATATTTTGTTTTTCCCATTCACCCAAATAGTATATTGATTCAATATTCCATCATTTATATCATATCTATCATATTGCCAAGGTCTACCCAATAAATATGACAACAATCCATAGGCATAATATCACACAAAACTTCATCAAAGTAATATCCAATCTTGAACTTCATAATACATTTTTTACTTACCAATATCTTATGCTCATCTTTAATCTATGAAACATGGTAGGGTTTAGGATTCTTTAGCCTTTGCAATTGTAACTTTGTAACCAACTCTTCTGATACCAAATTTGTAGAACTACCACTATCAATGATCACCTTGCAACATTTTCCAACCATCTTACATTTGGTCTTGAAAATATTTCTCCTTAGGATAGGTTCCTCATCACTTCCCTTATTACATAAGGTTCTTCTTACCATCAAATTTTCACTGATCTTAGTCCACTTGGTGAACTTTTTGTCACTTAGATTGTGCTTTTATGCTGAAAATTAATTTTTAGCAATCTAGTGAAACATGGGATGATCCTTGGCCTGTGGGTATACCATGTTAAGGATCAACCTCCAATACAAAGGGTCGGCTTCCCTTGGATCACCTCTCAAAACTTGAACTAAAATTGATGGGAAAAGAGATAGAGAGAATGCATTTAACATAACTTGAACTTAACCTAAGGTGATTCACCAATGTTATGAAGGTAATGTAGTTTTGAAGCAAAAACTCACAACTAAAATGAATGTAACAACTTGATCATGGAGAGACCCTACTGACATTAAGTGAACAAAATGTAAAATGGTATAGAATTTAAAAGAATAAAACTTGTTTATAACTTTTAAACTATGATTACACACAAATTACACTTATTTTTTGAAAATTATCTCTCACATGCCTCATAAATACTTAACTTTTAAGCAAAAGATTTGTAAAAAATCACACTAACTTAAAGCTAACAAGACTTAGAAGACAAATGAAAAATTATATATAATACCAAAGAGGATCATTGCTGCATATTTATTTAGAAGGAGCTGAAATGCTCAAAATTTCATTACAAAAGGACTTGAGCTACATAACACTATCTCTCCAAGGAGGTAGAATACAAGAACTCACAAGGAGGTAGAATGTAAGAGCTAGCTAAGACAATGTTCAAGAATGGGGAATAAATATATTTGAATCCCAAAAATTCATCATCTCCTAAAAATGAAAGCATATCCATGATTTCCCTCAAATTAGCTAGTAGGTGTAATTTGTCACGTCTATGAATCATGCTGAAATTTGAAATTTGAAATCTCCCCCAAATCAATTGGTAGGTGAATACAACAAAGGAAACTAATCACCAAGATTCCATGACTTGTGCATAATTAAATAAATTAATCCCTCATGTTTTTCATTAAAAAAATATATTTAAATGGAATTATTTATAAGAACATCATCCATTTATATTAAATGCAAATGCAAAAATAAAATGCCCACCTTCTACACTTGCATGTTTTATCTTGCCAACTTCCCCAATTTGCATTTGAAGATAACATTTAAATAAAATGATTTATAAAATATCATTTTATTTAATTTTTTACAATAATATTCAATCCATTAAAACCTCTTGAGATTTGGGCTTTTACAATTCAATTACCCAAGCATTTAAAAAAACATGCTTCAACATTCTTTTTAACAAGACAAATTTTAGAAAATGGATTATACAACCCCCTTAAAAATCGATAAATTTTTTTTTGGAAATAAATTTTTTTGTTTCTAATGTCAATATCTAACTCCTCACCAATTTATAGTGTCATATGAATCCATATGTGGTCGTACCAATTTTTTAATTCTTGACTACAGGCGTAGAAAAAAATTTTCAGGGCAAGGGTATTGTCACTAAAAAGAGCATAAATCTTTCATTTCATCATGAAAATGCCTCAAGCTTGATTTAAATGAAAGAAAACTCAGATACGTTTCAATTGAACATGATTTTTTGTTATCAAATATTTATATATAACTGTACTATTTGTGCACGGTGCTGTAATAGTCAAAATTAACAACTAGTAAAACTTGTGCACTTCCTGTAGCAACTGATAACTTCATATTTCTTCTTTCTTCAAGTTGTAGATTCCTCAAAGCATATATTTTTATTGATTATCCATTTTACTTCATATGATTAACTTGTGTTTCTCATTGAATATAACCTTCTGTAACATTCATTTTGATTGAACCTACGAGGCAAAAATTAGATAACAAAACCCTTAGTGGGGTAAAAGCACAAACCTATGTCACCATTTTGTAAAGGAAAAGGTTAGCGAAAGTATAACTATTCACCTACAGTGACATAAAACTAGTATTATTATTTAGAATTTGATAATGAAGTAAATTAATGAAATGTGTAGAAATGGATGAAGGTTAGGTTTATAATTTTTTATAATTATTTGGAATAAGAATTGATATATTTTCCTAATTTTAATAGATAAATTTTTAGTTGAAAAAAACTTGAAATTAGGGGTCTAGTTCCCACAAAAAAAATATGAAAAAAAAACATATTTCCTTTTGACCTCAGAGTATGTCATAGATAACATCTATAGTTAGAATAATCAAAAACAAAAATTGTCTTTAGTCCTATATTTTCCCTTTTATAATGACCCAAATTTCAATGCACCTAAAATCAATAGTTTTCATCTCCCTCCTCATTTTCCAAAAAAAATCTATTCTAACCAGAAGAAAAATTATACATTCAGGAAGAGGACTCTCTCCTCTAGAACAACAGATAAATTTTAATATTTTTTTCTTTCTCAAAATTGACATTTTTTCCAGTATTAAAATACATGCTTATATAATTTTTTAATTACAATATACTATATCTATTTAAAATTCTCTAAAATATATATGAGAATATTCTTGAATTTGAGATCTATAAAATGGTGTTTATATGTTATTAAAAAAATATAATAAATAATTGTGAGAGTTATTGAAATGTCAATTTTATGAAATAATTTTAGCTTTTAGAAATTGGATACAATCTAGTATAAAAAATGCATTTAATAGACATTTCCAATTGGAAAAGTGTGTGACCATATATAACTTAGTTACAATGAATTTATCTAGATCATATGTTTGAACAAAATTGAATTTTTTTAGATAGAAAAACTCAAATTCAATCATTCTGATAAGTCAGCTTGAAAAGTGACACGACTTTGTACTTTATCCCAATGTCTTCTTGAAACAAAATATTTTTGTTACCTTTCCCACTTTCAAAAGATCTACATTCAAAATATCTATATCTCAGAAGATCTACATTCAAAATATGTATGTCCCTCTTTACCACACCTGAAACAATTACCATGAAAACCACCTCTAGAATAAAAAATACCTCTTCCTTGGTAAGAACCAGTACCTCCTTGGTAAGAATCATCACCTTTCCACTTGGTCTTTCCTTTTTTTTATTCTTCCAGTTAGATTTTCCCTTATCTTGTATAGAATTATCAGATCTACCACCTTCACCATAAGATCTACCTTTGCCTCTCTAGAATCTACCAACTCTACCTCTTTGCCTTTGTTCATGCTTTTTTATCAAGATCTCCTCAGCTTTCAAGGCATATTGGTATGCTTTCTCCACACTTTCTAACTTCATAAAACTTATTTCATCTTGAATTCTAGTTCTTAATCTATCTATGTACCTTGAAATTTTCTCAACATCCTCATCCACATGTCTAGATTTGATGTCCAATCTATAGAATTCCTTAGTATACTCCTTCATAGTCATGTCTCTTTGTCTCAAATTCTGCGTCTTTCTCAGCAAGCTAACTTGGTAATCAATAGGAAGGAATTTGTTCTTTACCTTTTCACCATCTTCATCCAAGTTCTGATCTTCTTCTTTCCTCTCCTTTGACTATTAGTTTGTAGATGCTCCTACCATAGTAAGTCATGTCCTTTCAACCTAGTAACTACAATCTTCACCTTCCTATTATCAGGAGTGTTTACATACTCAAAGAACTTCTCCATTTCAGAGATCCAATCCAATACAACATTGATATCCAATTTTCCATCATAAGGAACAACTTCTATAATAGGATTTGAAGTAGCTTTAGACAATATTCTCAACAACCTTGCTTCATCTTGATCTCCTTTAGGTTTTGGATTAGGGTTTGGTGCTACTACTTCATTATCACTCACATTATCAAGATGTGTTCCTCTCCTTTGGGCTATCTCTATAGTATCTAATTTGGCTAAAATTTGTCTCAATGAATCTAATATTTCATTATCAACATTTCCTCTACCTCAAACCATCTTTATAAATTAGGTTCCTATGAGATCGTAGCCCTCTACAAGTTATATGTTAAATTCATAGATCTACTACCCCACAACCAAATTCACTTAGGGTTCTACATGATCCAATCACCAAAAGGATAAACCTCAAGTTCTGATACCACCTAATGTAGGGAGGGATTGAATAACTAGGGCCAAAGACACACCTACTTATACAAACCACCATGCAAGAGTTAAGATAGTAGAAACATAACACAAAGAACAACAACCAAAGGAGGAACAAGAAAAAAACACTTTTATTGATTGTTTAAATAATTAGCATACATGCCCAGCTATAAGGCCTTCTAGGTTATGACCAGATATAAAATACAACTTCTTGATTCATAATCCAACTTTAAATTCACATTTCTAGACATATATGCATTCTCCCTTCAAATCCTCTAAGTTTTTCCCTTTAACCTAAGCCTAAGCACTCTATTTATACTTGCCAAAATGGCTTACAAAAGATTCTAGAACATTACATAATAGAAAGGCTAACCTCAAAATGGTCAACACTTATCGCTAAACAAGATCCTATCATTAAATTTATGATTGAAATTAAATACACAAGTTGAATCCCACTAAGAACCAAATCATAGACAACTTGGCTAAAGAAGGAACCAAGCATCAACAACTAGTAGGCTCACTCAACACACATTGGATAACTTGACACACACTAAAACTTGATAGCAACTAGAAACTAGCACTCTACAGTACCTAGAAGTCAGTAGCAAACTAGCAAACTAGCACTTGACAACAACTAGGAATTGGTGGCAGTAACTAAAAACTAGCACTTGATAGTAACTAAAAACTGGCACTCAATAGTAACTGGCAGAATGAACAAAAGTGCAAGATTACAAGGAAACTTAGGATGCTCCTACATCATATTGACATCTTGTTCCTTTTGCATAGATTGAAAGGTGAGGTAGAAGTTTTGAATTTTGTTGAGAAAAATTTCTTTTAGTGTAACTCATCTAATCTAACATCCAATATATTGATTGGGCTTATGAGTTAAGTGAAATTAAGTCCAATGCTCTCCATGCCACAAAGCTTTTATTGATAATAGATTGAAAAAGAGATTGTTAAAGAGGGAGATTGCATGTTTCAGTCATTCTTTTCTCACTGATGTCAAACCTACTATTTTTTGGTAAGACTAGTTATATGATTTGAGTACTATCACTTATTTAATTGATGAAGAGGATTTGATCAAGACATGTAACAATAGTATGTAGAGGAAAGGTTGAGTTATGATTATGTAAAGGAGTACAAGAATCAGTTGAGATAGTGGTAACATGATGTATTGATAATCTAATTAAGGTTAAAAAGATTGGTTACACTAAGAAAGTTTAGAAGAACAAGTTACACAAAGTTTGTCTGCCAAGCTTGATTGAGTAGATAGGAGGTGCTGAGCAAAGTTAGTGCAAGCTGAGTAGAAAATTAGTTGGAGTAGAGTAAATGCTTATTCTAGTGTATGTTGAGTAGAAAAATGGATGCCAAGTAAAGTTTAGCTAAGGAAAAACACTAGTAAACTTTAGTTCATGCTAAGTAATTTCATAAAGGATGCTGAGCAATGCAATATGTGTCGAGCATCAGAAGTTAGATAATGTTGAGTTGCTACATTAACTAAAAGGTCATGAATTCAATGGATCTAAGCTAACAAGTTTATTTTTTTGGATTCTGTGAACGAGGTGGAAGATGAGATTGATGAGTTGGAGGCACAAAATTCAAGGTAAACTATTTTTAAGTGAATGAAAAGAGGATTGAAGGAGAAGTTTCTAGAAGAGATATGGAATGTAGGGTAGATTCATTGAATCCTACCTAATCTATCCTAACCCTAAATTGGACAATGGAGAATGAGCAGAAAAAGATCTTAATTTCCTATTTATAGGAATGAATAGTCAGAAGCAAAGGTTATCATGTGTGAGAACCTAAGGAAGACAAGGAGTTATGGGTTTTGCTTCATCAAGTGACCATAGAGAAGAGTTTTAAATGCCATGTTAAGCAAGAAGGCTTAAGGTTATGAATGCTTGAAGGGTGAACAAGCCATCAAAGCTACAATGAGTAAAGGCCAAGTATAATAGAGGACTAAAATAGTGATATGTAATATACAAATGGAGTTGTAAGTTGTTATCAGATCAAGCCTTACTGGTACTCTCTAATAATTGTATTAGTCTGGGGTAAATCTTTTGGATTAAGGTTGACCGAACAATCATTAGTACATCCTTTAACCAAGTGAAATTCCAAGTGAATGATCTAAAGTCCTCTAAAAGGGATCACTCCTAATAGAGTGATTGAAATAATTTGACAAGGTCACATTTAATAGTGTGCATTGTAACTTTTAATAGGGTTGGCCTTTCACAATGCATCACTTGAAAAGAGTGAAAAATAGTAGAATGTTACTAGTGGTTTTTCCCAAATTAGGTTTTCACATAAATAATTGTGTCAAGTGTGTTAATGAATTTTTTATGTCTCATGTTTACCTTTCTACAAGTTTATTTGACAATAACCTACAAGTTTTAAGTGACCGTATAATCTTATGGATGCATGTATGATAAATACTGTTTTATGGGTTCACTAAGCTATGAAAAGTTTTATTTATATATTTAGACCTTAGATAACCAATTCACCACCCCCTCTCAGTTATTTTAAAGTATTCCAAGAATTGCTATCAAACCCATTTTCTTAAGATGAATAGTTTGAAGGTACTAGGAGCACAAAGATCAAGATGTCAAAAAGAGAAGTACCCAAGCTTAATAGAGATAACTTTCCTGCATGCCAAATTTTTATGAAGCTACACTTTGGAGTACTTGGAGATCATGCACAATCTACCATTATCATTGAGCATGTTAATCCTTTTGGAGCCCCAACTACTGAGGATATGAAAAAGAAGAAAGAACATAACTAGACAATGCTTGAGATTGCCTCTGCCCTAAGTTATGTTGAATTTAATGATATCAAAGGTATTGATAGTGTAAAGAAAATGTGGGGTGCCCTAACCACTATCTATTGAGGAGATGCAAATTTTCTAAGAGACAAAGCTAAAAGTCTTAGAGGTAAGTTTGATGATATGACAATGAAAGAAGGTGAAAATATTGATCAATATGTTGCAAGGATAAAAGAAGTTGTTAATTCAATAATAGGAGATACTAGTAATATAAATGATGAGACTATACTGAGAAAAGTTTTAAGGATATCATTGCATGTATATGCTATTAGATTTTCTACAATTCAAGAACTGAGATGTATACCAAGGAATAATTTATCACTTGAAGGTTTGGTAGGTAGATTCACCACTTTTCAGCTATCTAACTTTGATAATTACAAACCTGAGAGCATTGAATCTAATTTCAAAGTTAAGGTGTCATTGAAGGAACTTGATGAGAAGAAGAAGAAGAAAAAGAAAAAGTATGTGTCCAATAAAAATGATATAGATGAGGAGGATGTAGAACAACTTGAAGCGCTACTAGCAAGAAGATTTCACAAAGGTAAAGGCAAGTTCAAAGGTAAATTACCTATCATTTGTTTCGAATGTAATGAGGTTGGTCATATTGTTGCTAGATGTCTAGAGGAGAACTACAGAGGTGGTGAAAAGTAAAAAAGTAGAAGAGATGAAGACAACAAGGACTATAAAGACCAAGGAAAGAAGTCTTGCTATATTATGAAAGAGGAAATAAGAGATGAATTTGATGAACATGATGATGACATGGTGTATGTTGCAATGAAGGATGAATATGATGAAGATGAGACAACTGTGATTGTGAATTCTATGAACAAAAATGATAGATGGATCATTGACAGTGGATGTTCAAATCACATGATTGGAGACAAAAGTAAGTTCATTACCCTAAATTATTATAATGGAAATAGTGTAAGATTTGGTAATAGTGCACCATGTTTGATAAAAGGAAAAGGTTCTATGAAGCTCACAAATAAGATTCTATGTGACAATTTTTACTATGTTGAAGTTCTTAACTATAATCTCTTGAGTGTGTCACAACTAAATAATTTAGGATGTAAGGTTGAGTTTGAAAACAAGATTGCTAAGATATATGACATTGATGCAAAATTTATTGGAAAGGATGATCAAACTAGGAGTAATCTATTCATCTTGATATAGAGGATGCTACTTGTCTAGTTGTAAAATTTGATGATGTGTGGCTATGGCACAAACAGTTATGTCATGTCAATTTTGATGATTTGATCAATATTAGTGACATGAGAAAAGTTAGAGGTTTTCCTAAGTTGAAGAAGCCAGATAATATAATGTGCTAACAATGTCAGTTAGGCAAAATGAAAAAGTCAAGTTTTAAGAGTAAAGCTCATACCTCTAAAAGAATACTAGAGATTGTTTATATTGACTTGTGTGGACCAATTGATGTGCAAAGCTACAAAGGAGATAAGTACATTATACTACTTGTTGATGACTATTCTAGAATGATGATAGTTATGTTTCTAAAATAGAAATTTGATGCTTTCCAAATGTTTAAGTGGTACTTAGCAAGAGTTGAGAAGGAAACAAGTAAAAGTTTGAAGTGTTTGAGATCTGACAGAGGAGGAGAATTCACATCAAATGAGTTTGAGATATTTTTTAATGATAGAGGAATCAAAAGATAGACATCTGCCCCTAAAACTCCTCCACAAAATGGAATAGCTAAAAGGAGAAATAGGTCTATAATGGACTATACTAGAACACTCATGATGGAGAAAAATGTTTCTTTGAAATAATGGAGAGAAGCTATAAGTACAAATATCTATACCTTGAACCATGTACGAGTCAAGAAAGGTACTCATTCAACACCTTTTGAGTTATGGTATGGATACTCACCAATATAAAATATTTTAAGGTATTTGGAAGCAAGTGTTACATTCTTAAAGACTTTAGGAATGGTAAACTAGATGCAAAAAGTGAAGAAGGTATAATCTTAGGATATTTCACATGAAGTAAAGCTTATAAGTATTTAAATACTAACACTAAAAAAGTTGTGGAAAGTGAAAATATAAATTTTGATGAATATACAGAAGTACATGAGGCTGAACCTATGAAAGAACTAGAAAAACACAAATCATTTGTATACTTTTATGAAGGTATGCTTATTGAAGAAGATGCTAAAAGTCAAGATACAAACCAATAGAAAGTTTCAATGACTATTGACTCACATACTATGAATATGGAGTTGCATTCAAGAACTAAGTTACATTTAGATGCCAAGTTATAGAATGAAGTTGAAGCACATTCTGATTCTAAGATTAGTGTACATGAAATAAATGCTAAACTACCAAATAGAGATGTACATAGTGACTCTAAAGATAAACCAAGATTGTCAATATATGTCAAAGGACATCATCCTACTATACAAATTATTGGAGATAAAGATGCAAGATCAATGACAAGAAATAGATTGAGAAATGACACATGTTTGCTGAGTATGAAGGAACCCAATTTAGTAAGAGATGCATTAGAAGATGTAGACTAGAGTAAGACCATGGAAGAAGAGATTGAAAAAATAGAGAATAACAAAACATGGACTCTAGTTCCTAGACTAGAAGATAAAACTGTGATTGGCGCAAGTGGGCATGCAGAAACAAGTTAGATGAAAATAGTGAAGTGACAAGGAACAAAGAAATATTAGTTTGCAAAGGATATACACAAGAAGAATGAATTGATTATGGAGAGACATTTACCTCTATTGTTAGGTTGGAAGGAGTAAGAACTTTATTTTCTTATTCTACATACAAAGGTTTCAAAGTTTATCAAATGGATGTTAAATCTGCATTTCTAAGTAGTATATTAGAGGAAGAAGTTTACATAGAACAACCATAATTATTTTTTGATGTTAACAATAAGAACATGGTATGTAGATAACAGAAAGTTCTATATGGTTTGAAACAAGCACCAAGAACATGGTATGAGAGACTTCATAATTATCTTGTGAATATTGGATTTGAAAGGACTAATGATAGCAACAATCTATACATGAAGATAGAAAAAAAAAAAGTATTTTGTTATCTAAATTTTTTGTTGATGATATCATATTTGGAGGTCAAGATGCTTAATGTAAGGATTTTGCAAATTAGATGAAGCAAGAATTTGAAATGTTTATATTTGGAGAGATCAAATTCTTTGTGGGTTTGCAAGTGTATGAGATGAAATATGGTACATACACATCAATTAGTCAAAGTATGTCAAACAAATATTGAAATCTTTTGGATTGAAGGATTCCAAACTAGTAAGTACACCTATGATGATAGGACACAATTTGTTAAAGAATGATGATTTAGTGAAGGTGAATCAAACATTGTACATGTTTATGATTGAAAAATTGCAAAATGTAGTTTATAGTAGACTTGACATTGCATTATCTATAGGGATAGTTGCAAGATTCTTTGCTAATCCTAGGGAGAATCACTTGATGGCTGTAAAGAGAATAATGAGATATCTGAAAAGAACATAAGAGTTTGGTCTATACTATAAGAAAAATAATTTTTTAAAATTAAGATCCTACAATGATGCTAATTGGGTTGGAAACATTGATGACAAAAAGAGCACCAGTGGAGGAGCATTTTTCTTAAGCAAGAGGTTGGTTACATGGACTAGCAAGAAACAAAATTGTACTTCATAATCTATTGTTAAAGCTAAATATGTACAAAGATTGTATGGATCAAATAGTTACTCAAAGGTATGTAGGAATAGATCATAGAACTAGTGATACTTTATTGTGATAATACAAGTGTCGCAAACATATCAAAGAATCCTGTGATGCACAAAAAGACTAAGCATATTATAATCAAGTATCATTACTTGAGAGAATTAGTTCAAGATAAAGAGGTGAAGATGGAATATGTTAACACAAAAGAGCAAATTTCTATTATCTTCAAAAAAGCTTTACCTAAGGATGATCATGAGTATCTAAGAGGTAAAATAGGGGCGATACCCCTATCAAAGGCTATTTAAGTAACAAAAGGAGTGCCCTGCATCAAACAAGATGAATTTCATATGTTACACATTGATGTAGAGGATCTTACTTTAGGAGCTGCCTAAAGTAAACATAGAGCTGAAATTTCAAATTCGTCACAAGTACGGTGACAAAGGGAGAAACCATTTAAGAAGCTTACATCTACATGTTAAGATGAAAATTCTTTGGCATTGTTGTCAAAGAGGGAGATAATTGGAGAGATTTACTGATCGTTGAGGGAGATAATTGCTAAGGGAAGTAGTTGTTGATCAGGAGAACAAAGAGGGAGAAATCATAACATCTACCTAAGTAAGAGGGAGATACAAAAAGTAATTTAGAGGGAGTTACAAGGAACAATTTTGTAACCTATTCAAAAGATGGAAGTTGCTGATAGACAGAAGATGGAAGTTGCTAATCTAATAGAGGGAGAGATTTCAATACAAGGAATTATTTTCCTTTTGGTATTGTCTTACTATTTTAACCTAGTTAGTTTTGTTGATTATTTTGGCTTGCCATCAATGCCAAAGAGGGAGATTGTTGATAATGTATTAAAAAGAAGATTGTTAAAGAGGGAGATTGTATGTTTCAATCATTGTTTTCTCACTGATTTCAAACTTTCTATTTGCTAGTAATATAACTACTTGTATGCTTTAAGTACTATCACTTATTTGATTGATGAAAAGGATTTGATGAAAAGATGTAACAATAGTACCTAGAGGAAAGGTTGAGTTATGATTATCTAAAGGAGTACAAGAATTAGTTGAGACAGTGACATCATGATGTATTGATAATATACTTAAGGTTACAAAGGTTAGTTATACTAAGAAATTTTAGAAGAACAAGTTACACAAAGTTTATTTTCCAAGCTTGAAAGAGTGGATAGTAGGTGTCAAGAAAAGTTAGTGCAAGCCAAGCAAAAAACTAGTTGGAGCTAAGTAAATGATTATTCTAGTGTATGCCGAGCAGAGCACTGGATGCTAAGTAAAGTTTACTTGATGCTGAGCACTAGTAAACTTTAGTTCATGTCAAGTAATTTCATAGAGGATGTTGAGAAACATAGTATGTGTCGAAAAATAGAAGTTAGATAATGCGGAGTTGCTAATTTATTTAAATAATCATGAATTCGATGGATCTGAGCCAACAAGTTTGTTTTATTGGATTATGTGAACCAGGTGGAAGATAATATTGATGACCTAGAGACAAATAATCCAAGGTAAACCTTTTTTAGGTGAATTCAAATAGGATTGAAGGAGAGGTTTCTAGAAGAGAAATAGAATGTGGGTTAGATTCATTGAATCCTACCTAATCTATCCTAACCCTAAATTGGATGATAGAGAATGAGTGGCAAAAGATCTTAGTTCCCTATTTATAGGAATGAGTGGTTAGAAGAAAAGGTTTTCATGTGTAAGAACCTAAGGAAGAAAAGGAGTAAAGTGTTTTTCTTCATCAAGTGACTAGAGAGAAGAGTCCACAATGGCATGTTAAGAAAGAAGGCTTAAGGGTATAAATGCTTGAATGGTGAACAAGTTATCAAAACTACAATGAGTAAAGGCCAAGAAAAATGGAGGATTGAAATAATGATCTATAATCTACAAATGGAGTTATTAATTATTATCAGATCAAGCCTTATTATTACTCTATAATAATTGTATTAGTCTAGGGTATATCCTTTGGATTAAGGTTGACCTAACAGTCATTTGTAAATCCTTTAACCAGGTAACATTCCAAGTGAATGGTCTAAAGTACTCTAACAAGGCTCACTCTTAATAGGATGATTGAAATCCTTTCATAGGGTCACATTTAACAGTGTGTATTGTAACCTTTAACAACATTGGCCTTTCACAGGGCATCACTTTAAAAGAGTGAAAAAGAGTAGCATGTTAATGGTGGTTTTTTCCAAATTAGATTTCAATGTAAATCATTATGTCAAGTGTGTTGATGAATATGTTATGTTTCATGTTTACATTTCTGCAAGTTGATTTGATAGTATCCTACAAGTTTTAAGTGATTACATAATCCTATGTATGCACGCATGATGAATAATGTTTTATGGGTTCACTAGGCTGTGAAAAGTTTTATTTATACATCTAGACCTTGGATTACTGATTTACCCCTCCTCTCAGTTATTCTAAATTATTCCAACAGTTTTAATATACATTCTATATGTCCTCTTTCCTCATCTAAATGTTCACCTCATTACAACTATGGCTACACCTCCCAAGAGTGGAAATTTTTCTTGATAATGTGAAATATTATGAGTTTTATCTATGCGTATAGTTGGAAAATAGCTATGTAGAATATGTGAAAGTTAATGCTACATTCACTATGAGGATTTGTAGGGAGCTGTAGGGATGTATAGAAAGGAAATTCAATCCTGAAGCCATGGCAACCATCAACCAATTTGGGATTTATTTCATCCAATTCTCATCATTTTCTTATTTGTGTCTTGCAGATTTTGATGGTTTCCCCTTGAAGCTACCAAGATATCCTAGTGATATGATCATACTAATTGAGATCATGTGACAAGCTACTCAAGTGAATGTGTTGAAGGTGTTTGAAATGCTAATTACATGTTGAAGGTGTTTGAAATGAAGTATGAATTGGAGATTTATGAAGTCTTGAGGTCCATGTTTGATCTAAATGGGTATGCAAGGGATGTGTTGTAAATTAAAAGTGTTATCAAGCACAATAATACCATTGAAGACTACTGGTCTAATTGTAAGAATGAGTTTGAGAGCTTTGATCATGCCTTTGCCAAACTAAAAATCGATTAGGTGAAAATGTACAAAGTCAATATTGATGTGGAAGGAGTAGAAGATGATGGAAAAAACATGTATAGCAATACTTACCTGATTAAGTTAAGAGACACTCTAATAATTTTAGAGCCTTATGAAGATTCTTAGGAAGAGCTAGATATAATGATGGTTGAAATCTACAAAAGGATTGTGAAGTGGGTCAAATGGACCATAACTAGAAGGAGTTGGAGAAAAATCATAACCACTCAAGCTTCCCCAATAGTTGTAGTGGCTTCCTCCTCCCAAGGTGGAAAATTAGGTGCAAGCTTGGACATTACCCAAGGGCCAACACAACCATCAGATGGAGGTGAGCATCCTCCTAATAAAAGTATTCCCTTAGCTAAGACTTGCTAGGATGACTCCCTTCTAGTGATCAGAACTCCATCAGAAGCTGAGAAGAAGGTGGAGAAATCAAAATATGTTGTCGCCACTCTTGACCTCTAACCTCATAGCAGCCCAATATCATCTATAAGAAGTGCACTTCTCATGTTGAGAAGTCCCTAAGTGCAATTAGTGGATTTGGGAGATGGTGGAAGTAGTGAGAGTGAGTTGATTGAATCTAACAAGGCAATAAAGAAGACTTTTGATGTAGAGAAAGGCCCAGATTCTTCAAAGCTCATTTCAAAAGCCCTAAATAATCATTTTTATTTTTCCATGAAGACACTCCCTCTGACCAAGAGAAATATTTTTAGTATAGATAGTTTTGGGACTACCTCCAAGGTGATTGACATAGATTCATGGTTGGAGGACACCTTAGACAGAAAAAGAAAGAGGAGAGATGAAGGAAATCTTAACAAAGAGACTTTATCTCTGGTTATCTGCTCTAGATTGGCACCGAGGAAAGTCAAAAAGAAGAAGACCTTGTCCATTCTTAGACAAGATCCTAAAATAGGACATCTAATAATGGAAATTGCAAAGCCCACTAAAGAAGGAAGAATCAAAGATATGTCTGCAGATAATTTTTCCCTACATTATGTAGATCTCAGGGAGGTTAGACATGACACCAAGGTTGGCTTATGGAAGTCAAAAAATAAGGTGATAGAAGGACATCTTGAAATCCTTAAATTATCAAAAATAAGAATGACGGCAAAAATCCATGAATTCAATAGCTTTATTAGATAGCTGGTTACCCCATTGGCGAGTATCTCTGGAATGTCAGTCACTAGTGATTCTATTGCTATCGATGTCCAAGCACTCATCTCTTAGCTCCAAGAAGCTAAAAACTTTGGGAAAATAGGTAGAGAGTAGAGTGGGAAACTCTAGTTAGAAGGGCTCTCCACATAGAGCAGATCGACCATGCAACATTGAGGCTCAAAATAGAGATAGATAAAATTTCAGAAAATAGAGTCAACCTAGTTGTAGAGAAGGCTAAGAGTAAGGATTGTGTTTCTTTACTAAAGATGATTATCCATATGAAGGATAAGGAGGTTGTAGAAGAAAAGATATTTCCTAAAGGAGATGAGCCTTTATTCAAATGGCTCTAGAGCATGCAATTCAAGTCTAAGATGATCATGGTGGTAGAGCAAGGACTTAAGGAAATAGAAGCTAAAGTGAAAAAGCATCAAGATAGAGATTATGAAATCCTAAGAGGTCTACATAAAAACTCATAGACTAGTGGGAAAGGGAAGGGAATCATTGGAGTAATCGTCATGCAAACAAACTTCTCCAACTTCATAGATAGTTTGACGGGGATATCTTCCAATCACCATAATAGAGTTTCCAAGCTCCAAAAACTTGGTAGGTGTGTACATGTGGCCATGGAGGAAATAAAAGATCGATTAAATGATGTCAATGATTTAGCCAGAGAGAATTCTAAATGTCTCTTAGGATACATTAATGTACATCTTCAAAGACATGAGGAACTGATTCCAATCATTGTCGCTGCCAAGGTCTATAGGGCAAAATCAAAAAAGGGAAAGAAGGCAAAGTGATTCATATTCCATCCCTTTTGTATTTTGATGCAATGATTGTAATGGAAAAATTGACTCCTTTCCATTTGTCATTTCTAAAGAGATGAACTAATTTAAATTCCTTTGTAACATTCATCTTGGAATCCTATATGTACTAGATTGAAAGATTAATAAAAGGTCAGCTAATTTTTGGTGAGAAATACTTGATGTTGCAGAGATAATTGAATGGTATTTCATGTTAATTATTGTTTTTTCCATTTTGTTTTGTGTTAATTTTACATTTTCTCCTTTGTCTGAATTAAATCAAGGAATAAAAAAATGATAGTATTGTTATCACAGGTTCAAGAGAAATCTCTTTTGTATTTTCTTTCAAGTTAGCCTTTTCGTCTCTATGGTTAGTTTCATACTGGTATCAATTTAGTCTAAGTTAGCATGAATTACTAAATAATTATGTCTTGCGGGTTTGTAAGATGTGTGAATTCATAAGGCTTAGTTAATCTTAAAGCACCAATTCTTGCCTAAGTTAGTTCTTATGTAGGCCTAGCTTGGTTTTCCTTTTTTGTTCTTGGGTTAAGAACACACCCCATTTTAGATTTAGAAACAAAGATAATTCATTGAAAATTGCTATGCAATAGGGACTTGTACCTAAGAATTTAGTTATAAAGTTAGTCTTTCCAAAAAAACTTTCCAGCTATTGTAACCAAATGTTGTTCACAAATTGGGGTGATTAAGAGTTAAGTCAAAAGAACAATTTGTTTACCAACAGATTTTTGGCAACTCTGCTAGGGAGATGAATAGTTGCTTGAGTAATAAACCTATAACATGAGGGAAAATGGTACTACCTCATGTGAACATAGTCCTAGTGCTCCAACCTGATCTTGGATTCCAAGATGACCAAGAAGATATAATTTCATCCCTTAAAACATTTGTTTGGAGAAATCAAAGGAATACAGAACACTACAGTAATGCTAGTCAAGTACTAGAAGAAGAAGAATTTAGGACTGAAGCATTAGAAAATAGCTATTTAGAGGAAATAAATCCAAAGAGTAGAAAGACAAGTAGAATGCAAAGCCTAGAGCTGAAATTAACTTAACATCTTCGAATAAGAAAGATTCCTTAGAAGTACGAAAGAATAAGGTGGGAAAGACCCTATTTTCAAAAAGCTTACAAAATTTGGTTTCCCCATCCTAGATGCCGCCAGACAAAAAGGTGACAAGAAAATTTAGACAAGACCACCCTCACCTATTAGAAATAAAAATTCTTCACATACTACTTGCTAGGTATTGGCTTTACACAAAGTAGTTGTTCCTCCAGTTGTCAATTTTCCATCATACCTTGCTAGAACAATCATGGCTACTCCCTAGGCCACAACGATAGGTTCATTAGCTCTGATAGCTTATCACCCACTCGCATCTAGTTTGAGGAAGAATTTCCCTAATTTTTCAAGTGATGGGAAAGTTACTACTGATGAGTATATTAAGGCCTTTTTTTTAGCTACTCATATCTTAGGAGTATCTCATGAAGATGTAGCTGTAAGGCTATTTGTAGAGACTTTGACAAAGAATGAAATGGATTGGTTTTATCATTTAGATGATGGCTTAGTCACAAATTGGGACACAATGAGGATGGCTTTTGAAATAAGATTCAAAATAGTGGAAGATGAGCACGTCCTATTAACACAATTAACATTTATTAAAAAGCAACTTGCCATGAGTATGAGGGATTTTGTTCCATCTTTTAATAAGATCACTAGTAGCATCCCCACTGATGGAAATTTGAAAACATTATTCATAAATGTGATGCCACCAGATATCAATTATGATTTGAGGAGGTCCCATACCATAGATTTAGCAGATGCACAAAAGAAGATGGTCAAATTTGAAGATGACTTGATCTTTGTTGGGAAATGGAAATGAGAACTTCAAACCAAGGGAAGTTCCAACAATACTACTTCATTTAATAAAATGATTTAAAAGTTATCAAATGAGTTGGTGTCTATAATGAGGAAATTACCTAGATTTAATCACTCTTACCAATGAAACTACCAAAATCTGCCAAGGGGGAATAATGATGGAAATTTTTTGCACCTTACAAGTTCACAACCAAGGTTGGCAATTGAGGCGATATGTAAGAAAGGGAATATGTGCATGTTTCATTTGACAATAGATCATGACAGTGAAAGTTATCTAAAAATGGCTCATATGATGCAATTGTTATCCACTAATGAGTTGTGTACTACAAATCCTTGCTCTGAGTTAGATTTATACTCAAATGGTGACTCTAGAAATTTATTTTTGGAGTATGAGTTATATTTTGAGCCAAAGGGTGAATGCTATGCAACTATTGGTGGAACCTCATACATAGTGTTAACCTAGAGTCAAAAGAACAAAAATCAATCTTCCAGTCACATTCTAGGAAGTGATCCCACCTCTTCATCAAATACAATTCACATTGATGAAGGAGCATCAATATCTCAAATTGGCAAGGACAAGAGTCCTTTCGATTTCATCAAATTTTGTAAAGAGTCAAGGATCCAAATCTCTCTCATAGACTATCTAAAATCTCATCTCTCTGAGTTAAAGAGATTAGTAGATCACTGTAAAGGAGGTGCTTTAGATTTGAATCACAATGTTACCACTAAATAAGAAGATGAACCTTTGACATCTAACCTTTTTGATCAAGAAGATTCCACTATCTTAGAAACTTTTCCTAGGCAAAAACCTGACCCATTCTACATATTGCTATACATCAATGGATGTAAATTAATTAATTGCATAATAGATTCACATGTATTGGATAATGTGATGCCTTATTCTATAGCTAAAGCCCTGGGCCTCACCCTTACTAAAGTTCATAGAAGGTTTTATTCAATGGATGCTAAACAAGTCCTACTACTTGGACAAATAAAAGATGCTTAGGTAACCCTAGCTTCCCATCCAAAAAAGAAACTATTGTTAACTATCCTAGTTGCAGATATTTTGGCAAGCTATGGCCTACTTTTAAGCAAAAATTTTTGTAGAGATCTAGGGGGAGAAATAAAATTAGATTGGTCTCAAGCAGTCATACCTATAGGAAGTAAGAAGGTTAAGTTGGAACTTGAAGAGAAAGAAAAATTTACTATTTTAAAGTTAGATAATCCTAAGGCCCAAATTCTCTATCAAGAATTAGAGTTTGGAAATTACATATTATTCACTAAAGATGATCTAAATGAGAAATAAATCAAAGACCCAGGAAAGAAAATTTTTAGTGAAGAAGAAGAGTCATCTTCTATATGGACATTAGAGTTTGATGGAAGTTTCTCTTCATCAGGGTCTAGTGCAGGCATAGTGTTGATACCTCCTAAAGGAGAACCTAAACCCATGAATTTCAAAATGGAATTTGGGAATACAAATAACACTACAAAATAAAAAAACTCTCTTACTTGAGATAATAGCTGCGAAGGAAAAGGCAATAAAGATCCTAAGAGCTCGAGGCAATGCAGAGCTCATTGTGAGACAAATTAAGGGTAGTACTCTATGAAGAACCATAAGTTAAAAAATTACAAAAAAAACACTTGGGATGAAATAGAAGGGCTTGATGCATTCATTATTGAATCATTGCCAAAAGAGATGAATGCTAAAGTAGATTCACTAGCTATTTCTGCCTCCTTATTGCTTCCTTGCTTGGAATTCAAAGATAAGAAGTATCAAGTGGAAATTGTGTATCAAGACTCTATTCCTGACAAAGAATTTTTTTGGCAAGTTTCCAAAGATGACAAGAGTCTGTAGCTATTCTTAGAAAATGAAAAAATCACATGCAAAGATACTGATGAATTCCAATTGTGAGGTAATATCATTCCCCCATACTTTGTATCATTAGAAAAAATGTTTAATACAAATGATACCTACATAAAGAAAAAGAGGAAAGAAAAGGTGAAGGGGTGAATAGTGGGGACATGCAAAGTCCTAAGATGATCAATATTGGAAAGTGTTTCTCACCTAAAGAGAAGGAAGCTTCCAATTTTTTTTTCATAGAATATCAAGATGTTTTTTCCTAGAGTTATGAGGATTTGAAAAGCTATAGAGGTGGGAAAACAAAACATCAGATTTTGCTGAAACCTGATGCAATTCCTTTCTGACAAAAGCAAAGGAATTATAATCTAAAAGTAGTAGATGCTATATTTTGGAAAATTGAAAAGATGTTGAAGGAAAGAATAATTTATCCGATTCATCACTCCACCTAGGTAGCTAATATAATACCAGTTAGGAAGAAGAATAGAAAAACAAGGATATGCATAGATTTCAAGAATTTGAGCCAAGCATCTTTGAAAGATAATTTCACTCTCCCTAACATGAACTACCTATAATAAATTGTAGCTAGAGATGAAATGATGTCCATCCTCGATGGGTTCTTGGGATATAATCAAGTAGAAGTGAAAGAGAAAGATCAACACAAAATGTCTTTCACCACTCCTTGGGGTACATTTGCATATCATAGAATGCCCTTCAGTCTCATCAATTCTAGTGCCACATTTTAGAGGTGTATGAGTAAATATTTTTCTGATTTAAAGGACCATATTATTGTTATATACTTGGATGATCTCACTATGTTTTCAAAGAAGAGGAAAAAACACATAGAAGATTTGAGGAAGGAATTGCAAAGGTGCAGAGAACACAAAATCTCAATAAATCCTAAAAAGTCCATTTTCTTTGTAATAGAGGGAAAGCTACTTAGTCATATAGTTTCTCAAGAAGGTATCAGAATTGACCCTGAGCAAGTTGAAGCCTTTTAAAGGTTAAGCCTACTGGTAAACAGAAAATGAGTTTAGTCATTTTTCAGACAAGTGAATTTCCTTAGGAGGTTCGTACCAAACTTTTAAAAAACCACTAAGTGTATTGTGCATATAATGGAGGGAAATTCAAGTTTTAAATGGAATGAAGATGAGAAATAAGCCTTCTAGAATATAAATATTGCTATTGCTAATGCTCCAATACTATGTCATCCAGACTGTAAATTGGATTTCATTATCTACTGTTACAACTTTGAACACGCCTTATCAACTATCCTTATGCAAGATAACAAAGAAGGAATATAAGGTCCTATTTCCTTCATGAGAATACCTATGAAAAGTCATGAGTTGAAATACTCTCAAATAAAAAAAATGCCTTTATGGTGGTTAAGGCACTAAAGGATTTTAGTTTCTATATCTTGCATTCATATTCTATAGTTTATGTACCTGATGTAGTAGTAGAAAGTGTGTTAACTCAAGAAGATGTAGGGTGCAATTGTAGAGGAACATGGATAGGAAAAATGCAAGAGTATGACATCAAAATCAAGCCTACTAAGCTAATGAGGGGTAATTCCTTATGCAAAGTGATTGCAAAAAATAGAACCTTTGAAGAATCAGAGGAGTTGGGAGAGAACTAGTTAGTTTTGGTGGTAGGCCTATTAGACTCTTGGTTCGAGAACATTACCTATCTAATAACATATGGAGAATTTCTTGAAGGCATGACAACAAAACAAAGAAGAGATCTCAAGTTGAAAGCTACCAAATATGTGATTTGGGTTGACAAATTATTCAAAAGAGCTGTAGATAGTATTTTTCTTAGATATGTAGATAAACAACAACAAGAGAGGTTGTTGAGAGAATTCCATGATGAAGCATGTGATGGAAATTTATCATCCTTAGTCATGGATTTAAAGATACTACAATAGTGTTACTATTGGTCTAACATGTTCAAGGATGCCTACTCTTGGGTGTCAAAATGCGAAAAATGTAAGATGTTCACAAGTAGACCCCAATTAGTTGCTCTACCTCTTAGATCTATCATCATTGGAGGTCCTTTCCAACAATGGGGTCTCAATTTCATTGGTCCTATAAATATTACATCCAGTGATGGTCACTAGTATGTTATAACTATGACAAATTACTTCACAAAGTGGGTGGAGTCCAAAGCAACCAAGAAAACTACTTCCAAAGTAGTTTGCAAATTCATCAAGGAGAATATACTGGTTAGATTTGGTGTACCCATCAAAGTGGTAATGGATAATGAGGCATAATTTTCTTTAGTTGAAATCACTGAGTTTTATTTTGAGTATGGCATCATAGTCAGTCATTCATCTAACTATTTTTCGCAAGGAAATGGCCAAGCTGAATCTAGTAACAAGAATTTAATGAATATTGTTAAGAATTTGGTGTTAGACAATCAAAAAAATTGGCACAAAAGGATTCATGAGGCACTTTGGCTAGAAAGGGTGACCCCTAAGAGGGAAATTGACATCTCTCCTTTTGAATTGGTGTATTGGAATGAAGCTAGTCTTCCTTTACCCCTAGAATTGGCTACAAGAAAACTGAGAACAATAATTGAAGATGACATCTATAAAGATGGACTAGAGAAGAGGATCTTGTAATTGAGAAAACTCAATTAAGAAAGAGAAGAAATCATGGATCACATCATATGACATTAGATGCATGTAAAAATCCTTTTTGATAAAAGGGTGAGACCATGAAAGTTCATGATAGGAGATAGTGTACGATTCTAGGATAAACAAAGGGCACGAAAAGGTATGCACAAGAAATTTGATACTCTATGGAAAGGAACATTCACTATTCATCATGATTTTGAAAATAGCTCATTTAAATTGGCATATCTAGATGGTGAAGTACTGCCCTTGACATTCAATGGTCAAGATTTGAAGCTCTATCAAATTTCAAATTGAAAATAGGTAATCCTTGTATTGTACTATAGTTACATTTAGTTCCCTTTCTTGTTTTCCTAGTTAGGTCTCCCTTGTTTTCTTTTTGCTATGTAGCTTCCTTTTAATTTTGAAAAATCAAAGATTTTGGATTTCTTTCTTGGGCATGGCTTATCCAAGTCCCTAGATAGAACTAGTTGTTGTCCCACTTTTCATCCCCTAACCGATTAGCAATAGTGAATGCCCATGTTATAGTGAGAGGAGTAAGTTCTTAGTTGAGGTTGAGTCTAGGTCTAATCCCTCTTAGGTTGAATGAGTCTCCATCAAATTTCTCCTTTTTCTCTTCTCATTTCATAGCTAGGTAATTCTTCATTTTGTCGAAGTGATCTTATGGATAGGTTAGGGCCTAGTTCAATGTAGATTCATGTTACTCATGTAGTGATCAATTACAAGTTACATTTTCTTTCAATCTATTACTTTTTTAATAGAAACAAATGCTAGTGGAAATTCAGAAATCAACTTCTCCTCAAAGGTATCTAACCCATGAAGTTCGTTTTTCACAAAAGGCACCTAATGACACACAAGGACCAAAGATAAAAAAATAGCAAGATATCCTATGGTGAATCAATGCTCACTTTATGATTATGAATTCATAAAATGTTAAGATTCCTCATGTCTCTCATAATCGTCTCTAGCAAAAAAATCAGAATGAACTTCTCTTTGGTGGGTTTTCAACCTATGAAGTTGGTTTTCTAGAAAGGTAGTTTAGAGTGAAAGGAAATGATAAGTGGGCCCCTATAAAATTTTTTCACCTCACTTAGACATTTCCAAACCCAAAAAGGTCAATGATCTAAAGGTCAATTAAAAAGGAAGCGTTGGTGGAAAAAAACAAATTGTCTTCTCTTTGGTGGGTTTTCAACCCATAAAGACAATTTCCCAAATTTTAGAGAAAATCAAGCTAGTAATCAGATTGGACTCACAATTTGTAAATAAAACATCTCAGAATGATAATAGAAAGAATATGACCATTACGGGAAAGAGTAAATGAGAAGAATTCAACCCAATAGATATTTTCCCATGGAGTACTCTATTAGTAACTTCTCAAGACTTAAAGGAAAATGGGAGAGTTATGGGGAGATAGAAAGTTACCATTGAGCCAACAAAATAGTGAAAATAGCCCTAGATATCTGTTAAACCTCCACATTTAATGTTTCAATAGATCTCTCCTTCAATTCATTTTTGTGGCATGAATTCTAAAGATCAATAGATGAACCGGGGCTCCTATATAAATGGAAAAATGAACAGTTGAACAAACTACCACTCTTTCTTTGAACTACTATTCTATTAATGGGCATAACTTTTTCAAAAAGCTAATATTTGTTGCATTAGTTATTCCTTTCACTTTCATAATTCAAATCTCATTATCAACATAATGACAACCAAATTTGTGGTTTTGATGGGTTGAATGGAATCAAATCCAAGTTGCATAATTTCATAGATACCTCTCTCCATTTCTATGACATGGGAGATTTAATAAAAAGAGTAAATTTTTAGAATATTCATCCCATCATCAAGAAGCTCCAAGGATGTGGGTTGGTCGAGGAAACTAGTTTTCCGATTGTAGTTTAGGCCCCAAAGTTCATCTACAAATGTATACACATTTACAACCCAGAGATGAGGAAGATTGTAATACCAAATAACACAATCTTGATTTCAATTGACATGCAAATTGTGGTGAATTGCGTACAAGTATTAGAAGGAGAGGAATTTTAAGACCTGACCTTTAGAGGGGCCATCTCCAAGTTCTCTGTAAATAAGATGATATAGAGGAAAGAAATCATGTAGACATGGTTCCAAAAGCCAAAGAGTACCAAGAGTAAGGTTCCTAAGACCTTGTTTAGAACCAACCAAAAACCATAGACTATTGACATCTTGGTCCTTCTGTATAGATTGAAAGATGAGGTAGAAGCTTTGAATTTCATTGAGTAGTATTTTTTTTAAATGCAATTCATTTGCTCTGACACCTAATATATTGATTGGGCTTATGAGATAAGTAAAATTATATCCAATGCTCTCTATGCTGCAAAGTTTTATGATACATTCTATATGTCCTCTTTCCTCATTATAACTATGGCCAAGCCTCCCAAGAGTGGAAAATTTTCTTGATGATGTGAAATCTTATGAGTTTTATCCATGCTTATATTTGGAAAATAGTTATGTAGAATATGTGAAACTTAATGATGCATCCACTATGAAGATTTGTAGCGAGCTACAAGGATGTCCAAAAAGGAGATTTAGTCCTAAAGCCATGGCAACCATTAGCCAATATGGGAGTTATTTCATCCAATTTTCATCCTTTTATTATTTGCATCTTGTATCTTTTGATGGTTTCCCCTTAAAGCTTTTGAGATATCCTAGTGATATGATAATGCTAAAAGCTACTTAAGTGAATGTGTTGACTGGGAGTCTAAAGAAGAAAGGGTATGAGTTTCCCATGAAGGTGGGAGCTTTCAATTGTAATGCCTATTTAGATGCCAAGAACATTTTCAAGGTGCTTGAAATGAAGTATAAATTGGAGATGTATAAAGTCTTGAGGTCCATGTTTGATCCAAATGGGTATGCAATGGATATGTTGCAAATTTGAAGTATTATCAAGCACATTACTACCATTGAAGCGTACTATGCTGATTGCAAGAATGAGTTCAAGAGCTATGATTGTGCCTTCACCAAATTGACAATCAATTAGGTGAAAATGTACAAAGTCAATATTGATGTGGAAGGAGTAGAAGATGATGGAAAAAACATGTATAGCTCAATACTTACTTGAATAAGCTAAGAGACACTCCAATAAGTTTAGAGCCTTATGAAGATTCTAAGAAAGAGCTAGATATAATGATGGATCAAATCTAAAAAAGGACTAGGAAGTGGGTGGAATGGACCACAACTAGTAGGAGTCAGAGTAAGAGCACAACTACTCAAGCTTCCCTAATAGTTGTAGTGGTTCCTCCTCTGAGGGTGGCATATCAGGTGCAACCTTGGCCATTACCCAAGGGCTAGTACAACCATAAGATGGAGGTGATCAACCTCCCAACAAAAGTATTCACTTGGGTAAGAATTGTTAGGACAGCTCCCTTCCAATGATTGAAACTCCATCAAAAGCTGAGAAGAATAAGGTGGAGAAATCAAAAGATGGTGTAGTCGCTCTTGCCCTCTCACCTCATAGAAACCTAGTCCCATTTGTAAGTATTGCAATTCTCCTATAGAGTAGTCCCCAAGTGCAAGTAGTAGATTTAGGAGATGTTAGAAACAATGAGAGTGAGTTAACTAAATCTAATGAGGCAACAAAGAAGACTTTTGATGTAGAGAAAGGATTGGATTCTTCAAAACTCATTTCACAGACCCCAAAAAATCCCTTTTCTTTGGCCACAAAGACACTCACTCTGGCCAAGAGAAAGATGTTTAGTATAGACACTCTTGGGACTACCTCCAAGGTGATCAACATAGATTCATTTCTGGAGAATACCTTAGATAGAAAAAGAAATAGGAGAGATGAAGGAGCTCCTAAAAAAGAGACTTTATCTCTGGCTATTCACTCTAGATTAGCACTAAGCAAAGTCAAAAAGAAAATAACCTTGTCCATTCTTAGACAAGATCCTAAAATAGGGCATTTGAAAAAGGAATTTGTAAAGCCTACTAAAGAAGGAAGAATTGAAAATATGTCTGCATATGATTTTTCCATACATTCTGTGGATCTTAGGGAGGTTAGACATGATACCAAGGTTGGTTTATAAAACACAACAAATGAGGTGATAGAAGGACAACTTGAAAGCCTTAAATTATCAAAATTCAAAATAAAGGTAGAAATCGATGAACTCAATAGCTTCATTAGGGAGTTCATTACTATCACAAAAGTTTGCACTCTTGTCCAAAGTTATTACCTAAGGAAAACCTTGTGAAACATGGAAACAACATCCAAGCTGTGGAACTTGAACTGTGAGGTTGAGTCTCTAGAGAAGGCCTACTTCCTTTGATATCAGGATGCACCTAACTACTCTTGAGAGGAAAAGGGGGAAGGAGATGCAAGAAACAAACTCTACCTAACCAATTCTAAGGAGGTGATGCACCAAAATAGAATGTTCAAACCAATATCTACCCATATATGCACTTTTGAACCATAATAACACCAAAAGATATACACATCCAAACTTGTTTTAATCCAACAATTACATGCATATCATAAAACCAAAATAAATGATGTAAGGAAAATGAGATTCACTTATAAATTATTCATAGGCCAGAGAGATATAGTCATGCAAAATTGCAAATATCCACAATACATCAATGGGAGGAAAATAGGTCTTGCACTACACATTAATGGCTGAAGTAGATAAGGTAGAATATCATATAGTTCAGAGGAAAAGGGGATTTAACTTGACAAGGTAGAGCAATGCCAGAGAAAATAGAGAAGAGTTGACCCTTACAAAATTTTCAAAATCTTTCTTTATAGCTCAGGCATAATTAAGATATTTTCTACCCTAAACCTAACTTAACCAATATACTTAGTAGTTGCTTCAAATTTGGAAGAAAATCTAATCATGGAACAACTATAGATGTAAGAATAACAAGAAGAAACCAAAAATCAATGTATCTAGCCATAAGAGATCAAATCCAAAAGATTTGATCATTAAATGTAATAAAGAGGCATGGCGATGCATTAACACCATGGGAGAAGCCCCAAAATGTTTGTTTGCCTTAAAGAAATGATGCTTGCAACATACCACAGCCACAACAAATAAATCCATACCACTGTCAAAGAAAATACAGGATGGGATAACATGCAAGTTAATGCACCATGAAAATTATAGAATGACCATGTGGAAAAGATCTAATTGTTGGAAATATAGATGCAGTAACTAAGAGGGGAGGGGTGAATCAGTTACCACAAAAACAATTCCAAAAATCCCTTAGATGTCTATAAAGCTTACATACTGCTCATACTCGGTAAATAGTGCAGGAATAATGTAACTCGGTAGGTTAACTAGTTATTAATCATCTAGCATTCATATTTAGTAATATACATGCAAAGGTTAAATAAATGAACACAAGAGACACCAGATTTAACGTGGAAACCCAATATGGAAAAAACCACCAAGTAACTAGTCACCAATTTTCACTCTTCTAAAGTGAACCTTGTTAGGAGCCAACCCTGTTAAAGGTTACAATACACACTATTAGATGTAACCTTGTTAGAAGATTTAATCACCCTATTAGGAGTGGCCTGGTTAGAGGTCTTTAGAACAATTCAACTGAACTGTCACCTTGTTAGAGGATTTACAAAATGGCTATTAAACCAACTCTATAAAGAGATTCTGGATTCACTGTTACAATGATTAGAAAGCAACAATGAAATGAATTGAATGATATGTAACTTATCTTTTCCTGATTACAGATCTTTGTTCTACTTTACTAGATCCTTACTGATCGAATACAACTTTGCAGCTCCTTCAGGATATCTAATCCTTCATCAAAATTTGCTCAATATTTGCTTATTCCATCTTCATTCATATATCTCCACACTCTCTCTTTGTTCACAACTTGAACATCTATATATATACCTTTCAGATTATCAAGTCATCTCAAATATAAGTTACAACAACTAAAAAAAAATCATTACATCAGTTGGCTACACTTATTGCACGAATTTGTTATCAAAACAAAAATCCTTCACTGGCCGACCTAGCTCGGTAACCATTGCTTAGAATGGTTTTTTAGTGTTAACCAAGTGAAGCTTGGTAAACGCTAAAAACCTTGCAAAAATTCTTTGGTGACCGAGTGAACTTGGTTAACACTAACCTTCCTTTGCTGACCTTGTGAGCTCGGTAAAAAGTAACTTTCTGCCACATTATCTTTGAGGACCGAGTGAGCTCGATAGACATTGAATTTTCTTTGTTAACCTTGGGATCTCAGTTAAGACTAAATTTCTACTACAAAATCCTTTGATGCTCGAGTGAGCTTGGTAGACATTGAATTTTCTTCGTTAACCTTGGGAGCTCAATTAACATTGGCTTTCTATTAAAAAATCCTTTGGTGCTCGAGTGAGCTTGGTAAGAGCTGACTTTACTGTGTAATGTTCAGGAACATTTGGTAGACACCGTAAATTGCTTTGCTGATCATCTGAGTTTGATAGACTCTACCTGATGGCTAATATGACATTTGTGTAAAATCAAAGACAATACACAATTAACAATTGTATCCAACAATCTCCCTCTTTGGCATTGATGGCAAAAAAACATGTCATAGAAGAATGAAATTTAAAAACAAGTCTAACAAGTATTTTTCTATCAGAACAACTTTCTCTATTAGATAGAAAACTCTCCTTCTTTCAATAATATCCCTCTATGAAGGAATTACATAGCAAACTCTTCCTCTCAAACAAATTTCAGAAAGATATGACAGTAAAACTCTCCCTCTTTGACAACACATGCCAAAGACAACACAACTGAAATGAATTTTAATGTACCTTTAGTACTGATTCATATGCAATATTTCCTGATTATGCTAGATCAACTGATAGAACTTCAACTTGGTATGCATTAATGCATCACTAAAACTTCATTTTAGTGAACTTCAGATAGGGGAGTGATCCCTAACTTACCTCTTAGATACAAGAATGCATCCTTAGGTAATGGTTTTGTGAATATGTCAGCAATTTCTTCCTTTGTATGGACATATTCCAATCTAATCTCCTTATCTTGCACCAATTCTCTGACAAAATGATATTTTATTGCAATGTGCTTGGTTTTGGAATGCATCATTGTATTCTTAGATATGTTGATTGCACTTGTATTATCACAGAACATAACAACTAGTTCTTTGATTTCCACCTTCATGCCTTCCAACAATTGTTTAAACCAAACAATATTAGAATAGTTTACCACTGCACCAACATACTTTGCCTCTGCTGTAGATTGGGATGTACAATTCTACTTTTTGCTTGTCCAAAAAACTAACCTCTTTTCAAGAAAGAATGCTCCTTGACTTGTACTTTTTTTGTCATCAAGGTTTCCTACCCAATCAGCATCAATAAACACTTTCAAATCTAGATTACCTCCAAATTTGTACCATAAACCATAATATTCAGTCCCTTTCAAGTATCTCATTATTCTTTTTATTGCCATCATGTGATTTTCTCTTGGTTTTTCTGAAAATCTTGCTACAATACCAACTGCAAGGGCAATATCTGGCCTAATATGAACCACATATTGCAACTTCCCAATCATAGATCTATACAATGTTTGATCTAATTCTTTTGATTCATCTTCCTTGGTAATTTTTAATCCAGTACACATAGGAGTCCCAACTGGTTTACAATCTTCCATACCAAACTTTTTCAATATCTCCTTGATGTATTTTGATTGAGTGATGTAGATACCATTTTCATTCTGTTGAATTTGAAGACCAACAAAGAATTTGATCTCACCAAACAAAGACATTTCAAATTCCTTGTTCATTTGTTCTAAAAATTCTTTGCAAAGATCATCATTCCTGGTGAAAACAGTATCATTTACAAATATTTCTGCCAAGACAATCTTATTATATGGTCCTTCCTTTATATACAGGCTACTATTATCATTAGTTCTTTGAAAACCAATCTGAATAAGATAGTTATGCAATCTTTCATACCATGCTCTAGGGGCTTGTTTTAGACCATACAATGCTTTGTGTAATTTGCAGACCATGTTCTTTTTATCTGGATCAAAAAAACCTTCAGGTTGTTCAATGTAAACTTCTTCATCTAGGATACTGTTGAGGAATGCTGACTTGACATCCATCTGATAAACTTTGAATTCTTTGTGAGCAGCATATGCAAGTAAGGTTCTGACTCCTTCCAATCTTACAATCGGAGAAAAAGTTTCTCCATAATCTATTCCTTCTTCTTGAGCATATCCTTTGCATACTAGTCTAGCTTTGTTTCTTGATACCTTACTATCTTCAGTCAACTTGTTTATGAATATCCACTTAGTTCCAATCACATTTATATCTTTAGGCCTGGGTACAAGAGTCCATGTCTTGTTTTTCTCTATCTTCTCTATTTCTTCATTCATGGCCTCAATCCAACTAGCATTTCCGAATGCATCTTTGATATTTCTAGGTTCTAAATCAGCAAGTAAATAGGTACCTTTCAGATTACTGCTTGTCATGGTTCCTTCAGATTTGTCTCCAATGATCTGATCTACTGAATGATGTCTCCTGACATATTTTTCTAATACAGGTTCCTTGCCTTTTGAATGAATTTCATTATTATCCTCTTGCATTTCAACTTCAGGTTCTTTCTGTTCTAGCTTAGTAGATATTGGCTCACATCCTTTAGACTCAATAGAAACTTTCTCCATAGCATTTGAATGTAACTTGTGTTGCTGGAGCTCGGTTTGAGCTTCCTGTAACTCGGTTACTGATGACTTGGGAGTAGAAGATTCTTGATTGGCTGGTACTATATCAAGTTCAATGAAAACAAACCTTCTATAATCTTCTAGTTCCTTTTTGCTTTCTTCTTTAGTCCTTTCTACAAACTCATCAACTTTCACATGTGCACTTTCTATGACTTTGTAAGTAGACAAGTTCAAACATCTATATGCTTTGCTTTTGCAAGAGTATCCCAAAAATATCCCTTCATCACTTTTCACATCAAATTTGCCTTTTCTAGATTCTTTCAAAATGTAACATTTACTTCCAAATACTTTTAGATAACTTAGATTAGGTTTATAGCCATACCATAGCTCATAGAGAGTTTTGAATGAGTCCTTTTTTAGCTACACTCAATTTAAGGTATGAATTGCAGTGCTAATAGCTTCCTTCTAGTATTTGATAGAAATTCTCTTTTCAATCATTAAGGTTCTTGCACAATCCATGATAGATCTATTCCTCCTTTCGACTATTCCATTTTGCTCAGGAGTTCCAGGGGCTTATACTTGACTTTTGATTCCTCTTTCAATGAAAAAGTTATTGAACTCATGTGAAATGAATTCTCCACCTCTGTCTGACCTCAGGCATTTCAATCTTGTCCCAGTTTCCTTTTCTACTTTGGCCAAATACCATTTGAATTTCTCAAATGCTTCTGATTTTTTCCCTTTAGTTTGAGTGCCTAATCCAATCAGCTTTCCTTTGCCATCTAGTAGTCTTGCTTTTCCATGCATGAATTCTACTTTGAATCCATTATTGAGTAGCTATGCCACACTCAACAAATTATGCTTTAGTCCTTCTACCCATTAGGCATTATCACATATAAGTCCTTTGTTTAGAGAGATTCTTCCTCTTCCTTTTATACAATAAGGCTCATTGTTACCAAATCTTACACTGCCACCATCATAGTCTTCAAAGTATTCAAAATTAATTTTATCACGAGTCATGTGATGAGAACAACCACTATCTATGATCCATGTATCATTTTTGCTCATATGAGAAATGAGTGCCATTTCCTCATATTATTAGATTCATCTTTTACAACAATGTAGATGATTTCATCTTCTTCTTCATCATTAGAATCATTAGAGTCTTTAGCCATAAAATATGTTTTCTTACCTTTATCCTTGAATGATTTGATGTTTTTCTTGCCATTGTACTTGTAACCTTTCTTCTCATCTTTTTTCTACTTGTTTGGGCACCTAGCAGCAATATGACCAACTTCTTCACATGAAAAATAGATTAGAGAAAATTTACCTTTATATTTTCCTCTGCCTCTAGAATATTTTCTTGCTAGTAGAGCTTCAATCACCTAAAGATCACTATCTGAACTTTGGTCTGATTCATCTTCACTTCCTCACTGAGATTCCTTTTTCTTTTTGTTTTTTTTCTTGAGTGAAAGCTTGGCTTCAAATGCTGATTCAATGTTCTTGGAAGCTAGAACATAGTTGTCAAAGTTGTCTAGTTCAAATGCAGTTAATCCTCCAAATATGGCCTCTAGATTTATCTTATGATTTCCTTCACATCTTCTTTCTTGAATTGCAAAAACTTTGATTTCATAAATGGGAAGTAGAGTTCTAAGAACTTTACTTATTACTGTCTCCTCCTTGATATCTCCTCCAGATGCTTTGATTGCACTGACACATGCTTTGAATCTTTCAACATATTTTGCAATGTTTTCATCTTCTCTCATCCTCATCTGGTCAAATTGTCCTCTTAGACTTTTCTTTGGCTCTTCTTACATTATCATCTCCTCTGTAGATTTTTTTTAGCTTTTCCCACATTTCAAAGGCACATTTGTAGTACTTGATGTCATCAAATTCTTCATAACTTAGAGTAGATGCTATATCTATCATCATAATGTTGTGGGTCTTCTTTTCAACAATATCATTGATAGATAGTGTACCAGTTGGTACTGTATATTTTTCATCAAGGTATTTTAGTCCTGTATCTCCAATAGAAGCTAACTGAAGTCTCATCAACCCTTTCCATGCTAGAAAGTTGTCCTTGTTAAATGTTGAAATTTCCCTCTTATAAGACATCTTGATCTTTAGCTTAGATCCTTGAAATCTTATCCTATAAGCACCAAAAGCTCTAATACCAATTGTTGGAAATATAGATGAAGTAACTAAGAGGGGAGGGGTGAATCAGTTACCACAAAAATAATTCCAAAAATCCCTTAGATGTCTATAAAGCTTACTTACTACTGATACTTGGTAAATAGTGCAGGAATAATGAAACTTAGTTGGTTAACTAGTTATTAATCATCTAGCATTCATAGTTAGTAATATGAATGCAAAGGTTAAATAAATGAACACAAGAGACACTAGATTTAACGTGGAAACCCAATATGGGAAAAACCACCAAGTAACTAGTCACCAATTTTCACTCTTCTGAAGTGAACCTTGTTAGGAGCCAACCCTGTTAAAGGTTACAATACAAACTGTTAGGTGTGACCTTGTTAGAGGATTTAATCACCCTGTTAGGAGTGGCCTGGTTAGAGGTCTTTAGAAAAATTTAACTGAATTGTCACCTTGTTAGAGGATTTATAAAATGGCTGTTAAACCAACTCTGTAAAGAGATTCCAGATTCACTGTTACAATGATTAGAAAGCAACAATGAAATGACCTGAATGATATGCAACTTATCTTTTGCTGATTACAGATCTTTGTTTTGCTTTACTGGATCCTTACTGATTGAATACAACTTTGCAGCTCCTCCAGGATATCTAATCCTTCATCAGAATTTGCTCAATATTCACTTATTCCATCTTCATTCATATATATCCACACTCTCTCTTTGTTCACAACTTAAACATCTATATATATACCTTTTAGATTATCAAGTCAAGTCAAATATAAGTTACAACAACTGAAAAAAATCATTATATCAGTCAGCTACACATACTGCACAAATTTGTTATCAAAACAAAAATCCTTCGCTGGCCTACCTAGCTCAGTAACCACTGCTTAGAATGGTTTTCTAGTGTTAACCAAGTGAAGCTTGGTAAAAATTGCAAACCCTGCAAAAATCCTTTGGTGACCGAGTGAACTTGGTTAATACTGACCTTCCTTTGTTGACCTTGTGAGCTCGGTAAAAAGTAACTTTTTGCCACATTATCTTTGATGATCGAGTGAGCTCGGTAGACATTGACTTTTCTTTGTTAACCTTGGGATCTCAGTTAACACTAACTTTTTGCTACAAAATCCTTTGATGCCTGAGTGAGCTCGGTAGACATTGACTTTTCTTTGTTAACCTTGGGAGCTTGCTTAACACTAGCTTTCTATTACAAAATCCTTTGATGCTCGAGTGGGCTCGGTAAGAACTAACTTTACTATGTAATGTTCAAGAATGTTCGGTAGACACTGTAAATTGCTTTGCTAATCATCGGATCTCAGTAGACTCTATCTAATGACTGATATGACATTTGTGTAACATTAAAGACAATACATAATTAAAAATTTTATCCAACACTAATTTGCCAAGAAAAGATGCGAACCTCGATGTAGATCATTCATTCAAATATGGATGGTGAAGATGCTACAAAAATCTCCTCAACAAGTGAATAAAACCCAACTATAGATGCATATTTTCCTTTATAACCATGGATGGTTGAGATGCACTAAAAATACCCATAAGATGCTTTACAATCTAATGACCATTGTATCTTCACAAGAGACCGAAGAAATGATGCAAAAATATAACCACCATCAGATCAAAAGAAACCTAGCACAATAAGGATCTACCATGTGGCATGGAATTGTTGGTCGACACCCTTCTCAAATGCATAGCCAAAGAGACACATAGAATGTTAATTGGCATGAAAATGCATGTTAACCCGCAACTCGGCACATGAAGGAAAAATGAGACAACTAGGCGTGCTCGCTATGTCGCATGAAATAACTACCTTGCAACTTTGCATAGTGACATAGTGAAAATCATAAATGATCCTTAACATGACATTGAATAAATACACTGAAGCAACTAGCCTAGCACTTGGCACTCATTTGTTAGCACATTTTCCAATACATGGTTGAAGAGGTGGCATAAAATTTTGCAATTTTGTGAAAGTAAGAAAAATCACTTCACGAAATAGAAAAAATGGCTAACGTGCAATATTAACGCTAGCAAAAAAATTGTGTTAACATGCAACTTGGCACATGAAGGAAAAATGGGCCAACTCAATCAATGAAGGGAATGAACTAGCTTGGCTCATGAAGGAATTGAACTAGCTTGGAATATGAAGGACTTGAGTTAACATGAGATGTTAACCCGATCAAAAAGTGTGTTAACCTATATCAAATCCAACCCATTAAAGATCTCTTCGATAAATCATCAATGATGGGCTAAATGGGGGAAAAATGGCCAACATTCTTGGCAAGTCAAAGGGGATGCTTTCTTGCTAAGCATAGACCAGTGGCCTTAAGCTATCCATTGGGCATAGAGTCACTACCAAGAATTGACATGTTATCCCACTTGAAACCAGGAAAAAATACACAACTAGCAAAAAAAAAAAAACCTCTAGGGAGCTCTAGAAAGCTCAAAACAACTCCAGAAAAAGAAGCAAATGTTCTCGTGCACTTCTTGGAAAGTATGAAAAAATAGAAAGAAGACTAAACCACTTATGTACATGAAAAATTTAACCTTCATTAGAAGCATGGTTTGAGATAGCTCCCATTGACTAGGATGAGAAAAATTTCACCATTAGGCTTGGTTAACTAGAAAGCATTGGCCTACTTGCAACTAATAACCACATAGGGACCACTCCATAGTGCATCAAATTTTGAGTTCCTCCTTAGTTTTTTTGTATCAACATTCAATTTCAGCACAAGATCACCCTCTCTAAAATTTTTGAACTTAGCCTTCCTATCAAAGGACTTCTTCACTTGTTACTGATGTGCTCCCAAGGTTTGCATGGCCTGATTTCTTTTCTCCTCTAACTCCATCAATTCTGCTCTTCTTATAGACATAGCATCATCTTCAATTAGTTCTAACTGATGGGATAGTTAAAGAGTAGAAAATTATAATGAAATAGGAAGACTAGCTTCTCTGCCATATACCAACATAAAATAGGAATTTCCTGTGGCTCTCTTAGGTGTTATTTTGTCAGCCCACAGTGATATTTTTAACTTTTGATGCCAACACCTTTGGTTATCTTCTATAATCCTTTTCATAATCTTGATTAGATTTTTATTGGATGACTTAGCTAATCCATTGCCCTGAGGATAATAGTTGGAGGATGTGCTCAAGTAGATATTATGATCAACTTCTCATGCACAAATCTGAGCTCCAAAAAAAGATTATACATTATCTAAAATAATGGTTGAAGGGGTGCAAATCTAGTTACAATTCCATCAAGGAATTTAACAACTAAAGATTCTATGGCATCCTTCAATGCAATTTCCTTTGTCCATCTAGTGAAGTAATCTATAGTAGCTAGCATCCATTTATGACTAGAGCTAGAAGGAGAATTGATGGGGCCTATGAAATTTAATACCAAGTGAGAAAAAGGCTAATCAACTTGAATAGGGTGGAGAGGAAAAGTTGCAAGCTTTTGTTTACCAGAAAAGAAAGAACATTTTTGACACTTTCTCACATGTCTATGGCAATCATGGAACATAGATGGCTAGTAGTAACTAGCTCTCATTATCTTCATGGTAGTTATTCTTGCTGAAAAATGGCCACCATTAAGACCATCATGGAGCTCTTTGATTATTCTTTCAGCTTGGTTTGTATAAATACATCTCAATAGGGCTCTATTGAAATCCCTTCTAAAAATGATACCATCAACTATGGCATAAGGAATTGACTACAACCTATACCATCTTCTTTTAGTTCTATCCTATCCTTAAGGATATCCATTGCCTGAAAAGAATGTCATCATATCATCCATCCAATTCCTTGGATTATCAGTTCTTTCTTCTTGCTATTCGATTAGTATTATAGAAACATCCTTATTTGATTCCTAAGATGAGATCATCTATTTACACAATCCTTTCCTTCTTACCAACTTGGTGATCTGGATGTCAACATCATTCTCCATCACCTTGGTGACCCATCGAGCTCTCTTCTCATTAATGACTTTGCTTAAAAGAAAGTCCTTCACACTTTCTTGAGGTACTAGCAAATGGATCTTGTTGTGTGATAGAAGGTGTCTGAACTTCTTCAGAGGCTCTTATAACTACAAGGGCTTGCTTCTCCACATAGTTTTATTTGTCATCATACTCTTTAAGCCCTTCACCAAAGAAGGCTATGGGTTGTTCCTCATTCTTATCATTTTCTTGAGTCAAAACAATAAAAATTCTTGACCCACCACCTAAGATATAAAGAATGAAATCATTTTCAAAATTTGTATTAATGAGAGTAGGGGTTGAGGCTATGTCTACCTTGATTTATTCAAAATTTTCTTTCCCTTCCTTGGTCCATGCAAAGACCATATTCTTCTTGAGCATACCTGTAAGGGGTTTCACCATGGTAGCAAGATTAGGAATAAATATTCTCACAAAATTTATCCTACCAAGACAACTTTGTAGCCCTTTCTTATGTTTAGGAAGAGAGAGAGCAAGTATTGCTTTAGTTCTCTTTGGATCAATGGTTAAACTATCTTTAGATACAATGTGTCCTAACAATTTTCCTTTATTAGTGGCAAAAACACACTTTCTTGGATTTAAGGACACACCAAACTCTCTACATTTTATAAACACCTATCTGAGATGGACAAAATGATCTATCATGCTCCTAGAGTATACTGTTATATCATCTAGATAGACCAATATGATTTTTTCAATCATAGTCTTGAAGGCTATCTCCATTGCCTTCAAAAAAGTGGCACCCACATTAGTCAATCCTAAGGGCATTTTACTATAAGCATAGGTGCTCTACTTTGTGGTAAATGCAGTCTTGTATCTGTCAACATCTTTGACCAGCACTTGGTTATAACCAGAGAATCAATCAAGAAATGAGAACCTCTCAGAACTACTAACCTTAGATAATATTTGTTCCATAGAAGGGAGGAGATGATGATCTTTAAGGGAAGCTTGGTTAAGGTCCCTAAAGTCCACACAAAATTTGATTTCTTCATTCTTCTTCCCAAAAGGGACAAGGTTTTCTACCCATGATGAGTGCTCGATAGGGGAAATTATATTGGCCTCAATCAATTTGGATAACTCTTTTCTCATTAAGGGTTCAATTTTAAGATTTACGAGCCTCTCTCTTTGTCTTACTGGTTTGATATTATCAATTAAATCTATGGTATGCTAAAGAAAACTTGGGTCAAAACCTTTCAAATCATCATATGTCCAAGGAAATCCATCATTAAATTCTTGACATAGATGAATAAAAATTTCTTGCTTGATTTTAGAACATACCTTTCCCATGTTTAAGGATTTTCCTTTGGCAACCATGACTAGTGTATGATCATCTTTGCTTGCAACAAGGTTCATGCCTCTATCTCTTTCTTGATCATTAGGATTGAAGACACTCTCTAAGGTAATAAGACCCTTGGGCAACTTGTTGGAATTGAGATTAATAATCTAATCACCATTCTGATCCTATAGTCTTGACTGGTTTCTATCTTAAAACTCTGCTTCATTCTACAAGAATCTTACAATTTGTTCATCTCATTCAAATACTTGCCAATTGGTGTTGTTGTCAGGGATAGTAGGACTAATCACCACCTTAATCTATTGCTTCCTTTCAGCTTTGAGGTTCTTTAGCACATCATAAGATGCACTCACTGCTACAAGTTTATTAGCATATCTATTCTCTTTTCTAGGGATGCTTTGAATATTAAATGCATTGAAACTCTCAAGAAAATCCCATACTCTATGTTTATAAGACTTGAGCAAACCATTCTTAGTGATATTTTGATTTCTCAATTGGTTAACTACCAACTCACTATCTCCATATACGCTTAAGACTTGAGTAAGTAGGAGACCCTAAATCAAGGATTTATACTCAACCACATTGTTAGTACAACTAAATTGGAGCCTAAAGGAGAAGTAGTACCTTTCTTGAGCCAGAGAAATCAACATCACACCAGCCCCTGATCCATTTTTATTTCTTGATCCATCAAAGTACATGCTCCATATTCCACTCATATCATTTTTGGTCTTCAAAAGGCTAGGGACAAGAGCATCCTTTTCTGATATACAATATATACCAAGGCCTATATCAAGGGTTTCTAATATAGGATCAAACTGTTATGTATTAGTTCATTCATCTAAGAGAAAATCAGGTATCTTTGCTAGAGAAGTAGCAAGCTCATTTATTATGTCTCTTTCCTCTTCCTCACAGATGGTGCAATTCATATTTATGGGGCTAGGAGTATAGGACTTAGTGTGATGGAGGCTAAAGGTTCTACTCTGATTGAAGCCTTGGTTCCATATCTTGTTCTTAAAAACATGTATGACCAATCAAAAGATATATAACCACCTATTTGGGTAGTGAAATCTCTTAAAAGACAAATGGCAGAGTGTGGCTTGACTTTAGCAATTGATATATCTTGGACTATAGTACAACTAGGGCATGCATGTATGGCGATTTTCACATTTCTAAGGATTCCTATAGTTTTGATGGTACTACCATCTAGTTGTAATACATCCCTAACAATGGGTTCATATTTCATTTCTAAAACATTAGCAATAGACTTAGGCATCACTGAACTGCTAGTCCCTGAATCAATCATGCAATTGTGGACTAGCTTATCTCCTATAATTAGAGAAACATAAAATGGAGGAGGTTTAACCTTTTTACTTGCTTCTACTTATCTTGATGGTTGTATTAGACTTGTGGCACTTTCTTCTCTTGATGGCTAATTCTTTGGTTCAATGCTCTCCAATTCTTACTGCAGCAACCTCTTTTGAACGGGTATAGTAGTAGTAGCATGCCACACAGAAATTCTTACATTTACCTTCTTCATTTGTTCTACTATATTTAATGAGGCATTGTGTTCTCTAGTAGAAGCTTTAGGAGCTACATTCATAGGAGGTTGAGATGGAACAACCTAAGGATCACTCACTTCCTTTTTGCTATTATTTTGCCTTTTTTGTTGAGGGGAATTTGACTGATCATTTACTATTGGTACATGAGGTATCATTTTTGAAGTTGAAGCCTGATTACCAGGGGGAGATATATCATCTTCAATGGCTCTTCTCTTGCTTCTAGTATTGCAAGAAATGGAATCCTGGTTTACAGTACAATGTTGCTCCAGTTGATAATTCATAAAAGAACAATCCCTTAGTTGTTACAAATGGACAACATTAGTAGACTAAGGGTCATTATAGTGCTGTCTAGCATATGGATCTTGTTTGGTCAATGCTAGGTGTGCTTCTACCTATTGGCACATGCAATGACTACATGAATATCTATAGGAGGGACAAAAGTCCTAATCTTGAGCAAGATTATTTTGGAGAGCCAATGTCCTCACTAGATTTGGGTTTGCATTTGTTGTAGAGACACGACTATTCTACCTTTGATTAGAAAAATTATTCCCATATCATGATTTGGAGGCCTACCATTATTTGGAATTTGATATTGTAATTGAGGAACCTTATTACCTTGAGCTTGCTATCTCTCTAAAGTCACCATCCTATTACCCATTTTTTGGACCGCTATGAGATTGACTTCCAACTTCATTGGTTTTGCAAATCCTTGCTAATCTTAGAGCCCTGATCTTGCAACTTCTTTTCTAGATTAGAACTTTGAACTTGTATCTTCTAATTACTCAACATGAGGGCCTGCATCATGTCCCTCAATTCTCCAAACTTACTTGAAGATGTGGAGGCCACTAGGGTTATAGCAAGACATTGGCTTGTGGAAGTAGTAAGGATAGGGGCTACTGGAGGCTTATGATTAGGAATATCTAGGAAGAAGGGCATAAGGTGCCTTGGAGCCCATTTTCCTTCTTGTATCAATATATTCTCTTTCCTAATGGAAATTTCATAGGTATCAGGTGAAGTGTCTCCTCCCATAGATTGTAGAGTGGTAGCAATGTCATTGTTAAAGGATTTGAGGTAATACAAAAAAGCATTACTAGGAGAAGGCTTGATTGTAGTGGGTATTCTATCTCATATCTTTTGGAATCTATAATTGAAGTTAGTCATATATTCATAGAGGGCTCTCTTGATAGTTGTCAACTACTCCAAGAGTGACAGATGATCACTCTTATCTTCAAAGTGCTTACATAATCTAGCTCCCAACCCATCCCAATCAATAATAGACTTATGAGCCAAACCTCTATACCATTGTGAGGCCTTCCCTTTTAAGGATGAAGCTAGAAGCCTAACAACAACATCATCTTCTATAATACAATGTACATTGCAGACATTTGAAACTTCTTGGATATGTTCTAAGGGAGAAATGGAAGTTTCACACGTAAATTCAGGTATACTTTTGAGGGTTGATACTGGCATATCATGTATTTGAGCCAATACGAGAGGACTTCCACCATTAAAGGTGAAAAAAGCATGAGATCTAGGTTATGCCATTTGAAATAATGGTCTATTTATATGAGTAGATGACAACCTAGGCTAAGATATAACAATAGGAGGAGTAGAGATGGATCTTGTAGGCATATTTGTTAATGCTACATTCCTAACTAGTGATAAAGATACTTTGGTCTTTCTTCTTCTAGGATTTAAAAATGAAAGCTCTTGGTACTGAAATTTACCTCTAGAAGATGCCCTTGTTTAAGCTTTGGGCATGAATCACTACAACTCAGCCTAAACCAAATGTGAAGGTTGTAGAGTTGCCAAGTACTTTGTGGGATGAGCCTCTTGAAGGCCTATAACATTGAGAGAAACACCGTCTTCTTAGAATTAATCTTGAAATCTTCCTTTTAACACTAGTAGACATGAATTTTTTTGAATATTGCCCCACTAGATGTGCCGAAAATTGTTGTCACAAAATTTGTCAGCCTTGTTCAAAGTTTATACCTAAGGAAAACCTTGTGAAACATGGACAAAACTTCCAAGCTATGGGACTTGAATTATGAGGTTGAGTTTCTGGAGAAGGCCAACTTCCTTTGCTATTAGGATGCACCTAACTACTCTTGAGAGGAAAAGGGAGAAGGAGATGCAAGAAACATAATCTACCTAATCAATTCTAAGGAGGTGATGTGCCAAAATAGAAATTTCAAACCAATCTCTACCCATATATGCACTTTCAAACCATAATAACACCAAAAGATATACACATCCAAACTTGTTTTAATTCAACAATCACATGTAGATCAAAAAACCCAAATAAATGATGTAAGGAAAATGAGATTCATTTATATATCATTCATATGCTAGAGAGATATAGTCATGCAAAATTGTAGATATCCACAATACACCAATGGGAGGCAAATAGGTCTTGCACTACACATCAATGGCTAAAGGAGATAAGGTAGAATATCATATAGTTTAGAGGCAAAGGGGATTTAGAGTGAAAAGCGACAAAAATGTAGAGAAAATAGAGAAGAGTTGACCAGTACAAAATTTCCAAAATCTTCCTTTATAGCTTAGGCATAACTAAGATATTTTCTACCCTAAACCAAACTTAACCACTACACCTAGCAGTTACAACAAATTTGGAAGAAGATCTGATCATGGAACAACTCCAGATGTAACAATAATAGGAAGAAACCAAAAAATAATGTATCTAGCCATAAGAAATCAAATCCAAAAGATTTGATCATTAAATGTACTAAAGAGGCATGGAGATGCATTAAAAGCATGGGACAAGCCCCACAAGTTAGTTTGCCTTGAAGAAATGATCCTTGACACTTGCCACAATCACAAAAAATAAATTTGCACTATTGTTAAAGAAAACACAAGATGGGATAACACACAAGTTAATGTGTCGTGAAAATTATAGAATGACCATGTTCAAAAGATCTAATCTACCTAGAAAATATGTGAACTGTCGATGTAGATCTTTCATTCAAATATGGACAATCAAGATGTTTCAAAAATCTCCTCAATAAGTGAATAAAACCTAATCGAGATGCATAATTTCCTTTATAACCATGGATGACTAAGATGCACTAAAAATACCCACAAGATGCTTCATAATCTAATGGCTATCGTATCTTCACAAGAGACCCAAGAAATGTGTAACACCCTGCCAAGGAATCCAAAAGAATTAACCTAAAGTTTTACTAAGTTTGCCAAACATTTTTTTTTTAAAAGTAAGAATGTATAACATACACATCAATCACATAGTAGCGGAAGCAATAACATGTAATTATCAACAAACATACATAACAGGTTACATTCCTTAAGGATCCCAAGACGTTGAGTTACTTTTTAAATTTAATGAATTCTAAGTCTAACAACTACATACCAGATGTAAGAATAATAATAAAGTCCAATGTCCACAATATACATTTGTTCCGAATGCCTCTTGGCAAATTAATTTAGAATGCTCAATAATCCACTGTACATGTCACAGGGTATGAAAGGCTTAAAAGAATATACGTATGTAAAAATAGAAATGCATCAACCTCCATGAATCCATGATACAAAGTATAGTAAAAATATATGAAACCATTCACCATACATGATACATCCATACATCCATAATGATAAAACATCTATCATAAAATCTAACCATCCATCATAATAATCCAAGAACATAGTGAAGGTAAATGCCAACCAAGAAAGCTCCAGCCACGGCGACTACGGACGGATCTCAATGGTAAGAGTAAAAGCACTACCACTCGATCACGTGGAACCTAAATGGTCCACTCCCACTGCATTAAGGAGATAGTCTCAAGTCCCAAACAAGGTATCAAAACACAAAACACAAGTACTCTCTAAGTCTGGGAAATCCTAAAAGTATACTAACTCAAAGGTTCCAACATAGATAGACATCTAGACCCAGAGGCACCACAAGACACGTAGGGAAACCTACTATGCAAGTGGGAAAGTGTCATCACATGAATCACATTGGAAGTTACTCGAGCAATCCCTCAGGAATCTCGGGTCCCCAGTAATCCTGCGGCCACTAGTATCCTCTCGTACTGACGAGGCATACTATGGAATGCAAGGTCGCAACCAAGCATTCTGTCTACCCCATCCTAGTCTGTACTAGCACTCAAGGCATGGGAGAGAACATATAGTTATCTTATTAGGTTCATTTAAGTTAGTATTTAGGTGAGATGTTTTCACTTATTAAAGCAAACAACTTACAATGAGTCATCCCTAGAGCCACTTCGGGTCTCTCGTCCCTCATTGTAAGCCACTTCCCGACACTACACATAGATAACCTACCCTAGGCTCATGAAATCACAAAACACTAAATCACCTCAGTCCTATACAAGTGACTGGAAAGCATCAAAAGATAAACCACAATAGTCACATCAGTTCTCCACGAGAAACTGGAAAACATCAAATAATAATCATCATGATCACAACAGTTCTCTATCAACAAATGAAGGCATCAATGATAAATCACAATATCCATTGGTTCTTAGCAAGCAACCAGAAAAACTATCCCAAAATAAAGCACAATACTGATCGAAGACTCCAAAATGGTCCAGTCAAAACATGTCACAACATGACATCATAAAAAACAATCATGTAAAACACCTCAGCTTCACACAAAGAAACTGGAAAGCAGTAATAAATAGTAAAAACATCCATCATAGAGCATATCAACACATCACCATGGTTGGGTTTAAAATGATCGAGAACAAATCTTCATAGCATCACATTCGCATTACTCCCAAGCCTCTGGTAACAACCTATAACTGGTCAACATCTAATGAACTCCGAAACACCCCAAAGCATAGACAATAAATAGAAAACATAATAGTCTAACAGTTTGGATTTGAAAACATACAGTTGCGTTAAACATTAGAATTTCAGTTTTCGTTTTAAGTTATGATTCAAGTTCAAAAGATTTCTAGATTACCCTACAGGTTGACTCATTCATTTGTTCGAATGAAACTAGAATTACCCTCCCATCATGTTTTCAATCAATAATATAATTCTACAATTTTATCAAATAATATCCATTATTAATTAACTTTAATTAAACTAATTTTAATTAAATTAATGAATAATTATTGTTCTAAATACTTATATTACTATCTTCATTAATTATCAATTTATTAATATTTGACCAAAAATTTATAATAAATTAATAGTTACAAAAACTATATTAAAATGCATTAATATTTAAATTATTAAATATTAATAAAGATCATTAATAAAACATTATTAAATGACATTTATTAAATAAATATTCATAAATTAATTAATAAATATTAATAAAATTTATTAAGAAACATTATAAATTAAAATAATAATTAAAAAATATATAAAACTTTTTAACAAATTACTTTAATTTTAAAAAAAATTAATAAAAGTTTATGAAAACTTTACACGAATCTTCTTTTAATTAAAATATAATAAAACTTTATAAAAACTCTTATATATCTTACATTAATTAAAAGTTTATAAAACGTATCCCTTTTTCATTAATAAAGAGCCGCTAGTAAATTAAAACACAGTACCCGCGTGCATGAAATCCGCCGACGAAACAGGTAAGTGGGTAAGTTTAATGTTGTTTTATTTTTATTTTTATTTATTTTTAAATAGAAACTTTAAAGAAAATGTCCCCGCTCCATCACACGTACACTACAATAAATGCAATTTAGGCTTGCATTGAAATCACCGACAAGGTAAGGTAAGTGGAGGGGTAAGTTTTCATTATATATATATATATATATATATATATATATATATATATATATATATATATATATATATATATATATTTATATACATATTTAAATTATTTTGTTTTAATATAAACAATCAAACTTTTTCCCATCCCCCCATAATTAAAATTTTTTAAAAATAAATAAATATATTATTATTCTTTGTATATAAATGAATTCATTTATAATAAAACATCCTCCTTCCATTTAAATGATTATATATATATATAAAGACCTCATTAATATTAAAATTTAATTCGTTTTTAAAAATTCTTTTCAATAAAATTTAAAAATAAACAAAGCTTTCCTTTTTAATAAATTTTAATTTACTTTATTATAATTTTGTAATTAACAAAATTTAATAAAACAAATTTATATAAACATATTTTATTATTTTATTATTTTTAATAACATTTACAATATTGATATGATAAGAGATATATTTTCAATCCATTCAAATTTTCTAATTTCTATTTTAAAATTTTTTTTTTTCTTCTAGACATATTTTAACAATACAATTATCGTAGATTTAGAACCAAGAACAAGAGATTCATGCCATGAAACCCAGAGACTTGATTTTAACAATCACGAAGAAGACATGAATCTCAAATTACATAATTCAACCAGTGATCAAAGCAAAAGACTCTACCTGATCCTGATGCTAATACGAAATCTCTGAAAACTGTGAGAGAATTCGCTCTTCTTCAATATCTTTCCTCTGAAAATCTTTCCTAAAAATTCTCCTTCTAAAATTTTCTTACAAAAGTTCTTCCCCAAAAATCCTGTCTCCAAAATTTTTTCCCCAAATTCCCTATCCCCAAAATTCACGATCCTTCAAAAGATGAACCCCAAAGTTGTGATAAGGAGTTTTCTCCTCAAATTGGGGCACTAATTGTGCGTTCACCCGAGAGGACACTTTGCTCAATTGAGTTAATTCTCAAATTAACTTGTATTAATCTTTGCTTTATCTTTCAATGCACATTAAATGAATTATTAAATAATTTAATTTAGTTTTTCCACTTGACTTCTATTTTTAATCTTTATTACTTTTAATCCCATGCACACTTTATGAAATTAAAATAACATTATTATTTCCACTTATTTTATCTTTTAATTAATTTCTTTTATTTTCAACTCATGCTTAGATCATGCAATCTAGAAACCTTTAATAATTTAATATCTTTTCCACTTTCAATTTATTTTAGAAACTTTAATTGATAAAATATTTAATTAATTTAAATAACAATAATATTTAGCATTTATTTAAAAATGAACTCTAGATATATTATTATTAAATTAAATAAATATTATCATGTTCTAAATTATCCTTAAACTTTTATTTCCAAATTCAATTCTTTTTATTTAATTAATTTCTTAATTAATTAAATATAATTACATATTAAAATATTATAATAATTTTTTATTAAATTAAATCATTAATTAATCTTTTTAATTAGACTTAATTAATAGAAAACACATCAAGGACTCATAAGGAAACATACGAAAACCAATCAAAGAAAAACACATACTAAATCAAACAAAAGGGTTATAGTCATGAAATTACATCATTTGATGCATTCAGAGGGTACTTAACTCAGATACTTGTCCTAATTATCAATTAGGACAATTGGCTAAAGGGTTTAGGATTTTGACTTAAGAGTTTATCTCCCCTCTCTTACCATTGAGATAATGTGATAGGGTACGCTCATCTTGGCAATTCAGGGAAGTCAATACCTGGTACCTGCAACCTACATAAAATCTACATACAATGGCAGGAAGTGGTGCATTGTGTAGATCCTGACTAGCAGGTGACTACGACTCCCTTCCTTAACCACATTAAAAACACCATACATAAAGAAAACAAACACACACACCATACACATGCAGTATGGGGTAAGTATCCATAAGAAAGCACATGTGATAATAAACCATCTAACTAATCATCATCGATAACTGAAAACATTGAATAATCATCATACATGCATGAAATATAGAGTACCAAGTAATCTAATCATATAATAAACTGAGTGTAAAAAAACATCTGATAATCTCTAAAATACTAATACTAATCATCAAACATAAAATTACCCTAAAAGAGTTTGGCAAGGATGACAGAAATGCGACTTAGGGGCAGGCACTACAAAATGATGCAAAAATATGACCACCATTAGATCAAAGGCAACCTAACACAATAAGCTTCTACCACATGGCATATAATTATTGGTTAGCACCTTTCTCAAATTCATGGTTAAAGAGACATCATGTAGAATAATAACCCAATGTGAAAACACATGTTAACCCGCTACTTGACACATGAAGGAAAAATGAGCCAACTTGGTAAGTGCTTGCTATGTTGCATGAAATAACTACCTTAGAACTTTGCATAGCAACATAGTGATAACCGTAGATTATCCTTAATCTAATGGTGAGTAAATGCATTGAAGGAATTGGCCCACCACTCAACATTCATTTTTTGGCACATTCCCCAATACATAGTTGAATTGGTGGCATACAATTTTGCATTTTTGTAGAAGTAAGAAAATTCACTGCACAAAATAGGGAAAATGGCTAACACACAATGTTAACCTAGGTAAAAAATGCATGTTAACATGCAACTTGGCACATGAAGGAGAAATGGGCCAACTTGGTCAATGAAGTGACTAAACTAGCTCAACACATGAAGGAATTGAACTAGCTTGGCATATGAAGGACCCAAGTTAACATGAGATGTTAACCTGACCAAAAAGTGTGTTAACCCATATCAAAGAATCCAAACCATTGAAGATCTCTCTGATTGGTCATTAATGATGGGCTAAATGGGGGTAAAAATGGCCAATAGTTACCTCGTTGCCAAATATCTCTAGATTGTTGGTCACTAGTGACGCTATTGCTACTGATGTCTAAGCACTTATCTTTCAGCTCCAAGAATATAAACACTTTAGGGAAATAGGTAGAGAGTGGAGTGGGAAACTAAAGCTAGACAGGCCTCCATCATAGACTGGATTGACGATGTGATATTGAGGCTCAAAATAGAGAGAACAAAATTTCAAAAAATAGAGCCACCCTAACCACAGAGAAAGCTAAGAGTGAAGATTGTGTTTCTTTACTAAAATGATTATCCATATGAAGGCTAAGGAGGCTATGGAAGAAAAGATCTTTCCTAAAGGAGATGATTCTTTATTCGAATGGATCTAGAGCATGCAATTCAAGTTTGAGATGATCACAGTAGTAGAGGAAAGACTTTAGGAAACATAACCTAAGGTGAAAAAAGATCAATATAGAGATTATGAACTCCTAATAGGTCTACATATAGACTCATAGACTAGTGGGCAAGGAAGGGAATCATTGGAGTAACTATCATGGAAACAAACTTCTCCAACTTCATAGATAGTTTGATGGGGATATCTTCCATTCATGAGAATAGAGTTTACGAGCTCCAAAAACTTGGTGGGTATGTACATGTGGCAATGGAAGAAATACATGCTATCAAAGATTTAGCTAGAGAGCATTCTAAATGGCTCTTAAGATACACTTATGTACATGTTCATAGACATGAGGAATTGATTCCAATCATTTTCACTGCCAAGACCTATAGGGAAAAATAAAAAAATGGAAAGAAGGCAAAGTGATTCATATTCTATGACTTTTGTATTTGATGCAATGATTGTAATAGACAAATTGGCTCCTTGCCATTTGTCATTTCTAAAGAGATGAACCAATTTAAATTCCTTTGTAACAATCATCTTGAAATCCTATATGTACTAGATTGAAATATTAATAAAAGGTCAGCTAATTTTTGGTGGGAAATACTTGATGTTGTAGAGATAATTGAATGGTATTTTGTGTCAATTATTGTTTGTTCTATTTTTGTGTGTGTTAATTTTACATTTTCTCTTTCATCTAAATTAAACCAAGGAATGAATAGAGCTTCATTCCCCTATTTTGAGGCAACAAACTAAAGATGATAGTATTGTTATCATAGGTTCAAGAGAAATCTCTTTTGTGTTTTCTTTCAAGTTAGCCTTTCTGTGTTTGTAGTTAGTTTCCTACTGGTACCAGTTTAGTCTTAGTTAGCACATGCATTACTGAATCATTATGTCTTGCGGGTTCATAAGATATGTAAATTCATAAGGCTTAGTTAATCTTAAAGTACTGATTCCTTTCGAAGTTAGTTCTTGTTCAGGCCTAGCTTGGTTTTCCTTTTCTTTTCTCAGGTTAAGAATGCACCCCATTTTAGTTTTAGAAACAAAAATAATTCATTGAAAATTACTATGCAATAGGGAGCCATACCTAAGAATTTAGAGGAAAGTTAGTCTTTCCAAAACAACTTTCCAACAGTTGTAACTAGATGTTGTTCACAAACTTGGGTGTTGGAGAGTTAAATCGAAAGAACAATCTATTTACCAACACTAGCTATTAAATATTTTGTTGCTAAGGCTAAGGCAATGTAGTTCAGTAGGAAATGGAATTCAAATCTATCCTTTGCATTATTAGGTCTGCAAAGACAAGGGCTAAGGTAAGAAAATCCTAACACCATTTGTGACAAATGAATCAGAGCTAGGTCAATGGAGAATAATGTCACTATTTGTGATAGAAGATTAAATCTACTAGTTGATCTTATCACCATTTTTAATAGAAGTTAAGAAAGGGAGATCTTTCACCAATTGTGGTAGACCTTTGAAAGAGAAATTTTTTGCAAGCAAGTTTGTAGTTGTTGAAGAAAACCTAGCTGTAGCTAAAGATGAATGTTTTGAAGAAGATTTAGCTAGTGTTGAAGATGAGGAATGTGTGTCTAGTATTATAAGTTAGTTGTTGGAGCTAGAATTCATTAGGAAATGAAATTGCATTCTAGAGTTGGTTTTCATGGTGCAAATCTTTGTGTGTTTACTGATTGGAAATTTAAGTGTTGGATAAAAAGTGAGAGAATATATCCATTCAAATATGTTGTTGTCAAGATGTGTATGAGGAAAATAAAGTTTTTGGTAGATTGAAATTGTGATAGTTTTTCTATCCTCAAGGGCTATGTATTTTAGATAAATTTCTTGAGTGTGAGTCACCTTTGATACATCCAAATTTAGTGATTTCATTATACCTACTTTTTTGTAAGGGGTGCATTATCAGTTTTATTTGACACCCAAGAGATTGGTTTAATGTATTGATGAACCATGTATTTGAAAATAATTCCTATAGAACTAGAAAGTATTGCAGTTGGGTACCCATGTATCTCAGTAGATGTATTTATTTTTATATGGAATCAATAATTAGTTTGATGCAGGTGAAGAAGGAGAAAAGCCAAAGTGATAATAGTTTTCCCATCATATGAGCTTTTGGTAATCTGAAACCATTTGTGATGTTTCCACATCATGTGAGTTTGTGGTAATCTAAAACCATTTGTGATATTTGGTGGTCTATTATAACCATTATTATGTGAGGTTTTTGGTTAGCTAAAACCATTCAAATGAAAAGTTTTTAGTTAGCCAAAAATCATTTTTATTACATATGTTAGGGGTAAGTTGTAAAACCCAAAGTAATTATGACCTAGAAAAACAATATAAATGTAGTAGCATTAGTGGAAGAAACTAAGGGGGAGCGTTGGTAGATATTAATTTCTCCACTAGCCCACCATTCCTCCATAGTCCACAACCCACACTTTGTCATCAGTAGTAGACAAGCAGCCATCCTTAGCTATTCAATGTCATCCAACCAACTACTTCTAGCTATCATATTTAATGCAATTTCTTAATATAATATTGTGTAGACAACCAACCATCTAAACATATTGTAATCTATAAATTGAATGTATTGAGAATAGAATGGCAGAGCCCATTTTGGCTTTCTCCATGGTTTCTCATATCTCTTATGGTTTCTCCCTTGGTTTCTCTTTCCACTGCTTGTTTAGTGTTGTGTTATATTTTCATCATCTATTTGGTTTCAAAAGGAATCTGATTGAATTTGGACTATGTTATAATTTGGGATTGATTCTAATCTTATTGTATTAATTTCCAATATGATATTGATTTTGTGTGCAATTGAGTGAATTAGAAAAAATGGGATTCAATAACTGATTTGAATATCAATATAAAAATCAAATTAACATGGATTTAATTTCACTGATATCAATTATTTGTTTGTAAGATATATTAAGGTTCTTAACCAAAATAAAAATTAGTTGTAACTTAGTTTCATGGCAATATTAGAGTATTTAGTTTGAATGGTATCATGGGAATCCAAAATGTGGATTCTAAGTTTGTCTTTTTAGAATGGTATCAGTTTGGAATTGGGAAAGTTAAAGTTTGTGTGATGATTCAGATTTCATTATCATTGGGGTAATGTATCAACTTGGATAAATGCAGATTGGGATTGGGTGATGAATTTAAAGGTTTAAAAGAAAAATGTTGATAGTAATTTGTAGCAGAAAAAATTAGGTCATGGGACAGAGATCATGAAATCCATTTTAACTGCTGGCATTTTATAAATTTTGGATATGTTTCCAAGAAACTAATTATCTCTAGTTTCACTAGAGAGATTTTTGAAATTAGTTGTATTTAAAAGGATATGCATGTCTAAGTTTAGTTATATAAAAATGGTAGATTGTGATAAATTTTTTTGTGATACATAAGAAAATCTCATGTTGTGTTTGAAATTTTAATGATTGAAGTTCATATTGCATGTCCAAGGTTGTAATTGGAGTCACCTTCTTAGTATTAAGAAATTGTGTTTCTCCTCATCATGGAAGTACATTGATAGAAAGTATAGCATTCTAGATGTAGTTTTGTGAGGCTATGACATTGTCTTTTATGAATTACTAAAGAGTTGAATTTATTTCTTTTGCATCAGAATATCAAAATACTAGAATCTCATGTCAACTTACTCTATTATAGTAATTTAGAGAGAAACAACAAGATGGATCACATTCATATACAATTGGCTTAGCAAATACAATAGCACCATCAAAGTTAAATGAAATATGCCCATCATTTTTCAAAGAACAAATTCATTTAGTGTGATATGTGCATCCATTCCTACAATCACAACCTCTTTGGGATACAGGTGAGCACAACAACTTGTGTAAAAAACTTCAGTTGTGTATACAAATGGTGTTGGGCCATTTTCTTCAACCCTAGTATTTACAACACAAATAGATTATCTTTGTTTTCCTTTCAAAATTTTGTTAATACAAAGATTACCTTGAATTATATATTGTGATATCTTTCCAAAAAATTGCACTAACTCAAATCCCTAATTTGGCTGACCTAATTGTCTTCCCAAAAGAGATTTAAATACACAGTATCCAAACAACTCTATGTTATTAATTCGAGCCAAATTTCCATGTTCAAGTTTTTGATCCTAAATTTTTTGTATGTCAGCATAGAAGTTGTTTCCACCCTATCCTATCTAAATTAATACATTTCCACTATCAAGATCATCCTTGTAATTTCTTGATGCCATAATTCTTGTAGCCACATGCAAATTTCATTTATTCAAGAAGTCAACTCCAGTCTATATTTGGTGATGAAGACCCATAATACAATGCGTCAATTTTATAGTGGAATTGGTCTCCAACTTCCAACCCTAGGACCATACCCACAATTTGACATACAGTTTTTTATCCTTCAAAATCATGGAAGCTATTAGATTTGCATGATAATGAGTTCCATTTTGAGAAGAGTTTTTTACTCTAGCTCCTTTGTCATGTAACATTTTCCTGCAAAGAACCTACAATAATGGAAATGTTTCTTTGACCTTTCTACCTATTGGTAGATTTTTAAATAAATGATATATACTTACCACATATTTAAATGGAGATATTTTGGGCACCCCAACTATCTTCAAAGAGAGCTTATGAGTCTTCCTTACAAATTTATTAAATGATCTCACTCCATTCCTTCTAAATGTAGACAAGCCTATAGTGGTTTTCATCATCATTGTCAACCGATCAACATCCTTTTTTTGGGTAGCCTCTTTGCATCTTTGAAAGCTCACATATTTGACTTGAGAACATTGACAATAATGATGTGATTATTTGGAAGCTTGTCTGGATGGCAGAAATTTTTCTCATTCCCTTTTACCACACTTCTCTTTCTTTACTAATGTAGACCTCCTCTTCTAGGGATGATAGATTTTGTCAAAAATTAGTCTCTAATTTTTAGATTAAATTCCTAAAGTATGATACTCTCTTTTGATAAAAGGTGCAACAATAGTAGCTACAACATATTTATGGAACTCCTTCTTGATGATTAGAGGAGCATTCCACCCATAAGTAATGGGAAAGTCTCAATAAGTAGAGATAGGTTGGGTGGAATAATTTACCACAAGGATAAGGTAGTTGAAATGGACAAATAACTCCTTGTAAGAATTACAACTTATCTTGTCCAGATTTAGTTATCTCATAATTCCACGTCAAATGGATCACCTACAATGGAGAAGTGTATTAGATTTATTTATCTTAGACCTTTTAGTAATGGATTGAGATTGCCTTTGGTTAAGGAATGGAATATAGGAAACCACATAAAATAAAAAGCATTGGAAGAAAATAGAAGGAATTTCTTCAATTTATTAACATAAGAAGAAAAGAAAATTTTATTCTCAAGAGTGTGACATCTATATGCAACAACTCATGACATTTGGAGATGGAAATCTTTAAAATTGGCATTCAAACTATCGTGGTTATCAATGTATACGAGGATTAGTAATGCAAAGAACACTAAATATCAAATAAAAAAGTATTCACAAAACTAAATAAATGTAACTTCAAGATAGACTAAGATGAGCTCTCAATTGAGAATATGAGCCATTAATGGGCTCTCTCAATGAGAAGCTCTCTTGTTGAGTAGCTTTGTCTAATTAGATAGGATGTATGCTCAATTCTCCAAAGGCTTCAATGGTGTTCTTGATGGATTTTGGCTTGGGTGAATGGATTTGATGTAGAATGGCTTCTCAAAAATGTCATTATGGATTTACTTCATTATCAAAATGGCATTACTTTGTTACTATGGGTGATTGTGTTAAAATGGCTTAGGAGAGGATTCCTTAAATAGGCAAAGGGCTTGAGGGATCAAGGGCTAGGATTCAAGGATGGGAGAAAGCTTATGGAAGGTTTAGATTGAATGAGAGGAGAGCACATGGATTGTTCTTCCTTATAGATAGTTAGAGAGTGACACATGTCACAGGGTCATTGGTTAGAGCAAGAGGGGTTGAGGGGTCAACAAAGGAGGCTCAAAGCTCATAAAGACCCTCATAATGGCTTGTAAGAGAAATGAATGGGCTTGTAAGAGTCATTTATGGCTTTGCGGGCTTCATAAAGTTTTATGGTTGGGATATTTGTGAGAGAGTTGAGATATTTTGACTTGGGTTGGATTAAGAAAGTCTTACGCTTGACTTAGGAATGTGCAAATGATTAAGGCTTGGATTACGCTTGGGTTAAGATTGGATTAGGCTTGTTAGAGATGGGCAAGTGGGTGACATTTAATGAGGGTGGGTGAAGGAGGAGATATTTGTTGGCTTTGGCTTGGGTTAGCAAGTCTTAACCCATGTTTAGGGAATGTGACAAGGTTACGGGGGGATTAGGATTAGGGTCAAAGATAAGGATTGACATCTTCTAGAAGAGTCTAGGCTTTGGATGAGGATGACGACTTTCTAGAAGAGTCTACAACTTCCTAGGATGAGGATAAATAAGGTTTTTAGGAAATAAATAAAGTTTTATTTATTTCAAGGGTTTGGGTTGAGGAGATATTTACTAAAATATTTTTAATAAACATGAGGATTAATATTTAATCTTAATTAAATATTTTGAGTTGGGATTAGGGGTAGGAAATGATGGGATTAGCCTTTAATTAAAATTAAAGAAGGATTAGAATATTTCGGAAGAGGTTAATGGTCTTAAGGAAATTGGCCAAGTTTTGGGCAAAAAATAAATAAATTATTTATTTTGGGATTTTTGGTCAATTTATTAATTAAATAATTAATAAATAAGGAAATAATGTTTAAATAAGATTTAAACATTTTTGGGAGGGATTCCTTAATTAAATATTTTTAATTAAGATAAAGGGATTTAATGGCATAAAAATAAATAAATAAATAAAATAAATAAATAAATAATAAATGATGATGTCATCAAGGACTTTTTCAGAAAATAAAATACTTTATTTTCTAAAGAATTTTTTAGGTGTCTAAATTTTGCCCCTCTTTGACATAGTGTTGAAACAACACTATTTCAAAGAAGTTTAGATATAAACGACATGGAGATGACTTTATGGAGCAACATAGTTGTCGTAGTCTCAGGTAGAAGAGAGAGAATGGACTACATGATTCCCTCTCAAGAAGGCGATGGGGAGAGAAAATGAGGCTTGACTATTTCTTGAAAAATACAAGAATCTGGGATTAGCAAGGAGACTCGGATTAGCAAAGAGAAGGGGCTGAATTAGCTCAAACTCACACTACAGGAGAATGAGAAAGGGAGAATCAGATGCACAAGAGGAAGCAGGCTTAAGACTTTAGGGGAGATGGAGGATGAAGGAGTGGAGCACCATAGAAAGGAATCCAGGATAAGGGAAGGGGTGATGGGATGAGATAAAGCTGAGGCAACAGGATTTCAAAGAGTCAGATTGATGGAAGATGGGTGTCAAAGATCCCTAGGACTAGGATTGTGGATCTCGAAAGATGAGGCTTGGTGGATTGATTTGATGGGTGGATCCCTAAGACTAGGATTATGGATCCCTAAAGCTAAGAGTGATGATTGATTTTGAGAGATACGGTTGCACAAGCTAGGGTAGGAGAGATGGATGCTGGATATGGATGGGGGATAATAGAGATGAAGGGAATCCATTGAAGCTTTTTGAGTGGGGGGATACTTCAGAGAGAAGTACCACCATGTAATTGAGCACTAGATTTTCTATAGGACTGTTGGTTAATTGCCAAGGTTACCAAGAACATCAAGGCCATGTCACCAACCATCCAGAGGATTGACAGACTGACTCAAAACAAACACACAAGAATTGCCCCAGCATTACACATGAAACCCAAAGGAAATAACGTGGAACTGACACTAGGTAACCCACAAGCAAAAAAGAAACAAATGAAAGACTTGATCAAAACTGTATGCTCAGAGTGCCCCATTCATAGAATACCATGATATGGAAGATCGTGGCAACCTTGAGGAGGGAACAAAAAGATTGATTGGAAAAGATACTTCAAGACCCAAAAGGGAAGATTCCAAATCAAAAGAAAGCAAAAATCCAAAAGAGAACCATTTGATAATGAGATGGGTAGGATGAAGTACTAATAGACCAAGATCAGACATGAGGAAAGCTATATTCTGCAAGGATCTATCGAAGAGCACCTAAGTTGGAAGATTTGGATGAGTGATGCACCTGGCAAGCTGAACAGAGAAGGATAACACTTTGATGATAGGAGATCTAGCTAAAGGATGCATTGGAATAGCTAACCAAGATTTGTGTGATGTGTGCAAGATGCTGATCAAGGATGAACTAACATGAAAGCTAGATAGAGACAATGGTACTAAGCTAAAGAGGATGTACAAGCTGATGGAACAAGATATGGTACAAATGTAAAAGTTGTTTTGGAAAATATTGGATATAAAAGCTATGATACAAGCGTTAGATACAAGATTACTTACAAGTTGTACAGGAGCTCCAGATGATAAGATAGCGGGATGGCTCAAGTTGGTGCAAGATGCAGAAGCTAAGGATGAGTTGATAGCGGAAGATATGGATTTGGTAGGATGCATCCAATGATGATGATAAATGTGCGACCAAGGATGGGGACAATGCTAAGGTTGGTGGTAGCTGAGCTGATAGATGGCGCTAGAGTGAATGGCTAATGAGAGGATGATGTTGGATTTGCATGAGGATAGCCTAGAGTGAGATACCAATGACAAGGGAGGATGGACAAGACAAGATCTCCAAGGAATACAATGACCCTAGTTAGAAGATGACATGAAAAAGGAGGTCTTATAATGGATGTGATAGGATTGAAGCTAGGATGGAAAAGCTCAAGGCGCTAGGGAGATGGATGATAGCTGGGATGATGGGGTGAGGTTGTAGAAGATAAGTGGATGGTGATAGATAAAAGCTAGAGGATGAAAGATAGGTGGATAAATTGGAAGATGGAGCTGGATGGCAAGATGTGACCAAAAGCATGAGGATGATAGGCTAAGTTGGGGATGGCTAGATTATGTATGACACTTGTTTGCTTAGTTTTCATCATGGTACTTGTCCAAGGTGCTTGAATTGCCAAGTTTTTACCAATTGACACTTTATTTTTTTGACTTTTTGACTTTGGACTTAGCTGGAATGATTTTAGCTTTCTTCAGCTATTTTTGGCTTTTTTGGGATTTTCACTGGCTATTGGAATGTTCAATTTTGTTTCTAGCTATTGGTACATTGGATGTGTGATTTATGCAATAGATTCGGATTAGATGGGATTGATGGTAGGAGATGGAGGGATGAAAAGGCTGGAAAGGAGCATGAGATGGGGATGCTTGCAAGATCAACATTGGTACATGTTGGGACGGACATGAAAAGAGCATATGGGGGATAGATGGTAGATGTGAGCTTGATGGAGGATTTGTGGAAGCACACTTGGGGATATAGGCACCCAAGATGGAGTTAGGAGATGGGGGACACGAGTCACTGGATGGGGGATTAGCAATGGTGGATGCCATTATGCATTGGGTTTCAACTTTTTTCTTTGGGATCCACATGGTTTTGAATTTTCTTTTCATAGGCTTTTGCATTGTTTTGCATTCTTTGATTGGATTTTTCCTTTTTGGAGTATGTCTTTTAGAATAGACAAATGATTGCCTAGGATGTGGATTTTTAGCTTTATGCATTTTGAAGTTGGCATTCACATTGCTGTGGTAACCTTTCGGAAGATGGTTAGGAGAAGCTTTGTGAGATGAAGAGGATATGGAAGAGCATGTAGGGGGGTGATGATGGATGATGTGCCCTGATATGTGCCTTTGTTGATCTTGCATAGGAATGGAGGGAATATGATTTTTATGATGGCTGATAGGAGGATGGAGGATGGTAGATTTTGGGACATGGGGACCCAAAAAGGATTTAGCGGATGGAGGGGGGATGACAGAAGATTTCTTGCGGGAGTAATGGGAGGCTGGCATCGTGGGCCTAGAGATAGGCTTGGTTTGGGGATGGCATGTACCAACACTTTTAGATGGTGAGCCTTTGGATACATATCCAAGACCATGAAATCCTAGATTCTTTTGTTCAATAATAGGCTTTCTAATTCCTTTCTCTTGTGGTCCTAAATCTTGACCTTGATAATGCCATCGATTGAGCATTTGAACGAGATGAGGAAAAATTTTGCTTGTAGAAAATGGTAGAAGTGCTTTATTAGATGTACTGCAACGGGGAGAAACTGTTCTTAATTCTTCTGTTGAGAGAGGGCCACCATGGATGAATGTAAGTGAACCAAGAGGGTAGATTATAGATGGTGGAATAGCTTGGATAGGTGGTAAGATGGAAGCATGGAGCAGAGGAGATGTAGGATACAATCTAGATTTAGCTGATGGGATGAAAAGATATCCTGCAATAGAGGAGGTATGGCTTGAGGTTTTGGAGATGGAGGGGATGGTGACTGCACTATGGATGGAAGAAATGGTATGATGATATCTTCGTTTATGCTTTGGGGGATGTCAAAATTCTTTTGGGCAAGATCTTGATAGGATTGGATTGGAGTAGATGGTGCGATAAGAGGTGAAGGGATGGATTCTTCAAAGGCAGCGAATGGATAGATGGGAGATTCGGTAGTGGAGATGGGTGAGTAGAAGATGGATGCATAAGGGTCGTTACAGGAGATTTGGGAAATTCTTGGAGGTGATGTGGATAGGATTTGGATGGATTTTGATGCTTGTAGGAAGTGGAAGGATTTTAAGCAATTTGATGGATGGTATGGGGATGATAGCTATGAGAGATGGAGGTGATATTATAGATGGGGAAGCTTCATCACTGACTATTTCACATGGTTGGATTATATGACATGGCTTATTGACTATTGGAGGTGTCTTTTCTTGTATTTCCTCCAGGAGATTCCTAGGAGACTCGTGTGTCAGAGGTGGAGGTGGTGGATTGATATGAATAGTTGGTGTGATGGGGGTGGAAGATTGGAAGCTTGGTTGCTTGGGTGATGGAGGAGAAGTTGGGATATGAGATGGCATGACTAGATAGTTTGGAGGAATGCTTGGATTTGTGGGGATGGTTGGTGGAAGGCATCTAAGGCTCTCAAGATACCCGTCATACTCAACAAGATTTTCATCCTCATTAGAATAAGATGTAGTGGGAGAAAGGAAAATGTGACCAAACTCATCATGATAGGGTTGGGATTTCATGTTTTGATGATGAGTTGGATGGGGATGGGGTCTTCCATATGAATGAACATGGAAGCTCATGGTTGGATTTGGATTAAGCGTAGATTTTGGATTGGTTGATGAAATATTTCCTAGGGAGAGTCAAAGTTGCATGACAGACCTAAGGAGGATTGGCTAGGGATTTTTGGCTTTCATGTGGATGGAAGACTTCAAGGGTATGCCGTTAAAAAGTGAGAGTTTTGCTTTCCTATGTGTAGGATTGGTGGCTTTTGGTATCAACTTGAGGATAGACAAATGATCCTATGGGCATGACATGATATTGACCACTTGTGGATCCCAATCCTTAGCTTAAGGTGATGAGAGATGACAAGTGACAAGGCTAGATTACCCTAGACAAAGCTCTGTCAAAGGGATAACCTTGGGGAGATTGAGGGATTTGGATAGATTGATTGGATAGCAAACTCTGGCAGAGTAAGAACAATTCTTTAAAGGCTTGGGTGATTTTAGATTGGGTTACTAGCTGGCTGGGGGGGATGATTTGGATGGACGTTGGATTTGGGATTGTTCTAAAGCAAAGAACTAGATAGATTCAGTTGCGGTGGGGGAGCTTGGATGATTTTCTAATGAGGCAGTGACTAGGCTAAGTATGCCTTGAGCTGGGAGATTTTTTCTTTTCTAGGATTTTGACCAAAGTTGGAAAACATTCATTCAAAATCTATGAACAAACAAGCAGACAAAATTTTGGAGCAAGCACATCAAACACACCAACATCCTAGGAAGCTTTCTACAAGGATGAAATTTGGTTTAGCTAGGGAGTCCTCGATATACGCAAGGTACGTGAGGCCCAAATCTGTAGATGAAATTGAAAAGATGTCACATAGCTGAGAGGAGCAGTAACCCACTTCTCCTCTTTCACTTCTCAAGGGTCTAAATTTCCTTGAGGCTTAGCCCAAGTGACAAAATTTTGATCCCAAGAGAGGTGTCTTTGGATTCACCTCCTGATCTTTATACTCTGCCAGAATGCTGGAGTTGAGGTCATCCCAAAGGGTGATGAAATCCCTGAGAAAGCCTCCTAAAACTTAAACAATATTTTGGATACTAATCTTATGCACCTAAGATGGCCTCGAAAGATGACAAGGGGAGAGAAGACTTGGATGATCTTGGGCTAAAAGACAGAGTTCTTTTCCAACTGATGCTTAAGTTTTCTGATCTAGACTTTTTGAAAACACACATGATTAATATGCAAAGGTTCAATTCTAATTTGAAATGCACCAAAAAAAGAGAAGTTATTGAAGAATGAATACATAAAGGAGAGTTATGGTCAACAAGAAAGTAAACCCACGTGCCCAGAGGTCCTCCACATCAAGTATTGATTAATTTCCTTTAAGGAATTCAAGAGTTGGTGTTTGTTCATTTTAAGGCCAAAAAAATGATGTGTGTAAAGCTTGATTTCAAGTGCGCACCTAGAGGCCCTCCATGTCAATATTTGTTCAATTTTTATGCCCAAATGAAGTGTTTGTGAGACTAATGTGCATTCAAGAAATTTTCTATCTTAGAAAAACCAATAAAAACTCAAGTGAGTGGAGTTTGATTTTTGTGGGGCATTTAACACCTTCTTAGGTAGAACCATCCCCATATATGGCGCTGATATTGCAACCAATGGTTAGAATGATGGGTGATTAAAGAGGGTGAGTCCAAAAACAAACTCACTCAAAGTGTCTTTATTTGTTTTTATAACTTAGAAAGTTTCTAAAAAGTGGATTCTTTTTATGCCCCAAAAGATGAAGTGTGATGTATGATAATGATTATTGGATCTGTGGCATTCAAGATTGGATTTGTTATGTATTCCAATGAAAAAAAAACAAAATTGATTTTAATCCATGGCACTCAAGAGTGATTTTAGCAACATGCATTCAAAGACGAGTGTTTAAACATTCAAGTTCTTTCCTTCGAGCATTCAAGATTGAGATTTTGCGTGTTGTTTTAAGAACTTTGAAGTGCTTTGTTTTAACCTTAAATCATTCAAGATTGAGTTTGTTTGAACTGAAATTCAAAGAGGAAGGAATAGGGATGCTTTTCTTTCCAATTTAGATCATTCAAGATTGTTTTTTACTCAAAAAAAATGACTCTTTGGACTTTGGTTTTCATTCAAGATTTTGTGTTCTAGTTTGCATGTTTTAAGCCCAAAAATGATATTCCTAATTTTTTTTGATGCATGAAAAGCCTAAGAAACATTCAAGATTTTGCAACACGACATTTGTTTAGAAAAAATAACAAAGCTTTTATGACAATTTTGGCAACCATTTAGGACTCTTAGTTTTCATGAGATTTTAAAAGAACTTTAAAATATTTGTAAATGAAGTTCATTTTATCCCTGATTGATGCTTTTAGTTTGATTTAGATTTTTGTGTGCACTTAGTGTTGATTTTGAACCTTTTGAAATGGAAACTTGAAGTTATTTTTAAGTTTCCAAAAATGAAGTGTTCCTAACTTTGCATGAATGCATCTAAAACATTGATGTTGCAAGGATGCAAATGATTGGATTGATTTAGTTTCATTTTTAAAATATTTTTTTGCAAATTTTTAGTTTTTTAATGGATTTAAGTATGATTTGGGGGTTCATTTTAAGCACTAAAACAATGTGTGTATGATTTTGCTCTCTTAAAAAAAAATTGGCCAAGATCCCACAAGAAGAAGAAGAAGTAGACGGAATAGAAGAAGAATATAGACAAGAAGAGGAAGTAGAAGTCCAAGTGCTCCATCCACCTATAAGCTTGAAAATTTTGAAAACACTCTAAATCCCATTAGAATGTTTGCAAAGAACTCTTGCTTCATCCTCTTCTTGCTTCTTTGGACCTACAAAATCTAATTAAATGCCCCTACCAATCAGCAAAATATGAAAATTAGCCAAAGTTAGTACAAAACATACAATTTTGACTACAAATGATAACAAGCATGACCCATATGAGGTCCCACCAGGCATGCCAGAATGTATACGAGGATTAGTAATGCAAAGAACACTAAATATCAAATCAAAAAGTATTCACAAAACTAAATAAACATAACTTCAAGATAGACTAAGACGAGCTCTCAATTGAGAATATGAGCCATTAATGGGCTCTCTCAATGAGAAGCTCTCTTTTTGAGTAGCTTTGTCTAATTAGATAGGATGTATGCTCGATTCTCCAAAGGCTTCAATGGTGTTCTTGATGGATTTTGGCTTGGGTGAATGGATTTGATGTAAAATGGCTTCTCAAAAATGGCATTATGGCTTTACTTCATGATCAAAATGGCATTACTTTGTTACTATGGGTGATTGTGTTAAAATAGCTTGGGAGAGGATTCCTTAAATAGGCAAAGGGCTTGAGGGATCAAGGGCTAGGATGCAAGGATGGGAGAAAGCTTATGGAAGGTTTAGATTGAATGAGAGGAGAGCACCTAGATTGTGCTTCCTTACAACCAATCAGGGAGTGACACATGTCACAGGGTCCTTGGTTAGAGCAAGAGGGGTTGAGTGGTCAACAAAAGAGGCTCACAGCTCATAAAGACTCTCATAATGGCTTGTAAGAGCAATGAATGAGCTTGTAAGAGTCATTTATGGCTTTGTGGACTTCATAAAGTTTTATGGTTGGGATATTTGTGAGAGAGTTGAGATATTTTGACCTAGGTTGGATTAAGAAAGTCTTAAGCTTGACTTAGGAATGTGCAAATGATTAAGGCTTAGATTAGGCTTGGGTTAAGATTAGATTAGGCTTGTTAGAGATGGGTAAGTGGATGGAATTTAATGAGGGTGGGTGAAGGAGGAGATATTTTTTGGCTTTGGCTTGGGTTAGCAAGTCTTAACCCATATTTAGGGAATGTGACAAAGTTGGGGGAGGGGGGGGTTAGGATTAGGGTCAAAGATAAGGATTGACATCTTCTAGAAGAGTCTAGGCTTTGGATGAGGATGAAGACTTTCTAGAAGAGTCTAGAACTTCCTAAGATGAGGATAAATAAGGTTTTTTGGAAATAAATAAAGTTTTATTTATTTCAAGGGTTTCAGTTGAGGAGATATTTATTAAAATATTTTTAATAAACATGAGGATTAATATTTAATCTTAATTAAATATTTTGAGTTGGGATTAGGGGTAGGAAATGATGGGATTAGCCTTTAATCAAAATTAAAGAAGGATTCAAATATTTTGGAAGAGGTTAGTGGTCTTAAGGAAATTGGCCAAGTTTTGGGTAAAAAATAAATAAATAATTTATTTTGTGATTTTTGGTCAATTTATTACTTAAATAATTAATAAATAAGGAATTAATGTTTAAATAAGATTTAAACATTTTTGGGAGGGATTCCTTAATTAAATATTTTTAATTAAGATAAAGGGATTTAACGACATAAAAATAAATAAATAAATAAAATAAATAATTAATTAATTAATGATGATGTCATCAGAGACTTTTTTCAGAAAATAAATATACTTTATTTTCTAAAGGATTTTTTAGGTGTCTACAATCAAAACCCTCAAGGAACAAATGATCGTTCAAAGTGTCTCCAAGATTATCAGAGGTGTTATCACATTTTTTTTTAGGGTGTGCAAAATAATAATCTATGTCACACTGAGAAATTTTAATTTGCATATGTTGTCTGAAGAAAATATTAAAAATAAAATGAATATTAATTGCTAGAATATTTCTCTATTTATTATCTATTCATTTAGTTGAGCCTCCTAGATGGAGTATGGTGAACATTCCATGGGAATTTTTTGAAGTGACCTACACAAGCTCTTAGGATTGCTACTCAAGGAGAAGTGATAGAAAATTTGAAATCAAGAGATGGAACATTGTATTGAACATAAAGATGTGTATATATAATTTCCACATAGAAAAAGAAAGTATGTTCAAAAAATGTTTGGACCTCATTTTCTATTGAAAACATTTTAATAATGTTCATGTTCTAACATTCATCCAATATAACTATTTAAGGATTCTAACTTCAAATTTTACTGGATGTCCTCAAAATGAAAACTTTAAACATGCTATCTAATTGCTAGTGAAGATCAGGCTAAAAGTAAAACATATCAATTTTTTTTTTTTTACAATATAAATGATGTTTCCTTCACTTCAAATTAGTCTATTTCTTATCATACATTTTCTTATTTTTATATGGTATGCAACACGAGTTAAATTTGCAGGAAAATAAAATGAATAATATCATAATTTTATGAAGGAAAAATGTCTTCTACAAGGTTCTTTTGGTAGTTGGTAGATTTTAGACGAGTGTGATGTAATTTTACATTTTCGCAAGGGACTATCAAACAAAACTAGCTGCAAAATCTCTTAGACCAAGGTTTGAACTTGTGCTTGACAAAATAAAGGTATTAGATGATCCTCATTTTCTCTTCTGAGATGTCTGGTCTTTGAATGAGTATAAGTGAATTAAAACCAAATAGAGACTAATATATTTTCTATCAGGCTATGACAAAGTACTTGATTAGGGTGTCATTTGGAACAAGACTTCTTGCTTCAATCGCTATTGTTTACACAACAATCATTGTTATTTTATCTAGTATAAGGTATTTTCCCATATTTATCTTCTACCTTTGAAGCTATAACTTGTTTTATAGATTAAGTTGTGTACAATTTGATGGTTAGTAAACTACATTTTTCTATTATAGCTTACAATTTATATGTTTTATTGTTAGTGTATATGAAAAATATGTATATGTAACTCCATACCTAATGTGGGGAATGATGTTGTAATCACTTAGGGAGTTTAAATTGATAGAAAGTTTTTTCTTTTTGAATAGGTTAATAAAATAAAATTATATATATGAAAAAAGCATGAATGACCTAATATTTATTTTGAAAATATTCTAAACTTGGTTAGATCTTGATAGCAAGAATGACAATTGTGGGAGATGAGGGAGTTCCTATAATAATACTAGATTAGCTAGGTCATAAAATACAAGATTTAATATTTTTATCAGCCCAACTGACTTATTCTAGTAATTTGTTTGAAAAATGTTGCTTATTGAATGTTATTTTCATATCATACTTTTGAGTTTTTATTCTTATTGAATACACACATGGTGTTCCTTTAGAAGGAGAGTTGCAAAGCACATAAAATTTATGAAATCTTGTTTTTACTCATAGAAATGCATGCGAACTAAATGATGGTATTGGGTGAGTGATTAGAGAAACTAGGGCACGACAGTAAGGTTTTATGATTTTTTTCGCAAAAAATTGAGATTGCTTTGATCCTAGTTCAAAATTTGTTTGTTGGGCTCTTATGGCTGTGGGTGAGGTCTCTAGGAGTCTCATTCTTGTTGGAGCCTCCGATTGTGATGGATCTTCTCTCGGGGTGAGGTCACAGGAGAAGAAACCATTTTATGTTAGTGGGTGCTTGAAGTTAAATAAAGTTAATGAGTGCTTTCTATGTAGTTAGGATCGACCTGTATTGCTTATCCCTCTAAAAGCAATAATGAAAGATGTGGACTATTTGGCCACACATGCATTAATATGCAAGTTTCTTGGTATCTAGATTTCCCTATTGGTTTTGGAAGCCTAGATTTTCTATTCATGGTAGGTCAAAGGTGATATGGATATTATGTTGGCTGGTAATAGCTACTTTTTAGTGAATTTCTCCTGTATGTCATATCAGAACTCGATCTTTGAGGGAGGCCCATATTGTTATGATAGTGTAGGTCTTTTTGTCAAACCCTGGCATATGAGATTCAATTCTGCTGAGGATCTTCCTTCAAGGGTTCCTATTTGGGTCAACCTACCATAAATTGCTTTGGAGTTTTGGCACAAGGATATCTTGTGATAGATTATTGTTGTGCTTGGGAAATTGACTTCTATAGCATATTAATCACTGGACAAAAAGTTTATTTCTTATGCTCGTATTTTTGTTTAAATTGATTCATATAATCCTTTGCTAGATTCTTTAGAAATTTTCCTAGGCTCTTCTTCTTGAATCCAATAGCTAGACTATGAATCTATTCCCTTCCATTGCCACATTTGTCATGCATATGGTCATTTACAGTGCTAATGCCCTCAAGCCTCCAAAGGCAATGGTACCCCTGGTGGGTTCTCTAGCCCAAGGATGGCCAATGATGGTAAGGGGAATTTTCAAACAACTAGTACTAGAAAAAGAAATGTTTAGACTGCTAATACTAGTAAAGGGAAAGCTCAAATGAATACTTCAAGTTAGGGGCAAGGGCCATCCAATACTATTGGTCTTGATAAGGATGGTTTTATTTGGTGTCAAAATCGTACTAAGGGCCAGGGTCAAAAGTGATCTCATCTAGATCGACAAGTGGACTCAGGGTTCAATTATTTTGAGGTTCTTGACAACAAGCTCATAGAAGAAGGCATTCCTATAGAGGCTCAGTATGGGGCTACTGGCTTAGAGGGGAGGAGTTCTATTCTTAGTGGCAACTAGGATGTTGTAGTTTAGCAGATGTCAAAGACTTTTATTGGCCTTGAGTTTGGTGCCCTTATGGTTTCTCTTGAACCACAATAAAAGGATGTTCTTTTGGCAGATTTGGTTAAATATGTGTTTACCTCTGGTTAAAGAAAGGGATCTTCTCTTTCTTTGGGCCTGATGCAAAGACCATTTAAGAAAGTCTCTTTTTCTACTCCCTCAACAGTTAGCCAAAAGTAGGATCAAGAAAAAATTAAACTTACAAGAGATTTACTAGTACATTCTGGGGTTGTCAGGACCTTGGACGATCATTTTCCCCACTCTACTCAATGATTATTCTCTCATGGAATGTGAGGAGGTTAAATAACATCCCTAGACAAAAAGATATTCAAGAGCTAGTGGTTGATCATTCTCTGGATATCCTTTGTATCTAGGAGACCAAGTTTTCAGTGGACTCCATGTTTAGTTGTGCTCCTAAAATTTGGTTTCTAGGCCAATGTCAATATGTTGGTGCTTTGGGGAGCTCTGGTGATCTTGTCATTTTTTGGGATCCTAGGAAAGTAACACCATTTTACTGGGTCTCTTGCTTCTTGGCTCTCTCAATGGTTGCATCCTCTCTAGAAACTGGAGAGATGATTCTTGTTACTAATATGTATGCTCCTTTTGATCTCCATAGCAAGCTCAAGCTCTGGGAACATATTAGGTATTTTAGAATCTATCATCCTTTCTTGCCTTGGGATTGTGGCTAGAGATTTCAACTCTATTCTTAGTCTAGAGGAGAAGAGGGGCGGGTTAGCTCACTTGGGTCCTTCTGAGCTTCTTCGACAAAATATTTATATTTTACATCTCTTTGATGTCAAACCTTTTAATAGGCTCTTTACTGGAATAATCAAAGGGTTGGAAATGATGCCATCTCAGAATGCTTGGACAGGTTCCTTGTTTCTTACTTTTGGAATTGTGGCTCTCTTTCTGTCTCTTCTGAAATTCTTGATTGGAGAGGTTTTGACCACAAGCCTATCAAGCTCATAGCTAGTTATGTTGCTATCCCCAAGAAGCCTCCCTTTAAGTTCTAGCTGATGTGGCTTCGAGACTCTTCTCTCCATGACTTAATGGCTCACTGGTGGAGACACGAAGGCCCTGCCTATGGCACTACTATGTTCTCCTTCTCTAAAAAGCTTTAGTATGTTAAAAGGAAGTTGAAGCATTGGAACAAGAATTGTTTTGGTAATCTCCACATTATGAAGAAGAGGGCTCAAGATCATCTTGATGTTATTTCTAGGCAGATTTGGGAGGATTTTCTGAAGCTCTTGGTATAGCAGAATCCTGAGCTTTTGCTGATTTAGCTGAGTGGGATATTAGAGAAGAAATTTATTGGAAACATAAGGCTTGGGTTGACTAGCTTTAGGAAGGGGACAAGAACAGAACATTTTTCCATAAATCTATGAAGACTCAACATAATAGGAGTTACATTTCTTCTCTTGTTACTTCTGATGGGATGTGTTTGACCTCCTCTCAAGCTATATCCAGGTAAGCTATTCAATTTTACTTTGGTCTCTTTTTAGATGATTTACCTCTAGCAGTGATTGAGGAGAATACAATCTTGTCTTCTATTCCCTCTATTGTGACTAGGGAGATGAATGACTCTCTTATGTAGAAAATTTGTATGTTTGACTTGGAGGGGGTGGTCTTCAGCTTGTAGAAAGGAAAAGCTCTAGGTCTTGATGGCTTCCCTATTGAATTCTTTCAAGAATTTTGGGATATTATCAAGAATGACCTTTTGGATGTGGTTTAGGAGTCCTATATCAACAAAGAAATTCTCTAAGCCTTGAATGCTACTTTCTTAGTCCTATTCCGAAGAAGGAAGAGGCTAATTAGCTAGACTTCTTTAGGCCCATTGCTCTTTGTAATGTGGTCTATAAAATCATTACTAAGCTTCTAGCATAGAGGCTTAAAGTTTGGCTTCCCATGGTTATCTCTAAGTAACAAGGGAATTTTATGGATGGAAAACAAAATTTGGATGGAGTTTTTATTGCTTTTGAAGCTATTCACTCTACGTGAACTTCTAGGGAATGCACCATGTTCATTAAGCTTGATATGGTTAAGTTTTATGATAGAGTCAATTGGGGTTTCTTGTGGAAAGTTCTTTTGGCTTTTGGCTTCAGTCAGGAATGGGTTAGATGGGTTTTGAGCTGTGTTACTACTCCTTCCTTCTTGGTCCTTCTTAATGGTGAACCATTAGATCTTTTTGTTTCTTCTAGAGGTCTTTTCTAGTTAGATCCCCTCTCTCCTTATTTGTTTATCATTATGGATGAGGGACTTGGTAGACTTATCAAGTTTTATGTTTCCCAAAATTTGATTTAAGGATGGCAATGGGGAAATAGTTTGCGCACTCTTTTCCACCTCCAATTTGTTGATGATATGACCCTTGCTGGGAGAGCTAAAATTTAGGAAGCTAAAGCCTTTTGACTTACCATGGATACTTATTTGGCTGCCTCTAGGAAGTAAATTAATGACCACAAGTCCTCTATTTTTTTCTTCAACACTCATGAGCTTATCTAGCAGAGGATTGCTAATATCCTGAGATTTTAGATTGAGTCTCTCCCTCTGACTTACTTGGGGGTCCCTATTGGAGTGGGAAGATAGCCCAAGATTTTTTGCCAAAGCTTGTTGGACAAACTTTGACAAAAAGTCAATCATTAGACTCATAGGTGGCTCTCTACTATTGACAAGGTGACACTCCTACAATCTATGATTCAGGCCATTCCCATATAAAAAAGCATGGTTCAAGCTGCCTCAGTGTATTTTCTTAAGGAATTTGATCCTCTCTCTCACCAATTTCTTTGGAGTGGAAATTTTCAAAATACCAAATGGAGCCTCATCAATTGGGATACCATTTGCAGGCCAAAAAAGGAAGGAGGCCTCACCCTTCATTCTACTATCTTGTGTAGTCAAGCTCTTGCTACCAAGCTCTATTGGCGCTGGTATTCTAGTTAGTCTCAGCTTTGGGCCCATATCCTATCACACAAGTATTTACCTAGTGTTGAACCTTTAGATATTTCCAAGTTTTATCTTGAGGGAAGAGGCTCTATGGTGTGGAATAGCCTCAATATTGGTGCTCACCTAGAGAAGAGAAGTTTATTTTAGATCTATAACAGAGGCACTTAGGCTTTATTTTGGAGTGATTCTTGGAATGGGCATCCTCCTCTCTTATCCTCTCATGCACTCTTGTAGTCTCTTTCTAATTTTTTCCTTTCTACTAGATGGAATAAGGTGGCTCATTATAAGGAGGCTTATAACCTAGGCCTTCTTGTGGATTACAGATGGAAAAATTCTTCTGATTTTCCACCAGGTGGCTCTCTGGGGAATCGATTGGAACTATCTTAGATATTGGCTTCTAGGGAGTGCAAATCTTTGTAGGAACCTAATGTTTTGGATTGGGGAGGTGCTTCTTCTAGAAAGTATTCTATTTTTTCAGGGTACCTTGCATTGATGAAGCAACTTTTTGGTGAGGTGGAGGTCTCTTGGTGGAAGAAAGTATGGAATAGTTTTTCATGGCCTAAGTGCAACTTTTTCCTCTAGATTCTAGTTTACAATCATTGTCTTACTTGGGAGAATCTCTACAAGCGAGGCTTCCAGGGGCCTTCCATATGTTTTTTATGCCATAATAGTGAAGAGACTATTTCTCACCTTTTTTCCAGTGCCCCTTTGCTAAATGGATTTGTCACTTCTAGTGAAATGTGTGGGGATGTACGTGTTGGCATTTTCCCTCTTTGTCTGAATTCTTGGACCATTTGGGGCATCCTCCTTCCAATAGTTCTTTTCTTTAGGTTTCTTGGAATTTTGGCCCTTCCCTTATTCTATGGCATGTTTGGCTTGAGAGGAATAGGAGGATCTTTCATGATGTGCAGTTTGAGATCACACACCTATGGGGGAAAATTGCTAATTCTCTTCATAAAACACTCCTATCTAAATGTGACATTGGTGGAGGTTTAAATCCTAGAGATGTTGGTATTTACTCATGCCTTTCCTTTCCTCTTTAGGGTAGCACTCCCTTGAGCTAGACAACAATCTCAGCATGCTAATAATGAGGGGCATTGGTCTCCTCCCAAGGCCAAAATTCTTAAAATCAACACTGATGGTTCTTCTCAGGGAAATCCTGCTCTGGTTGGTATTGGGGGAGTTGCGCATGATAGTTCTGGTGATATTTAGTTTCTATTTTCTATATACAAGGGTTACAAGACTAATAACCTCATGGAAGCCCTGGTTATCTTGGTTGTAGTGGAACAATGCTATCAATGTGGCTGGAAAAGAATTATCTATGAGACTGACTTGGAGGTGGTTGTGAATTTATTGAATAGAAGGAACCTTATGCATGTGGATTGGCATTTGGCTTTGGTTATTCAGTAGATCACTCAATTATACAATTCTCTAGATTTTTTGTCTTTTATGCATATCCCTCATGAGTGAAATGGTGTGGCTAATTGTTTGGCAAAATGGGCTTCTAAGCATGGGCTGGCTTGGAAAATTATTGATCATAGGATGCTTCCCCTTGATTTATCTTAGATGCCGATTTAAATAGTGGACTAGGATAAAGCTCTATAGTTCTCATTATTTATTGTGTTGTTCTACTCTTTTTGGTATTCAATAAATTTTTTACCCCTCTTCTAGCAGAAAAAAAAACTGAAATGCATGCACAAAATTGCAATATTACATTCAAGGAACCCAATATATTTTTTAATTAGAACATCGAAATGGTGTACAATGATTCTACCAAGAGAAAACTTGAAGTGTATTTCTATAGATGGAGGAAAAATTGAGATATACAGATATTTTGGCTTCCAAAAGTCTACTGAAAAAAGTATAATAAACTAATAATGAAAACGGGTTGCAAAAAAGTAGTTAAAGTAGTTGCAATTTTGTCATTTCTATAAGTAATAAGTAAAGGAAGCTGAAATTTGTATTGCATTAGAGATAAAAAAATCTTAATATATCTCAACCTATATCTTCAACTTCTTGATTGGTAAACATGTGTTATTGACTAGTACTTCTGTGAGATTTTGTAGGGTCATCATCTACACTCTGTGATGTCTCAATATCATCCATTCATCTACACTGTGTGATGTATTGATGTCAGCCATGTTGTAAAATCTAAGAAAATTTCAGCATTATTTTTGTATTTTTTTTCAAAGATGAATTTTTTTTTTGTTTCTCATCTCATGGAAACAAACTACTAGAGTTGAACATTGTTCAAAAAACAATTAAAATAAGATACACTAATGTCAGGCTTCATCCAAATTTTGAATGCCCAGTATCTCACTATATCTCATGAGTCTTAGCATGTTCTCAAAATAAGGGGTTTTCTAGAGTGGAACTTGATAAAAAGGTTAGAAGAATTTGTATCATAAATCCAAGAATCTTTCTAATTCATTTGATGGTAACCATAATATCAACACTAGCATTTAGGATTGACTTGGTAAACTAGAATTAAAAAAAAAAATTAGTTGGGACATAAATAAAGAAAAAATTGGGAAATTAAATTAACAATAAAATGTACATAAAAATAGGGAAAACATATTTCTCTTTTCATCTGGGAAAAGCTCAATGATATTTTTAATGCCTCTTAACATTAGGAATTGAGGTGATAACCTCTAATGGTGTTGAGAGGCAACACCTTCTCATGGTATTCTTCATGTTGCCTATGATTTTTTTTATATTGTTGAAATAGTGGCTCTATTTGATGGCTAAATGGATATTATGAATGAAATCCTAGAATTTGATTCTTCTTTTATATTTGGTGGATGCTGGCCTTAAGTGCAACATTTGTTGCTATTGCATGATCTTTATCAAATAGGAATGGTAAAGAATATGAAATCCTGATATCGTTTTCACTTGCTAGGATATATAGAAAAGCCATATACTTGTTATAGACAAGAGAAATACATCCATTCGTAGAAGATGAAAATGTTTTTCATATATATGGATGATATTTCTATTAGTAGGCTACTTGAAGAAAACATCCTCTATAGCTTCCTTGCTTGGGAAAGAGGTGAATTCAAGCAATCCACTCCCATGCAACATAATAGGACTAGTTTAATCCTTGTTCAAAATTTTGATGGCCAACATGGTACCTCCTATTTTAGCTTACAAATAGATTTATTCTTTCCCTTAATAAAAGAAGGTATAGAATATAAATGTAAAGAATCCCTTGAGAAAAGTAATAATAGAAGTGAAGTTTCCAAACTCTCTCTCTCTCTCTCTCTCTCTCTCTCTCTCTCTCTCTCTCTCTCTCTCTCTCTCTCTCTCTCTCTCTCTCTCTCTCTCTCTCTCTCTCTCTCTCTCAAAATTTTGCAATTGTAATTCCCAACTCTTCAAGTTCTGGCTATAGCTTAGTTTCATTAATTGGGGTCCCTCAGGTTCTCGTCAAGCTTATTTCTGAACTTGTTTGAGGAATGTCCATTCTTTGAATCTTGAAGTAATGAACATACCACAACATATTAAGTGCACCCAATACTATCTATCAGTTAAAATGACACTGTAGTTGATAGGTGTTTGGGATGTGAAAGTTCAAAACCTAGGAATGCTCTAGTATTACTATCAATGATGATCACATTTTGATTATTTGTTAACAAAAACAAAACACTTTATTCTTTGGTAGAGTCATTTTCTCCTTTTTTTTCTATTCTATTAGTGAAGGAATAAGACATTTTTATGCTGAAACTATCTTCATTATCACTAGAATAATCTTTGTACTTTTATCCATTAAGTACTTACAATAGAACAAAATAGTGAATGAATTAAGATTGATGACTGAAACCAGACCACCTTTAGAAGAAACACATAGGCGAGAACCATTTGCAATAGAAAATGAACATATTGGATATTGATGAATGACAATAACAAAAACATATTGGAAAACCATTGTTCCCATTGTAGAACCTAAATTTGATTCACATCTTCACTAACAACCCAATAAGGCAATGACTTTTATCAACAAATTTGGCACCAAGTCTATAAAGTCTCATCATTCCTTGTTCATTAACCACAACCAAAATATCATAAATTGGACAAAACTCCACTAATGTTATTGAAGTATTTACCTCCAGGTAAAGTGAGATTTTATATCTTATTTCTATAGAATAAGAAGTCAAGAAAATAGTACTCAAGCAACCCAAACTATAATAGACCCATTTCCATGCTCAGTTATGTAAATCATCTCTACATTCTTACTCTTCTCTAATAATGATGACCCATGAATTCCACCATTGATAGGCCAGTTTCCACCCAAATGAAGATTAGAAGCTCCAATGATTTAAATGGTTTTTTGTAACTGAGGGAATATTTTATAACTATTTACATTATTCTGTATAAGCACAAGTGTTTCCTTAGTTCCACATGGTTCAATGAATATTTCTTATACAATAATTGACTAGGAACAAATGGAACACCTATATTCTTCAAGTAATGTGAAACCTTTGATATGCTAACTTTATCATATGCATGCAAATGGATTGGATTTGGTAAAATAAGAAGGGTGACATATTTTGTGTCTAATGCACTTCTAGCACTTTATAAAAGTATCATGTCTGCAAAAGATCCATGGAGCTCAATATCGAGGTGAGAAATGCAAGTCAAATTCATCATTGCATGAGACCATATGAGGCCCAATACTTCAAATTATTCCTCACTCAAATGAATATCCATGTGTCCAAGTATCAACAATTGGTAATCATTATAACTGTGTTGACATTTTGTCAAACAATTCATATTCATCCTCTACACTTGGCTTATTCCTTTTTAATTGTGAGATCCTCCTATTGCATCACACCTATTTATATATCCAAGGAATTAAAACATAAAACTATACAGGCTATTCCACCATTGATGCCAAAACATTCTCTGTCATCACTTCATTTACAATAGCCTTTTATTTTAAAGATTGACCTCAATGTTTTTATTTTCATTAGTTGTTAATGATCATATTAATTTCTAGAAAACTATGAGTGCAACAAGGAAATAAAGATGATTATGTTATAATAGTTTAAGATGGTTCAAAAAATGAAACACTGGGTTTTTTCTTTGAGATTCTTCAATGGTGAGTGCTAATCGAGTTCATAAGGCTAATACACAAGTCTTTTCATTTCTTATTAACTATGATGGAAGTAAGAGGAAAAAGACCACTTGTTCCTTCAATGTCAACCAATTGTATGAACTTTTGGGCTAGAACATTTCCTAACAAAGGAATATTTACATCTTCACATACTCTATTTTGATAGAAGTATATTGGAATTTGAGATTGTCAAATAACTTCTATTACTAGAGAAATTCAATCCCTGACATTGCTTTAGTTTGAGATGTTAACTAAATCAATGCTTTTCCTCAATGATTCACATTATATGTCCTTGACAATGCTTTAAGGTTTAGCACTATTTTGGTTCATTTGGAGATTCTAAGAGGGCCCAATATGTTGATCACCATGGACTTGAAGAAAAATCCACAACCACTCATGGTAACCCTATCGAGTTCACGATTGATTTGGGAATCCTTGAGTCATTGAACTTGTGAACTTGAAAATCAAGATGAACCTTGTGATAGCAACAAGAGCATGAAGAGTACTATTTCCTTCAATGCCTACTAATTGCATCAAATTCTAGGGTGGGACATTCCCTAAAAAAGGAATATTTACATCTTCGTATACTCTATTTTGATAGAAGTATATTGGAATTTGAGATTTTCAAATAACTTCTATTACTAGAGAAATTCAATCCTTGACATTGCTTTAGTTTGAGATGTTAACTAAATCAATGCTTTTTCTCAATGATTCACATTATATGTCATTGACAATGCTTTAAGGTTTAGCACTATTTTGGTTCATTTGGAGATTCTAAGAGGGCCCAATATGTTGATGACCATGGACTTGAAGAAAACTCCACAACCAATCATGGTAACCCTGTCGAGTTCACGATTGATTTGGGAATCCTTGAGTCATTGAACTTGTGAACTTGAAAATCAAGATGAACCTTGTGATAGCAACAAGAGCATGAAGAGTACTATTTCCTTCAATTCCTACTAATTGCATCAAATTCTAGGGTGGGACATTCCCTAAAAAAGGAATATTTACATCTTCACATACTCTATTCTAATAGAAGTATATTAAGAATGTCAAATGGTTGCTATTATTGAAGACATTCAACCCCTGATATGTCAAAACTTGTTTTTCAAGGCTTCTCCAGTATGGGATTTTAAATTGGAAAAGTGTGGGAAGAAATACTAAACCAACATAAAGATATGGTTCACATAAAGACATAAATTGCGGATGTTAGAGACTGCCTACTAGTTTATAATAATAGTAATCTATCAACACAATATCAATGACTTTGTCCTTTTAACAATGCTACTAAAAAATAATATCATTCTATTTTATAACTATCTCTAAAATAATAAGTAATGTTTTATGTGGTAAGAAAATTGTTTTTATAGTTATCCTAATTGGAGCAATAGAGAATTGTTGATGTCGAACCCTTTTTTAGGGGTTGCAGATATAGACATAGGAAGTCACCATATCACATGTTTAACATATCTAGTACTATTTCAAAAAGCACAAATAGAGATAATTAATAAATATATATTGATTTGTAATTTCTCTCTATAAAATCAACACTTTAAATATCAAATATGATCTTTAATACATATTGAAGATTTAAGAGACATCAATTAGTCTATCAACGTGATTCTCATATGCAATCTTTGTGATATTTCCCAAATTTTAATTAGTGCTTTCCATCTATTTCAACACTAGTCAAATCATATCCCAATATCATAATTCTAGTGATGTGACTAGAGTTGAAAGGAAATGCATTTATCTATGAGAACTACTCTATACTAGAATATTATTGTAGATCAAGGGCTATGAGAAGTGTACAATAACTTGCTATTTTTGTAATCTTAAAAATTTGAAAAAATATGCATGTCATGGAATTTTATGTGGTTAATTTCCATGAGTCAAGCCCATGATCTAGGTCACTAAGCCAGACCATTCTTGGTGGGTGAAGATGACCCTAGCTTGTGACTTGCTGACTCACATGACTCGCTAAGTTAGTGATGAGGGGATGACTTATAAAGTTTTAGTGTCTTATCTCAAACAAAATTTTGTAAAGTAAACATAAAAAACTTAATTTATTAACTATATCACAATAGAGAGTGTGCTTGGGGAGTTTTCCTTGCACCCCACGATAGTGTGACCTCTTGACTTTGCTGGGGTGTTCCCCCATGATGTGAAATCTATGGGAACTTCACAACCAGTATTCTAGGCTTCTTGATACATGTAATGGATCTCTTATATCATCATCCAACCATATTTGACATTCCTTACTCAATTTTGTAATGGGCTCCTACATAATACCAAAATTGCCTTCCTTAACCAATATGGTTTCTAGGTTCTGCTTTGCTTGAACTTGCTCCTTTCTTTGTAGGGTCTTACAAGAAGTTAAGTAAGGTTTATCCAACTTGATTTTGACCACAAATTATCAACTAAAGCAACCCCCAACTCCATTTCATACCTAATTTCTAAAACTGATTATTTACTCCTAGTAGCACTTGAATAATGTTTTTGGATTTTAATGCATAAAATTTCTTAACAACCTACCAATATAACCATAATTAAAGATACCCATTTGGCTGGTGCATAGGATTTAGGAGGTTTCACTTCCCAACCTTGTCCATACAAAAGAATCCCAAAAATGAAGGGTTTTGAGGATTTTAAAGTATTTCTTGGTTGTATGCACTAAAAGGTTTTGTAATACTCTTTAATGAATTGGTAGAAGATTCTATTTTCCATGTAATAAAATTTTAACATTTCTCTTTCACTTTCACAAGAAACCTTGTCAAAACCTTGCTCCTTACACATTTTCCAGGCACATTTCTTCATTGATTTCTAGCCAGATTCTTATTAAACCTACCTAGGGTCTACTAGAAAAATTCATAAACTAGTTTTCAATAACTCCAATATTTTTTATACTAAAGTAAAATAATTTTTCTCTTGTTTCCCAAAGTCTCATGAAGTTTCAACCATAGAAATAAGAGAATCATGCCATTTTTTGCAAACTATCCAGTTATACAACAAAATTGGTAGTAGTTTACAAATTAGAAGAAAATGTACAAAACTTAATGATAATTAACCAAATCTTGTACAAACACACTACTAAAAACTATATCTAACTCCTATTTACAATAAAATTTCTCCATCAATGATGAAAAATGTGAACAACAGGTTAGAATGCAACAAAATTGTAGGTAAATCTTGATTTTGAGATTTAGTTTTTCAAAATCTTGTCTCTTATCTATATAACTTTCCTTTAAAAGGCTTAAATATGACCTTTGAGATCATGGTAGTTGTTTATGTGGCATTTAGCAAAGAATCCTTGACACTGCCACAATCTATGAAAGAAAGAACAAAGAAGCCTCACAAAAATTAGTTATCTTCTTATTCATATGGTCAATATAGATTCTGCAAAGAATCTAATCTAGAATGATGATATTGAAAAGTACAGTCCTAATTTATTTTTGAAATATTTTACAAGTTTGAAAGCCAATGTAAGTGATAGTTTGTTAATTGAAACTATTTTTAGATTTCATTCATTCATTTTATTAATTTTGCATAATACATCAGATAGAGATTTGTAAGAATAGTATATCCACTTTCATTGAACTTGAAAACTAGCACTTAAATATCTCTCATAAATAACATGCTAGAATATCTCTGTTTATTTCTCTCTAGGTAGAAAGTATGGAACATATTAGAAAAAAAAAGTACTGTCAACAAAACTACACATACGATACTCTTTATAAGATTTAAAGCTGTATCCTTTCTTTTCAATAAATTACTTATCCAATTTTGAAAACTGTAATATTCCTTACAAGTAAAATTGCTACCAAACATCTTAGCTCTTGGTTATCTCATCTTTGATTTCCTACCAATGCTCCCCTCTCATTGTTACCTTATCCTCATTCTAAAATATCTGTCATCTTTTCATACTATATTTTTAGAGATATTATGTAGGTAGTTTGATAATGTTGGAATCCAATGGCTGATATTACCTATTGTCTAGATTGACAATTTCTTTTTATTGTACAAACATTTTACATCTCAACTCAAAGATCCACAATTCTATTGGTGTTAGAGAATCTACATGTTTTCCACACCCTAGCTTTCTTTTTGTAACATATTTTTACATTTTGTCAACTTAAAGGTCTTTTCAATGTTTCTTTTTCCTTTTTCATATTTGATGATTATGTAGGAAATCCAAATTTAACAAATTGATAAGTATTGAAATGAAGATACTTAAGCACAAGGAGAGCGCTAAGGTTCATCTGGTCATGAGATAATCTAAGACATTGAAAATCTATGCCAAGCATTGAAGTGTTTTTCTTGCAGTTCTGGCATCATGTCATTGTAGGAGCATGCTAGTAGTGATGAATCCTAGGTTTGACATGCACATCATTTCTCTAATGGAGAATTATAGAATGAACTCTTTTTTTTCTATTTGGGTTCTATGGAAAGTAACTAGTCCACCTGCCCACTTGCAATGAACTATTGAATGCTGAATTAGATGCTTATTTACTACTAGTCAATGATATTTGGCTGATCAATCTATTTAAGAAATATTGCTCATTTATCTTGCAATTCTTTTCAACTGAATCTAGTAGATTTTATAAGTTCATCATTGACCAATTTTTTTATTAAAAAAATCTATGTGATCAGATGTTTATATAGAGAACCCATATTAAAGGAGGACTAGAAGACAATGGGTTTTATTTTGAGAAAATATACTATGTGATTGATATTTTATGCATTAATGTCACAAACTAAAAGGTATAAAACTAATTTGAGAGACCAAAGGAAGAAGCGTGCAAGCAAGCCTAAGCTTCTTAGTCTAAATTAAATAGAAAACAAATATATAGTCTATATTCCATCGCAACCATGGAAAGTCCACAGGAAAGAGAAAAAAATGTATTCAGTTGATCCAAATGAAAGCTTAAATTCTATGAATGATGTCAAAGGTTGGATTGGATCTTTTAGCCATCTCTAAAATTTTCAACCAAGTATCACTTTATCATCAACTTTAATTACTACACTTAGTTATGCCAATGTTGAATCTATTCAGTGTAAATGCTATTCTTCACTTTCCCCGTTGATCCTTTTTCCTAGGTTGCCAACAACAGGCCCACTATGTTAGAAGGGGAAGAAGCAACATCATTGCCTAATACTACTTCATTAATAATGATAGGAGACTAACTGTCACTTGATTCTGCACATATTAGTTCCTTCCCTTTTTACTAAATATTACAAATATATGCAAATCATTTGTGCAAAAAGTTAAAAATTTTTACATGTGGAAGATCAACTATTTCCTTATACATGTTAGTTCCTTTGTATTTTATGGTTCTTAATGTATGTATATGGACACATTTGAGTTAGATACCCAATTCTTCTTTAGTTCCATGGACAAAATTGGTGAATTTCACCTAGAAGGTTTTTTTAGGAGGGTATACTATCCATTTTTATGTTTACATTTCTTTTCCTTTTATTTCTATTACATGTGTCTAGCTTTAGGATGTGGTAGCCACAATGTCTTCCCCTTCTTGTTATAATGCTTTGAGTCTAATATAATTTTTTGATTTAGTTTGTATGGAATGATTTTGATGTTATTAATAACGATTTAGTTCAAATGTTCTTGGTCCTCCTTTTGAGTAAGTTTTTGTTCAAAGCCAAGTAGCTAGTCCTAATTTGGATATGGGTTCAAGACTTAGATTGGTGGATTTGATCAAATCTTTTTAGGGTAGGTTGGGGTTCTCTTTGAGTTCATACTTACATTCAATAACAACCCTTATAATATGCATGTTCTAAGAAGACATCTATCAGATTTTCAAAGCCCAGGAATTTGTTAATTTTATTGTAGTTCTTGTTGACCCTAGGTAAACCATCATATCTTTTGTCCTCCCAACCATAGATGATAAGTTGTTATCATCACCCCTGAAAACACTACATATTCTGTACATCACAAAACTCATTTTCTATTAATGCAAGGATGAACTTGCATATATATGAATTTACATCTCTTAATAGACCTTTAGTCAACCTTGTAGTTTTGGTGCAAAGAATATGATTAGACCTATTAGTTACTAGTGACATTCATATAGGTCTTTCCCAATATTATAACTGCAAGTTACATGAATTTCTCAAATAAGGTCAAACCCAATTTAGGACTGAAATGATAAAGTTTTTTAGCAACATGGATAAGGCCAACAAACCTATTAGCCTTTAGATTTACTAGGTTGGCCCTAGAAGGGATTTGAGCTAGCTACACATCAACACTCCCTCTTAGCTAGGTAGGATTATTTCAATACTCGAGTTACATAGTGATATCCACCATGGCTACATCCATGAGTGGAAACTCTCATCACAAAAATGTGACAATGTTCACTTTGGCTACATCATGGAATTTCTTCCATGAAATCTACTATGCCTACTTGTAGAGGGTGGATCCACCTTACCTACATGTAGAGGGTGAAATGAGGGCTTTCACCTTAGACTTCTCCTAGAGAAGAATGTATCTCCATGATGCCTACTCATAGAGGATGGATCCACTATACCTACTTATAGAGGATGATACCTAGTCATAGAGTGTGGAATGAGGGTTTTCACATTAGGTTTCTCTCAAAGATGAATGCATTTACATCATGCCTACTTCTAGGGGGTGGATCCACCATGCCTACTCGCAAAAGGTGGATCCACCATGCTCACATGCTGAGGGTGGAGTGAGGGCTTTCACCTTAGACTTATCCTAGAATCTACAAGAAACCAATCTGAAATGCTCATCATAGAATCACTTAATGTGATCAAGAACCAAAAATAAGGTAAAAAAAATTATCATAGATTAGATTCATAGAAACAAGAAAATGCAAACCAATTATCTTGGGAAAATCCTTCTCAGCGAGGAAAAAAACCTAGCTCACTAGAAAATAGTTCCTTTATTGAATTTTGGAATACTTGATATAAAAAAGTTGATCTCGTGTAATTTTTTTAGTGATCAAAGATCACACAATAATCAGGATCACACCACAAAAATTACTTCTCAGAATATCAATATAGTTTTTGATTCACAATAAGGACATCGTAACAATTATATTCAAAGATACTCATATTAGAATAGAAATGAGCTCTCTGAGATATACCCAAGGCATGTGAGAAATAATAAATATTTCAATCACAAATTTAAACTCACAACCTAACCCTAAAAATTTTCTCAGTAACAACTATTACCGAGTGCCAAAAAATTTGCTCGATAACTTAAGAAACGGGGTGGCAGGAGAGTTTATCGAGTGTGCTCGATAAATGAAGGATAAACAACTCAGTAACCAAAGAAAAATAGGTGGCAAGAGAGTTTACCAAGTTAGCTCGATAAATGAAAGAATAAACAATTCGATATCCAAAGGATACTAAGTGAGCTCGGTAACCACTATAGGGAAGAGCTTGGTAGAAAAGGATACCGAGTGAACTCGGTAAACACTGTAGAGAGGAGCACGGTAGATGAAGGCACCGAGTGAACTCGGTAATGACTATAAAATTAAAACTCAAACTAAAGAGAAAACCGAGTGATACACTTCCAACATGAATGATTTCACCATTAAAACTAGAAACTCAAAGCTTGAAATATTTAACAATGAACTTATCAAATGCAATGAACAATGAAAGAGCAATAGATTCAAGTATGCTTACTTTATTTCTATTCAAATTTGATTCAAATTATTACAAATCTGGGAGCATTTGGCTTCAACCAGAAAACCCTAAAATAACCCTAAACTTTAAACTGATAAAATTTCAAACTTGTAGCTCTAATGGTTGCATACGATAATGCCTGGAGCAATCACTACTTCAATAGGACGAATGAAACAATACACTATGAACTATGAACTTAAAAAATGATAGGTAGAACCATGTGTAACTGCAGGCATGAAAATGATTCCTTTTGTCTCTGCAATGACTGATCTACTGATCACTTTTTCTCTCTACCTTCTCTGCTCTGCAACTTTTGATTTGCTCTTCTTCTCACTCTATCTACTATGTCAAATGAATGATAAAACATTCCTTTTGTCTTCAAAAAAATTATTTTCCCTCTCATTTCTAAATTTGAAAAAACTCACCCACTACATTTATGTTTTCTCTCTGTTCTGCTGGTCGTCAGATGGTAGGTGGGCATTTGGCTCCAGGGAGAAACAACTACTGCATTAAATATTCCAACAAGGCACCACTATCTCTTAGATAGATACTTGAATACACACTGTTGCTAATACAAAGTATAATAAAAATAGACTCTCAATGACCTCTTTTAATCTACTAAGCATATTTTGAAAAATCATGACACCATCTGAATATCATTGCCTACATAAATTAACTCCATGGCATATCAAAAAATTCTCTATGGTCAGAATGTAGAGCCCAATCAAATAGATTATACAAGTGCAAATGACTATGAAATATATCAAGGTGGAAGTTACAAACAAGAAATGCCAAACATAAATGATATGACATGATAGGAATGAACACTGATGATGGAAGAATAGAAATTGATGATCCTTGAAAATAATATAAATGCTGCTGGTATGGATGGTGAGCCTTGAAAATAATATAAATACCATTTCTATGGATGGTGACTGGTCACCAGAAGAAGAAGATAAGAGATGAAAAATATCAGATGAGCTGGAAGTCCAGTCATTTTCCTAGTTGGAGGGAGGTTCATACACTTAAGCTCCCAACACACATAAAAGATAGTAAAAAATCAAACATTTATGAAGAATAGAAATCGAGCAACCAGAATGAACGCACACGAGAGAAATTCTGAGAAGTGTTGAATGTAGATAAGCACTATCAGTATGGATTTGTTATTGCAGCTATAATATTCAAGAAAATTCACCTAAAAAAATAGTTAGTCTGAGGATGATCAATGCAAAAAACACCAAATGAGGTTTTCAAGTTTGTAGCACACCACCACTAATGAACAAAATATTGACTAGTCATTGATAAGAATGCATGAAGCCATCAAAAACTTCCCAAAAGAGCTTCTAAAATGAAGAACGACAAGGCCAAAATTGGAAACTTGGAAATATATTACAAATTAAAAAAATTTTGTTCACTCTGATCAATTCTACTAGTATAAAATGACATACAGAGGATGAAGGAAAATGTACAAAAATATTTGAGAAACTGTCAGTTGCAAACTTTCTATACAAATTTCTACAATGCCACAACACTAAAAAAGTAAACATGGTTACCAAATGCTTACTATGGAGGATAACGAAAAAATGACATGTGTTGTTTGACTAGCTAGAACAAATAAATATTTCACATTTACATTATTTGGGGTGCCATAAAATTTTGACAAAACACCGCTTTGAATAGTAATCCTAGATTCTAGCATATAAAGTAAACCTTTTGCTCATTGATTTTACTACCTTTATTTATGATTTATCCATTGATCAAACTACAAACTATCTGGAATATTGAGTCAATATAACATTTTCTCTAGTATTGTAGATTAGATGAAAAGGCTCAAAAATGTGATTAGTATAAACAAAAAAAAAGTTATGGACTTTTATATTTGTTTAATAATAGTAGTTTTGTAGATGAAATGACTCAAAAATATGATTAGGATAAACCAAAAAAAGTAAAATATAGTTTTAAAAAGTAAAATAAGTCCAATTCTATCTTGGTCGTGCTCATTGATTTTATAACTTTTATTTATCAATGACCATGTTGGAATACTTTAGACTAACTGGGGGGTGGTATTGAATTAGTTATCCAAGGTCCAGATGTATAAATAAAACTTTTCATAGCTTAGTGAACCCATAATTTACATTATTCATCATGCATGCATCAATAAAATTATGCAAACACTTAAAACTTATAGGTTACTATTAAATCAACTTGCAGAAATGTAAACATGAAACATAATAGACTCATCAACACACTTGACACAATGATTTACGTGGAAAGCCAATTTGGGAGAAACCATTAGTAACATGCTACTCTTTTCACTCTTCTAAAGTGATGTTCTATGAAAGGCCAACCCTGTTAAAAGTTACAATACACACTGTTAAATGTGACCCTGTTAAAGGATTTCAATCACCCTATTAGGAGTGAGCCTTGTTAGAGGATTTTAAACCATTTACTTGGAATATCACCTAGTTAAAGGATTTACAAATGACTATTAGGTCAACCTTAATCCAAAAAATTTACCCTAGACTGATACAATTGTTATAGAGTAATAGTACGGGTTTGATTTGATAACAACTTACAACTTTAGACACCTAAATTTGGTTACCTCGCTTTGGTAATCCAATTTAGCCATCTCTAAAGGCGTCATTAATTAAATGCTTATTTAATTAATCTTTCGCCATCCCCCTAGCCAATTAATTTAATTAATTGACTATAATCCTTATTGATAAATCAAATAACCATTATATATCATTTGTCCCCTTTCTCCTATTTATTAAATAAATATATTTATTAAATTAATCTCTATTTATTAAATAAACCTATTTAATGAATCAACCCTATTTATTAAATCAATACATTTGATAAATCTAAAGCCTCAAATCTAATAACCCCTAACCTATCCCTAATCCCCCATTTAGCCTAATCCACCCCATCCACCCATACTAACCTAGCTTAACCACTAACTTACCCACCCTCATTAATGTCATCCACTTGCCTATCTCTCACACCCTTAAGCTAATCCTAACCTAAGCCTAACCCATCTCCCTAATCATGTGCACAACCTTAAACAAGTTTAAGACTTTCCTAAGCCAAGTCAAGGTCTCCTCTCAAAATATCCCAACAAATATCCTCACCCATAAATCTTTATGCAACCATAAATATTTATGACCCTCAAATATCTCTTACAAGCTCCTTAAATGCTCTTACAAAGCACTTATGAAGGGCTTTTATGGGGATATTATCCCTTGTTGACTCATCCCTCCTCCTTTTTTCCTCCACTCACCCAGTGACACATGTCACTCTCTGATTGGATGAGAGAAAGCACAATCCATGTGCTTCTCCCTCATTCAATTTGAACCCTCCTTAATCCTTCCTCCATCTTGACCGTCGATCTTGCAACTCCTTAGCCTATAAATTGGATCTCCTCCCTTTGCAAAAGAACAAGAATCCATTTTAGCACCCTCATAATGCCATTTTGAAGCCAATTCACCATCCTCAATCCATCATCCACACCCAATCTCCATTGAAGCTTACTTGAGCATTTGAGCATACATACACCCCATATCCAATCAAATAGACCCATCTCAAAAAAAAGAAAGGCCTCATTGAGAGAACCTCATAATGGTTAATATTCTCAATTGAGGGCTTATCTTCTTTGTCTATCATGAAGATTAGTGCTCTTATTCATTTTGTGAATGCTTTGTGTTATTATATTTAGTGTTCTTTGCATAACAAAATTTGACATAATCATTTTGGCATGCCTAGTATATTCAAACGCTGATATAACTATCATATAACTATCTTATAACAACATATTCAGATGATATCTTGCATTTTTCATAACTATCATGTCATATAACTGGTTTTATTTGACTCTGTTCTTTTTGTTTAGTGCTTTGTTCTTGTTCATAATAGTTGTGGCAGCTCCGGGTTGTCCACTCCTATCCCTGCAATGAAGCTCATCGAATAAACTTTGAAACGCCAATCGCATGCTCCCAACTGGCATGTCATTTTCCGTCGTAACACTTAAGCAACAGCCAAAGGCAACGGCTCTCGCAACGTCTGCCACTAACACTCTCGCGACGCCTAAGCCTCAACCTGCTACACCAAGGGTTGTGGCAAAGATGCCCACCGCCAAGCCTACTGCTCAACACGCCTCTGCCGATGTGAGTCACAGGAGCTAAAGCCACACTAGCTCTAAAGCCGTGAAGCCTACTACCGCTGCTCCTACTCTGACAAAGCCTGCTGTGGCCCCCATGAAAACTGCCACACCAATGAAGGTGAAGACTCCTACAAAGATGGTTGCTACACAAAGAAGGCCGTCACTCCAACGACATCTGCAATTCGCACCTGAAAGACTCTTGCAAGCGGCCGGCTTGCCAAGAAGGCCACGACGTAAACTCGATTTGTCTTCCATTCTAGACGTAGAGACATTTGGCAGCTACCTTTTTTTGAACGATCGAACAAGAAATTCTTTAGTCAAGAGCTTGTACCTCTGTCTCATTACTTGCAGTTCTACCAATAGATTTGGCTCGCTTGGCAATCTCCCACTCTTGTTTTTTAGTGTTCGGTGCTTCATAGTGTGGTTTCCACATATTGTTCTATTTTGCAACTTCAAATCAATAAGACGTGAAGATCTTAATGGTGTGAGCTTCCAAGCCATGCAATGTATTTTCGAATCACATGTGCATCAAGATCTATCCCAAAATTCATACAGCAGCAAATTTTGAAGTCTTTCTCATAACTATTTGAGACGTCATTATAGATCAGCTGGCCTATTTCTTCCTTCTCTTTGCTATGTGGGTTTTGTATTGCTGTTAACATCTTGACGATTAGCACTTGCTTACTTTTATAAAACTTCCAAACCAGCGGGATTGCTCTGTACAAAATGAGCTCCCTGGTCCTTCGACTCTATTGTTCTGTCATTGTCATGGGTCGTCTTTCAACTTAACAATTGAACTTGTATGCTTAATCACCCGCATTCTTTTAAGTTTTCTCAACGTTAGAAGAAATATGTACGCACAAGTTGAGTCTATTTTCTTGGACTCACCCTTTTTAATCGCCCATCATTCTCACCATTGGTTGCCATATCAACGCCATTTATGGGGATGGGTCTACCTAAAAGGGTGTTAAGTGTTCCACGAGTCAAACTTACTCACTTTGACGTTGCATACTTTTTCTATGTATGAAAACTTCTCGAATGCCTAATTGTTAACGTTAGATCGATCACACCTTAAACTTGGGCTTAAAATTGAACAAACCTCTGTTGACGTGGAGGGCCTCTGGGCACACGCTGGAAATCAGACTTACACACATTTTTGTTTTGGACTTAAAACAAACAAATACACTCAATCTTGAATGCTAAAGAAAATTGAACAATCGACACTTGACGTGGAGGGCCACCGGGCGCATGAGCTTTTATTTTGTTGACCCTAAATCTTCTTGGTGTATTCATTCTTCGATCACTTTTCTTTTGTTGGCGCATTTCAAATTGGAATTGAACCTTTGCATCTTAATCACGTGTGTTTTCAAAAGGTCTAGATCAAAAGAAACATAGGAGTCAGTTGGTAAAAGAACTAGCGTGTTTTTTTGCCCAAGGTCATCCAAGTCTTCTCTCCCCTTGTCGTCTTTCAAGGCCATCTTGGGTGCATAAGATTAGGATCCAAAACCTTGTTTCTTTTTAGGGGGCCTGCTTGGGGATTTCATCACCCCTTGGACGACCTCAACTCCAGCGTTCTGGCAGAGTATAAGAATCAGGAGGTGAATCGAAAGACACCTCTCTTGGGATCAAGATTTTGTCACTCAAGCTAAGCCTCAAGGAACTTTATACCCTTGAGAAGTGAAAGAGGAGAAGTGGGTTACCGCTCCTCTCGGCTGTGTGACATCTTTTTCGTCTCATCTACGGATTTGGGCCTCACGTACCTTGGGTATATCAAGGAATCCTTAGCTAAACCAACTATCAGCCTTGTAGACAACCATCTAGGATGTTAATGTGTTTGAGGTGACTAATCGAAACATTTGTAGAACATACACACTCCTTGGCGCAAGTATCACTTTCTGAGAATCAAAAACTTCTATCTAGTTGTTTCTATCTATTGCTTGATCTTTTATTTGTTGAATGAATGTTTGCCAAATTTGGTCAATCCTAGCTTAGGGCATACTTAGCGTAGTCACTGCCTATTCCAGAAGTTGAACGCATTGAAGCAAAACAACCAAGATCTCTCAAAGCCAAGAAAATTCAAGAATTGATGTCAGAGCAACCCAAACCCAAAAAGAAGTTCCAAAAAGTTAAACTCAAACCATCTCTAGCATACCAAGAACTTTCAGCCAAGAGAAAAGAAATAACACCAAGCCCACGAATTGCCAAACTCCACAAAGAAGAGGACAAAGCTACCGACGAAGCACTCCAAGAGGCCTAGTTAGAGCGCAACATCAAATTTAGCCAACATCCAGGAGTTAATCCTGCTTATGCCTTACCAACTAGGCATGATTTCTATGATTAGACACCCTTATTTCTCCACATCTTCTTGGATAAGCTTCACTTTAGAGTCATCTTTGTAGAAAAGCTAGCCATCTTAGGTTATCCCCTTAAGCATTATTAGCTCCTCCATCTCATTTAGAATCAAACCATCTAGCTAGCAATCAAAATCTCACATCCAAGCCTTCAAAATTGTTGTCACTTTTGCCAAAAGTTTGCCACTCCTAAAATCTTCCAAATCCATCAATCTCACCAAGGTTAGCCCTTTGACAGAGCTTTGTCTAGGGTAATCCAGCTTTGTCACTTGTTATGCCTCATCACCTTGAGCTAAAGGTTGGGATCCACAAGTGGTCAATCTTGTGTTCTTCCTAAAGGATCATCAGTCTATCCTTAAGTTGACACAATCACCACCAAGCTTGCACATAGGAAAGCAGACCTTTCGTGCTTTGGAAACATATCTTTGAAGTTAGAATCTCCAACCCAATCCTCCTTAGGTTTTGTCATATAGCTTTTCCTTAACCTAGGAAATCATTTGCATAGAGAAGCCTTCCCCCTTTTTCATCCATTAGCATTATTGCATCTCATCCCTAGGAGAATTTTTCATGCCACCCGTCACTCACTTAGCGAAGAAGAAAGAAACAATGGAGCCCTATCATTTGGATCGAATAGCCTTACCCGCCTTGAACACTCAGCCATCCTTCAGCCCAGAGAAAGCTATGCCATAATGTACTAACATTGAAGCTTTCATGAACCAACCAGGAAATGCAGTATTGGTAAATGCCATTATAGACAAGAACAAAGAGACAATCATGGCTAATTTTCGAAGGGAAAATGTAGGAACCTTTGACTTTGGAAGATCCCCTCCATTATCAGATCCATCTCACCCATTTTTTGGGTAGCTACCACCACCCATAAGCTCTTATGATCCAAATTATCCTCAATATATGGCAAAAGAAGAGCCTCCAGCCAATCCATATGATCCCACAGACCCAAACATACCATCATCCACCCAAGGTGAAATCTCCATGCCACAAGCCAACCTAACCACCACCACTCCATCCTTGGTTCATACCTCTCCGCTCCAAACCCCCTTTACCGAAAACAGCTCACCGTTCACCCCCTTCACTATTACTGCTGCTGCTCCCCAACCCAGCCTTCCAAATCCACCCATCTCCCAAATCAGTGCTAGCATCTTTGGCCAACCTCAGCAATATACAACAGGGATGCCACCCATGGGGCCAAGTAATCAACCTTTCATCACCCCCAGCTTGTTCACTGCAGCCCAAAGCACAATCCCATCATTTCCATTAGGTCTTGGGAGCTCAATACCATTAGCCACAAATCTACAAGCTACTACCCTCACTCCACAAAGCTATCAAATCCCATAAGCTACTACCAATTTTCTACCAAGCTCCCAAGTGACCCCAGCCCCTGCCACCACTCTACCAAGCTTCCAAATCCAACCACAAAGTTATCAAACCCCATCAGTGCCATTCCCAAGCTTTCAATTCCGACCACCTCCACCACCAACTAATCCATCACCTCCAATTACCAACTACTTTTCAATGCCACTTCTAGGAGGTAATCCACCACCCTAGCCAACTGCCAATTATTTGCAGATACCATCCCAAATGGGGGGAAACCCACATATATTGGTCAAACCCCACAAGCCCCCCGATCCTTTCCCCAAGCCTCTCAACCATCTTATACCTTACCTCCACAAAGCAATCCATTTATCCCACAGCCATCTTATGTTCCTCAATCCCAACCTCAAATCCCTTATCAACAGCAAGCCTCGCAGCACATGTAGCAATATGCGCCACCTCCCCCTCAGCAACTTGTCATCCACCATGCAGCTGCCCAAATAATGTACAATCCCTATCAGCAAATCCCTCATAGCCATCCATATTCAGTGGCCCCATCCAGCACATACCTACCTCAAGGCACTCCTACATTGGGGGCACCCCAGCCATCACCTATCAATTCAGAATGGGAGGAAATGAAGATAGCTTTGAAACCCATCCAAGAAGGGAATGATCCAAAGACATTCAAGTTTGAGAATGTGTGTCCTTACCCATTTGACAGAGCCATTACCATGACACCATTTCCCAAACACTTTGAGGTACCCAAATTTGACAAATTTAGAGGAAAAGGAGACCCTATCACACATATCAAAGAATTTTACATGCATTGCTAGGACGTAGCATAAAATGATGTCTTCCTCTTGCGCCTTTTTCCCAAAAGCTTGGCTGGACCAGCTCTTGAATGGTTTTATAGAATCCCCTATGGCACAATTAAAAACTTTGCTGAATTATCTGAGGCATTTGTAGCCCAATATGCCCATCTTTTTGAAATAGAGCTATCAATAGTTGATCTTGTCCACACCAAGCAAAAAGGTGGAGAAAGCCTTGCCGAATACTTGCAAAGATGGCAAAGCCTTACCACCCACATATCCTGCACCTTGCCAGAATGCCATGTGGTGAAAATGTTTATTGATAATGCCCATCCTAGCTTGGCTCACCACATGACCATGAACTGTTTGCAGACCTACAAAGATATCAAAGAGAAAGGAATGATCCTTGAGCAAGGACTCATTAAAGATGGTGTGGTCAAGATTTACAAGGAAGCCAACCAAAATCAATCACATTCCAATGAAAAGTCTAGGTATTGGAACAAAAACAAGCACGTTGCAATAGATGGCGTCACTGACACTAGACATGTGAATATTGTTGGTCCTTCTCAAAACCTGTCCAACCCACCATATCAACCAAACAATCAACAAGCTATCAATTACCAATAACATAATCACCAAAGCTATCAAAACCACAATCCAAGACCCAACTTTCAAGGGTCTAGCAATCAAGCTAATGCCATCAATGTAGCTGCAGGACAAAAGCCTAGATTCCAACCTACACCTAGAAACTATACACCCCTTGGTGAGCCATTGGATGTCATTTTTGAGAAATTAGTCAAGGAAAACCTCATCAAATTTCCTCCTACCCAGCAAATTGACCCAAGCCAATCCAAAGCTACATGGTACAAAGATAATGAGTACTGCAAATTTCATAAGGTAAAAGGTCACACTACCCTTAGATGCATGAAACTGAAAGACTATGTGCAAGACCTCATTGATCGGAAGGAAATCACTGTTGGTGCCCAAACCTCTCCCAATGCAGGCTTACAGATCTATCAAAATGCTTTTCCTCCACACCACAACCAAAATCCTGGAAAAGCACCTATCCAAACCAACAACAACAACACCAACAACTGTCAGCCAAACCAACAGCATGGGAAGAACAATGACCACACTTCATCCTATATAGATTATGGTAGCCTTATAGGTTGTATATCCAAGATAGAGCCTTCCGTCAATGTTATCAATATCCAAGGACCAAACAATGAGTGTGTAGTCACCACTCAAAGAGCGTAATTTAACATCGCAGGCCCACCTGTTACACCAACACCATCAGCTCCATCAAAAAGCTAGTACAATATCTTGGAACACCTTGGGAACATGCCAGCCTAAATCTCCATTTTAGACCTTCTTCGCACTAGTCCTGTGTACAAGAACATCCTTGACAGTGCTCTCATAGAATCCTGTGTCCCTTCTGATATCAATGCTACTGATTTTTGTAATCTTGTTGGACACCTCTCATCCTCATGTGCCCTATTATTCAAACCCACCGACATACCCGTGGTCGAGCCAGATCACACCCTTCCGCTTCACATAGCCATCATGGTATCCAACTTTGCTATGAAAAGAGTAATGATAGATAATGGATCAGCCTTGAATATTTACACCCTTAAATTCATAAAACAAGCTAGGTATATTGAGGCAGATATCATCAGTGAGATAATCACCATCAAAGCTTATGACAACTTGGAAAGAACCACAGAAGCAACTATTTTTTTGCCAATCAAGGTTGGGCCAATCATCCATGAGACACTCTACCATGTTATTGATCTAAACCTACCATTTAACATCCTCCTCGATCACCCATGGATTCATGCCATGAAAGTCGTTCCATCCACTTACCATCAGTGCATCAAATTTCTGCATCAAGGCACTGAGGTAACCATCCATGCCGATCCAGAACCCTTTGCTTACTGCAATGTGGTTGAAGCTTCATTTACAAACCATTTCCTTGGAATTGATATCGGCACATCCATCGCCAGCTCATCCCACACTTATAATGACCCAAAAACCATCCTCGCCTCTACCCTGTCTACCGTGAAGATCAATAACAAAGGTTGTGGAGAGTATAGTCTGTTAGATGCATTTGCTGTCGGGGCACTCCCACTTGATCCACATGCCCATGGATGACCGACATATTACAAAGCTAAGGAGATTCCACCTCCTTGATACAAACAGTTTGGCCCAACAACCTTTGTATCCTCAAAAATCCCTCTTCACGAGGAGCTCACTCCAGATATCAACAAATGGTTACATAAGGGTGCACCTCAAAGAAATCAAGCACAACTTGATCACTTCAGCCAAAAGTATCCCCAAGAACATAAGCTCATCACTGACAAATGGAACTATCAAGGTGGTGGTCTAGGACCAGAAGAAAGAGGCATGTAGTGCCCCATTGACGCACACAAGTGGGAATCAAAGTCAGGTCTTGGCTTTGGCATACCCACAACTGGGGGCACCAATGAGAATAGTCACGCTTTTTCGAACATTCACCGCAACCTTGTCAAAATCGAAGACATTCCTGAGGAAGTTGAAAAGAGATCCTATGATGATATCCTAGACCAAATCTCCCTTGGAGACTCTATTCTCCAAGAACTATCCATCCACCTCATTGACCTACCACTCGCCCATCCACAACTCATAGATTGGGACCAACCAAGTGTCATACACATCGATGAGTTCACATCAGAGGAGGCACTTCTAAGATTCATGGGAGCCGAAACTCCTCACAAGAAAACAAAGCCAGATTCTGCCTATATCTACAAGCTAGATCCCAAGGGGTATTTTGGAGAAAATCCCCAACCTAGTTCCGATACACCCAAAACTGGAACTAAGTTGAATCTGAGACTAGCTAAGGCAACGAAGAGAACCCCTTAGCAAGAAAATCCAGAGCCACAAGAAGAACATGAGGATTTAGCATTGCCTCCTCAAGATAATTGACCAAAGGTGTCTTCTATTCTAATTGAGGATACTCGAGAAGTCAACATTGGTTCTTCAGAGATCCCCAGACTTGTTCACATTGCTGCATCCCTATCACAAGACCAAGCTGACCTCCTCTTTGAGGTCTTAAGAGAGAACATTGGCCGATTTGCATGGTCATATTAGGACATGCCAGGACTTGATCCAAAGCTTGTAGTTCATCATCTTGCAGTTGATCCAAAGATCAAACCCGTCAGAAAAAAGCTTAGAAAGATGCACCCCAAGGTGGCATTATTGGTCAAAGCTGAATTAGAAAGAATTTTAGTTGCTAAGGTTATCCGACCTATCGACTACTCAGAGTGGATCTCCAACATGGTCCTTGTCACTAAACCTTCTGGTGACATCAGAATCTGCACTGATTTTAGAGATCTTAACAAAGCTTGTCCAAAAGATGATTTTCCCTTGCCCAACATAGATATGATTGTAGATCTTACAGCTGGACATGAAATTTTTTCCCTCATGGATGGATTTTCTAGGTATAATCAAATCAAGATTGCAGAAGAGGATCAGCATAAGACAACATTCACTACCCCTTGGGGAACCTTTTGCTACAACATGATGCCTTTTGGCCTAAAGAATGCTGGGGCTACCTATCAAAGAGCTATGACAGCCATTTTTCATGATCTCATCCATAGCATTTTGGAGGATTATGTAGATGATATCTTGGTCAAGTCTCATACCTTCATGGATCATCTTGCTGACCTAGAGAAAGTCTTTGATAGGTTAGCCAAATTTCATCTCATGCTGAATCCCAAGAAATGTGTCTTTGGGGTCACATCTGGCAAGCTTCTAGGCTTCATAGTTTCTAAATGAGGTATAGAGATCGACCCCAAGAAGGTCAAGGCTATCTTAGACATGCCTCCTCCCTAGAAACTGCAACAGCTTCGCTCTCTTCAAGGAAAGCTCCAATTTTTTTGGCGCTTCATCTCCCAGCTTGCAGATAAGTGTACACCATTTTCACATTTACTGAAGAAGGATGAGAACTTCAAGTGGGATCCTTTATGTCAGTGCAGCTTCAACCATCTCAAGCAATATCTCATCAATCCCCCTATCTTGGTTTCACCAGTTCCTGGTCGTTCCCTAATTTTGTACATATCAGCAACACCTACTGCTCTAGGGGCACTTCTAGCACAGCTTGATGACTACAACAGAGAAAGAACCATCTAATACATCAGTAGAACCCTAGTTGGTTATGAACTCAATTACACTCCTATGGAAAAAGCTTGTTTGGCAGTTTTTTTCTCAACTCAAAAGCTTTGCCATTACATGCTAAGTCATACCATCCAACTAGTCTCCAAGATTGACCCTCTCAAGTATATGCTCTCTAGAACAACAATTACAGGCCGTTTGGCCAAATGGGTTATGCTCCTTAGTGAATTTGACATCCAGTATGTGGATAGAAAGGCAATCAAAGGGCAAGCTATAGAAGATCACCTAGCTGATGCACCTCTAATAGATGCTTATCCATTAATCACAGAATTTCCAGATGAGCATATCTGTCTAATTGAAGAACAACCCCCATGGAAACTTTATTTTGATGGCTCATACACATCTCATGGATCAAGGACAGGAATATTGTTGGTCACACCTCAAGGAGATTACATTCCAAAAGCCTTCAAGCTACAATTCCCTAGCACCAACAATATAGCTGAATATGAGGCCCTCATAGCAGGATTAAAGATAGCTGTAGAATGGAACATTGTTGAGCTACAAATCGTTGGCGATTCTCAGCTCATCATCAAGCAAGCCCTAAATGAATATCAAACCAAAGATGAAAAGCTATTACCCTACAAAGAGCTAGTTGATCAGCTAACCCAACATTTTACAAAGCTTCAGTTTACACAAGTGCCTTAAATACAAAACAAAGCAACAGATGCTATGGCTACTATAGGCTTGCTCTTGGAAATTCCCCAAGCAGCTACACAGTATGAGTTTTTAGTGGAGCAGCTCCTCACACCCGCCTATGCGAATGAGGATTCAAACCGTGTTTGTATCTTGGTTGGTCCCCAATCCCCTTGGTACCATGAGATTCACGCTTACCTTAATGATGGTATCATATCCCCTCACCTCACACGTACCCAACGCCAGAACCTCATCTGAAAATCATCCTGCTATGTTATCATAGCCAATACCCTATATCGTCGAGGTTATCACGATACTCTCTCTCGATGTTTAGACCAAAATGAGGCCGCGATGGTGTTAAAGGAAGTACACTCTGGACTTTGCGGTGCCCACACGAGTGGTATTGTCCTAGCGCGACAAATCCTTAGAGCAGGCTACTATTGGCCTACCATTGAAGAAGACTCCTGTGACTTTTTCAGAAAGTGTCTCCCATGTCAGCAGCATGCAAATCTTGTGCACGCTCCAGCACAAGATCTACAGCCTATTGCACCACCTTGGCCTTTCGCTTGTTGGGGCCTTGATCTAGTTGGAACTATCACACCCCTCTCATCTGATGGACATAAATGGATAATAATAGCTACAGACTACTTCACTAAATGGGTGGAAGCAGTCCCCCTAGTCTTAGCTACAGGAGTTCAGGTCTCCAAGTTCATCTTTTACCACATTGTTTGCCTCTTCGGCATCCCATCCACCATCTTTATCAACCACGGAGGTAACTTTGAAAATCTCAACATGGAAGAATTATGCACTTCCCTCTGCATCCATCACTGCTTTTCTAGCCCATATTTCCCACAAGGTAACGGCTAGGCAGAGGCAACTAACAAAACCATCCTCAAAATTCTAAAGAAAGTTGTCAATGATTCCGGCCGTGATTTGCACCTACAAATAAATCCAGCCCTATGGGCCTATCGAACTTCCTTCCATACATCCATAGGCACAAATCCATACTCCCTAGTCTATGGTGCCAAAGTGGTACTACCTATAGAGGTTGAACTTCCCTCCTTGCACATATCTTTGCAAGGGCAAATATCAGATGAAGAATATAGAGTAGCTCGACTCACCCAACTAGATCTCTTAGATGAGAAGTGACAACAAGCCTATGATCATCTCATCGTCTATCAAACTTGTCTCAAAAGAAATTTCAACAAGAAGGTGCTTCCATGACACTTTCAGCCAGGTGACATGGTCCTCAAAGAAAACATGAAAGTCCAAGTAGATCGAGAAAAGAAAGGCAAGTTTGAACCTACATGGCTTGGTCCTTATGTTTTCACTACTTCCTTTGGCTTCGGAGCTTATCAACTATCTACACCAGAAGGAGAACTCTTGAATGATCCTACTAACATCATTCATCTCAAGAAGTTCTATGCTTGAAGATCCTTGGTATACCTAGCTTTTGAAAAATACAACAGAAAAAATTAGTAAAGAGAAATAAGCATCCAATGGTGAAAACTTGGCAATTCAGGCACCTTGGATAGGTACCTTGGTGAAAACCTAGTACTTTAGGCACCTTGTGTACTAAAGACTAATCCATTATCTATCACTATCCTATCCCTCATCCATTCACCCACCATCCCATAAGACACACTTGCTTGTTCCATTGGTGTTCCAACCAAATATCCAAAATTTGATGAAGCTTGTAAATACCTCCTGTACAGCTTGTAAATCTTGTACCATACCTTGTCTATCTGAATCTTGTCCAAGGTTTGTACCATATTCCAGCCTATAAATAATAATGTATCCTAGCTTGTATACTATCACGTGCACACACAAAACCCCATTTTCACTTACGAATTTCGCAAACCATCTACCTATCCACCTATCACCTATTATAGACATCCAATCCTTCACAAACATTTCCATCTCACAAAAACCAAAACATGAACAAACTTGTACATTTGTAACATATCTTGGTCCATCATCTTGTACATCCTCTTTAGCTTAGTACCATTGTATCTATCCAACGTTCGTGTCAGTTCATCCTTGATCAGCATCTTGCACCCATCACACATCTTGCTTAGCTATTCCAACACATCCTTTAGCTAGATTTCCTATCACCAAAGTGTTATCTTTCTTAGTTTAGCTTTCCAAACGCATCACTCATCCAAATCCACTAGCTTCGATGCTCTCTGATAGGTCCTTTCAGGATATAGCTTTCCTCATGTCTGATCTTGGTCCGTTAGTACCTTGTCCTACCCATCTCGTTGGCAAATGGCTCTCTTTTGGATTTTCACTTTCTTTTGATTTGGGATCTTCCCTTTTGGGTCTTGAAGTATCTTTTCCAAGAAATCTCCTTGTTCCCTCCTCAAGGTTGCCACGATCTTCCATATCATGGTATGCTGCTAATGGGGCAATTAGAGCGTAAGGTCTTGATCAGGTCTTTCGTTTGTTTTTCTTTTCTGCTTGTGGGTTCTCCAGTGTCGTTTCCACGCTGCTTCCTCTAGGATTCATGTGTGATGCTGGGGCAATCCTTGTGTGTTTGTTTTGAGTTAGTTTGTCAGTCCTTTGGACGGTTGGTGAAAAGGCCTTGATGTTCTTGGTAACCTTGGCAATTAACCAATAGTCCTATAGCAAATCTAGTGCTCAACTACATGGTGGTACTCCTCTTTGAAGTATCCCCCGGCTCAAAAAGCTTCAATGTTTTTCCTTCATCTCCATTATCCCCCATCCATATCTAGCATCCGTCTCTCCTACCCCAGCTGATGCATCAGTATCTCTTTGAATCACTCATCACTCTTAGCTTTAGGGATCCACAATCCTAGTCTTAGGGATCCACCAATCCAAATCAACCCACCAAGCCTCATCTTTCGAGATCCATAATCCTACTCCTAGGGATCTCTGAAACCCATCTTCCACCAATCTAACTCTTTGAAATCCTGTGGCATCAACTTTTTTTTTAAATCCCCTCATCCATCTCCCCATCCTGGATTCCTTTTATAGCGCTCCGCTCCTTTATCCTCTGCAATCCCTGAGATCTTAAGCTTGCTTCCTCTTGTGCCTCTAATTCTCCCTTTATCATTCTCCTGTAGTGCGAGTTTGAGCTAATTCAACCCCTTCTCTTTGCCAATCTGAGTCTCCTTGCTCATCCCAGATTCTTGTATTTTTCAAGTAGCCGTTGGGCCTCATTTTCTCTCCTCGTCGCCTTCTTGAGGGGTCATCTCATAGTCTAGTCTCTCCTCTTCTTATTCCTAGACTAGGGCAACCTTGTTGCTAAAAATTTCCTCGTGTCATCTATCTTTAAACTTCTTTGAAATAGTGTTATCTCAACACTATGTCAAAGAGGGGCAAAATGTAGACACCTAAATTTGGTTACCTCACTTCGGTAATCCAATTTAGCCATCTCTAAAGGTGTCATTAATTAAATGCTTATTTAATTAATCTTTCGCCATCCCCCTAGCCAATTAATTTAATTAATTGACTATAATCCTAATTGATAAATCAAATAACCATTATTTATCAATTGTCCCCTTTCTCCTATTTATTAAATAAATCTATTTAATAAATTAATCTCTATTTATTAAATAGATCTATTTAATGAATCAACCCTATTTATTAAATCAATGCATTTGATAAATCTAAAGCCTCAAATCTAATAACCCCTAACCTATCCCTAATCCCCCGTTTAGCCTAATCCACCCCATCCACCCATACTAACCTAGCTTAACCACTAACTTACCCACCCTCATTAATGTCATCCACTTGCCTATCTCTCACACCCTTAAGCTAATCCTAACCTAAGCCTAACCCATCTCCCTAATCATGTGCACAACCTTAAGCAAGTTTAAGACTTTCCTAAGCCAAGTCAAGGTCTCCTCTCAAAATATCCCAACAAATATCCTCACCCATAAATATTTATGCAACCATAAATATTTATTACCCTCAAATATCTCTTACAGGCTCCTTTAATGCTCTTACAAAGCACTTATGAAGGGCTTTTATGGGGATATTATCCCTTGTTGACTCATCCCTCCTCCTTTTTTCCTCCACTCACCCAGTGACACATGTCACTCTCTGATTGGATGAGAGAAAGCACAATCCATGTGCTTCTCCCTCACTCAATCTGAACCCTCCTTAATCCTTCCTCCTTCTTGACATCTTGATCGTCGATCTTGCAACTCCTTAGCCTATAAATTGGATCTCCTCCCTTTGCAAAAGAAAAAGAATCCATTTTAGCACCCTCATAATGCCATTTTGAAGCCAATTCACCATCCTCAATCCATCATCCACACCCAATCTCCATTGAAGCTTACTTGAGCATTTGAGCATACATACACCCCATATCCAATCGAATAGACCCATCTCAAAAACAAGAAAGGCCTCATTGAGAGAACCTCGTAATGGTTCACATTCTCAATTGAGGGCTTATCTTCTTTGTCTATCATGAAGATTAGTGCTCTTATTCATTTTGTGAATGCTTTGTGTTATTATATTTAGTGTTCTTTGCATAAAAAAATTTGACATAATCAACAACTTCATTTGCAAATTACAGATCACTATTTTAGTCCTCCATTCTACTTGGCTTTCACTAATTGCAGCTCTGATAGCTTGTTCACCCTTCAAGAATCATATCCTTAAGCCTTCTTGCTTAACATGTCATTGTAGACTCTCTTCTTAGGTCACTTGATGAAGCAGAACCCTTGACTACTTGTCTTCCTTAGGTTCTTGCACATGAAAAACTTGCTTCATGACCAAACATTCCCATAAATAGGAAATTAAGATCTTTTGCCACTTATTCTCCATCATCCAATTTAGGGTTAAGATGGATTAGGTAGGATACAATGAACCTATCCAAAATTCCATATCTTTTCTCAAAACTTCTCCTTGAATCTTCTTTGAATTCACCTAAAAATGGTTTACTTTGAATTCTGTACCATCAACTCATCAATCTTATCTTCCACCCAGTTCACACAATCCAAGAAAGCAAACTTGTCAGCTCAGATCCATCAAATTTATAATCTTTTAAATAATGCAATAACTTGAGATTATCTAGCTTTTGATGCTTAGTACATATTGCATTGCTCAACATCCTCAATGAAATTACTCAATATGAACTAAAGTTTATTGGTGCTTGACATAAACTAAACTTTAGTTGACATCGACTATTCACTTGACATACACTAGAATAAGCTTTTAATCAGCTCCAACTAATTTTTTGTTTGGGTTGCACTAACTTTTCTCAGCACCTAGTATCCACTTGGTCAAGCTTAGTAGACACTTTTTATAAGTTGTGAGTATTCATACCATAGTTCAAAGGTCTTGAATGAGTACCTTTCTTGACTTATACATGATTCAAGTTATAGACACCTATACTTACAACTTCTCTCCAATATTTCAAGGAAACATTATTCTCCATCATGAGTGTTCTAGAATAATCCATTTAGATCTATTTCTCCTTTGAGCTATTCCATTTTGTGGAGGTTTTCTAGGGTAGATGTCTATCTTTTGATTCCTCTATCATTACAGAACATCTCAAACTTATTTGATGTAGATTCTCCTCCTCTGTCAGATCTCAAACACTTCAGACTTTTCTCCCGTTTCCTTCTCAACTCTTGCTAAGTACCACTTAAACATTTGGAAAGCATTAGATTTCTATTTTAGAAACATATCTGTCATCATTCTAGGATAATCATCAACAAATAGCATAATGTACTTATCTCCTTTGTAGCTTTGCACATCAATTGGACTGCACAAGTCAGTATGAAAAATCTCTAGTATTCCTTTAGAGTTATGAGCTTTACTCTTAAAACTTGACTTTGTCATTTTGCCTAACTAACATGATTTGTACATTATATTATCAGGCTTCTTTAACTTAGGCAAACCTCTAAATTTTTTCATGTGACTGATATTGACTAGGTTATCAAAATTGAAATGACATAACCTTTTGTGCCATAGCGATACATTATCAAAGTTTACAACTAGACAAGTAGCATCCTCTATGTCAAGATAGAATAGATTACTCCTAGTTTGATCAACCTTTCCAATGATTTTTTCATGAGTGTCATATATCTTAGAAATCTTGTTTTTAAACTCAACCTTACATCCCAAATTATTCAATTGTGACACACTCAAGAGATTATAGTTTAGACCTTCAACGTAGTAGGCATTGTCACATAAAATCTTATCTATGATTTTGATAGAACCTTTTCCTTTCATCAAGCATGGTGCATCATTAAAAAATCTTACAACATTTTCATCATACCAATTTAGGGTAATGAACTTACATTTGTCTCTAGTCATGTGATGTGAACATCCATTGTCAATCATCAATCTATCATTCTTGTTCAAATAAGTCACAAGTGCAGTTGCCTCATCTTCATCAAATTTTTCCTTCATTGAAACATACACCACTTCATCAGAATCATCCTTGTTTCCTCTTAAATAATATAGCAAGAATTATTTCCTTTCTCTTTGTAGTCCTTGCTGCCTTCATCTCTTCTACTCTTATACTTGTCACCACCTTTGTAGTTCTTCTTCCTTGGACATATAGTAGCAATATGACCAACTTCATTGAAATTGAAACAAATGATAGGTAATTTACCTTTGAACTTGGGCCTTTACCTTTGTGGAATCTTCTTGCTGGTAGTGCTTCAAGTTGTTCTACATCCTCCTCATCTGTATCATTGTCACTAGACACATACTTCTTATTTTTCTTTTTCTTCTTCTCATCAGGTTCCTTCAATGACACCTTAGCTTTGAAAGAAAATTCAATCTTTTTAGGTTTTTAATTATCAAAGTTAGATATCCTTCAAGTGATAGTTTATTCCCTAGTATACATTTCAATTCTTAAATTCTAGAAACTCTAATAGCATATATAGGTAATAGTATTCTTATTACAATATCATCATCTATATTACTAATAGCTCCTTTCATTGCATTGACAGTTGACTTCTTTTATCCTTTCAACATATTGAGCAATATTTTCACTTTCTTCCATTCTCATATCATCAAACTTACCTCTGAGACTTTCAACTTTGGCTCTTAGAACATTTGCATCTCCTCCATAAATAGTTGCTAGGGAATTCCACATTTTCTTTGCACTATCAAGACCTTTGATATCATCAAATTCAGCATAGCTTAGGGCAAGGGCAATCTCAAGCATTGCCTAGTTATGTTCTTTCTTCTTTTTCATATCCCCAAAAGTTGGGGCACTAGTAGGATTAACATGTTCAATAGTAATGGTAGATTGTGCATAATATCCAAGTCCTCCAAGGTGTAGCTTCATTGAATTTTTTCATGCAAGAAAGTTATCTCTATTAAGCTTAGGTACTTCTCTTTTTGACATTTTGATCTGTATGCTTCTAGTACCTTCAAACTAGTCCTCTTAAGCAAATGGCTCTAATACAAATGGTTGGAATACTTTAGAATAACTAAGAGGTGGGGGGGTAGGGGGTAGGGTGAATCAATTATCCAAGGTCCAAATGTATAAATAGAACTTTTCACAACTTAGTGAACCCATAAAAAATTATTCATCATGTATTCATCCATAAGATTATGAAAACACTTAAAACTTGTAGGTTATTGGACCAAATCAACTTGCAGAAATGTATATAGATAGATGTATATTAGCCATATATCTATTTTTTCTTTGAAAGTTTCATGGACAGAACTATAAGATTAATAAAATACTAACAAAGGTAATTCCTTTCTACTCATTCTTAAAGTTTTGTGTATGTTTTTTGTACTATGAGTCACTTTCACCTATCTAATTCAATCCTTAATTTTGCATGGACTACCAACATTGAACTTAACAATCTTTATATAGACACCTAGATAGTCCAATGTAACTTCTTAACCCAATAAGATTCTCTCAATCGCTTTGGTGAGATATTGAAAACTGACCTTCCAACACTGTGTGCAAAAATAGGCCAAATCCATCACTTGGCTATGTTTGTAGGTGAAGGGAAGGTTGTCCTTAAAAATACATGTGTGGCTTGCTTGCTAGTACCATATTTTCGATTGTACCTTTGTGATGTGGGTCACCCTATCATACTTTTATTGTGTTTTATAGAACATTAATACTACATATATTCTCATATTTTGTGGTGTATATGTTATGGATAGATAAAGAAAGCCCTTGGCCTATAAAAGGATGTACCGTGTTAGTTGGAAAAGTCTATGAAGAAAGAAACTATTAGACTTATGGGTATTGAGTTTGGTGCACCCTTATTTAGGATAATAAGGATTCCTAATGTAAAACATAATAATAAACTTTGAGTGGAAAATTTGTGGAAGTGAACTCCTGCAGGGTATGCATGATTTTCTTATTGGCATTCTATTTATAGTATGCTTGAAATTGGGAATGACATTACTCCTAATCTTGAATCATTGCTTTACTTTATATTAAAATAATAAATAAAGTTAAAAGAAACATACCTATAAAATATGTGAGGATAACACAATGTGCATGTAGTGTTTGAGTTGGAATGCATACATACTAACTCTCCCTCTTAATGATTTATTAAATTTTGTATTGTATTATATTTTTGGAAGCAAAGAGCCAAATTTTTTGTTATTGCCTTATACAATAACATGTTTTAGAATTGTCATCTATCCATATTAATCCATCTTATCCTAGCTTCCCTACACTATCTTTATCATGTTCTTGTGCATGTGTGAGTGCCTCAATTATGCCATTCAATATTTTTATTTTATAGTAGAAATTAACAATGGGGATGAAAAGTAGTCTATACAGTCAAGCCAAACCAACAACTCTTGTTAGGGGTGGGATGGATTACAAAAAACATATTGTATTCTATGCTAAATGAAACAATGACATCTATGATTATTTAATCTTTCCATTTCTTGAAAGAAAATGGAAAATGTTAGTCTCATCAAGGAGTAGTTTTCTTTTGAAAGAATGATGCTTTTATGTTAAACATTAAAAAAAGAAAAAATGGAAACTTAGTGTGATTTAAATAAATTGCATGCTTTAGTGAGGTTATAGTTACTAGAAAATTCAATGATTTTGTTTAAAATAATCAATAGCTATGGAATTTTTTCTAATCACGTTTTCTTACAATTAACAAAAATATAATTCCAGTGGAAGAGGTAAAAAAATTGTGAAAAAAGCTCTAGGTGTGAGATCTATCTGTGGTGATGGTAGCTTCCTAGAAATAAGATAGAAGACCAGAGTTGTTACCAAATCAAATCAGGGAAAAATTGTAACAGACATTAAAATTTTTTCTTCAAGACTAGTCCTTTTACATGAATAACAATATGTTGGGATATAATATTGAACCATTATTAATTTTTATATGCATTCTTTGTGTCTATTGAATGCAATCATCTTTAATTTAAAAGTGTGCCTAGCTATTTAGTATTAAATTTTTTACATCTTTGTTAGGTGCATGAAATAGTAGAGAATGAAGAGCCACTATTGCTTCAAGATGCAATAGGGAAACATTGTGACTTGAAGTACTTGAACTCTTACTTGCTAGATGAAGAATATGTTTCAATAGTCCCAAAAAAAAAATGTCGCATTCAAAGAAAACATCATCACCCCTAGACACTACATGATGTGATGAAGCTAGTAGAGGGTGTTTTTCATTGTGGTGTTGGAAAGTGGGAAGATATTAAGAAAGATACATTCTCTTCATCTACATATCACACTTCTATTGATCTCAAGGTGGCTAATTAAATCTATGAAAATCCATATGGTACTTATATTGTTTTAATTTATGTATTTATTGTTAACAATTATTTTACTAGATTTTAGGATAAGTGGCATAATCTACTAAGGGCCAATAATTTGTAATTGCAAACTAGCAAAGAGGTAATTTTCTACTCTTTAGTTTATTAAATGTTCATTTCTTTTTTATAAGTTTTATGCTTAGAATTTGATTTGTTCCCTTGTACAAATTGCACTATGGTATCTTCCAAAATACTCTTAATAAAGTTAGGTGTTTGAACAAAAAAATTAGTAGGGAGAGAAAGGATTCTTATTTGCAAGAGGGTTAAGAAAGGTAGGTAGAATGTTTGATGTCTAATAATATTGAAACACACTATGGAATTTTATAGTTTTTAAATGTAAACTATATTAGATATTATTTTCCTTGGTTAAATACTCATTGTGTTATCAAAACATCTTATTGAAGTCCTACATATAAACTAGCTTCATATTCATTACGATCTAGAATCCTCAGTGCAATTTGGACATGTAGCATAATCAACTCATGGATTTTTAAATTGTTTTGGTTGTTGCTTAATATTCTAGGACATAAATTTTTTTTAGGCTCTTCCTCTTTCTTGCATCAATTCCTATAACATAACCTTTTCCATATATGCTCTTTAGGTTTCTTTATTTGGCCACCAAAAAGTTATTGATGTGTAAGTGAATCAAAAAATGAATTAGTTAACTACAAATCAATGATGAAGATGATTACATCTTTAGGTATACTTTTGATGAAGGAGGAAAAGATTACATTAGGAATAAGATACATGTTTTGGATTTTGTGGAAACTACTGGTTTATATGGGGTAATTACTACTTACACAAGTGCTAGAGCAATTACAAAGCTATCACTCTATTGAATGACCCAATTTCCTCTTTTTAGATAGAAATTAAATTATTTCTTTTGGGAATAAATAATCCCTTACTTTCTTCTTTATTATTGATTAGTGATAATACTAACAAACCATTATATGATATGCCTTTGGACAATAATATTACCCTTCTAGATTATTGCTAAGAAGTTGGTACAACTGCTCAAGGAACATGGCATATGTCAAGTTAGTCTTATGGATTCCATTCCTATTATTCTAGAAAGTTTATCTGGGACATGGATTTAGGTGATTATGGGTTATATCCATAAGGAAATAGAGGATATTAGAAAATTACATTTCCATGTGGCATTGTGGTAGAAGAAAAATATCGTCAGATTCAAGATCTATTTTCAGGGTGTGCATCCACTTCCACCAAGGATTTAAAGCAATTTTTAATTTTGTCACTTCCTGATTTCAAACAACTAATTTGATAGTCTAGAGGAAAAAAATTTCCCAACAACTTTGCATCCATCCTATCCCAAAATTTAATTTTATATTTAACTATCCATTTTCCTTCTATTTATACATAATCCACAAACAATATTTTCAATTTTTTAGTCAAATAAAAGTAAATTTCTCAGCATAGATTCATAGTCAGTAATTTTCTATGTCATTGATCCAATTTTCATGCTCCTCATAGGTCAAGTTTCTAACTTTGGCTTACAAATCACTTGCATAATAGCTTTTTAAAATCTACCATATGTTTATCCATTAGCTCTTCTACTTCAATCACTTGAATTGTTGCTCCTTCATCATTACTTATTTTTGCAATATGGATTCCCCTGGTTTATGTTGTCTCCATGAATGATTGGATCATTTTTTACAATCATCAAACTCCAATCAACCATTTATCAAAATAGTTCTAGCTTATTGATGAGCTACTAAAAGATAGATTAACAAATGTTCAAGTTCCAAATCTGTAGGTGTTTTAAACTCACAAACAAATATTGATGGGGATTTTATGGATGCTAATTATTTTATTTCATTGATTTCATAGTTTGAGAATTCCTCTTCTCTAATTGTGAGTGTGGTCCAATAAGCTTTTTGTTGAGACTAGTAACCATAGTTTGCAGAGTTAGAGATTTCATGCTGAGAACCAACATAATGTCAAAAGTTACACATTGTATGATCATTTTTTAAAGTGCTAGCTCAATGGGGGAGCACTTGCTTTGCAAGAAGATGGATGGTGGCTCAATTCCACTATGACCTATTATGACCAAATACACTACTAAATATACTATTAAATATTTGATCAAATATACTACTAGATCTGCTACTAAATATACCACTAAATATGTGACTAAATCAACTATCAAATATACAACTAAATATGTGATTAAATATACTACTAAATATGTGTCTAGCAACATGATTAAAGATACTACTAAATATACCACTAAATTAGTGATCAAATAAATGACTAAAATTTATTCGTAGTAGATTTAGTAGTGTTATAAATGAATGGATATTAACTACTATTAGTCACGTGACTAATTTTAGTCACATATATACATATTTTAGTGGTTCTTTTAGTCGCATATTGTTATTTTTGTACTAGTGGAAGTTCTTTAGATCAACAATTTGGTAGTGTTTGTAGCTTCATGCTTTAGTGGTGTTCTTCATGATCATCCTTTTGTTCCTATCTTTTGGAATATTCTTTCCATCTCATTTTGGAGTAGGTTTTCTCCCATGTGGTTTTCTCTTTTTCTCCTTTTTTCAAAGATTTGATTGTAGATGGGTACCTCATCAAGCCTTGTTGTTGAGACCCAAATTTCCTTTCAATAGTAGTTTCTAGATTTTTAGCTACTCCCTAAGTTTATCTTAAGGGGGTTGTTAGAGTAACAAAGTATTTTATTATTAATTAAATCATATTGATCTAATTACTAAGTCACTTATTATCTCTAGTTTACTTAAGATAAACTTTGGGCATATAATAATTAATTCTTTTATTAATTACTATCATGAAACATAGGTTAGTTACCTATTAGGGTTTTGATCTCCTTTTACAAGGAATGATCTCTTTGTAATTTATTCACTCACTTTTGATAATAGAAATCTCTCTTTTATATTATAAAGAATGTCTCAACTATGGTTCTAGGAATTCCAACTTCCATAGCTTTTGCTTCACTCTTTCTGTGACGAGTGTTTACATGTAGGCAATTCTTGGGAGCTATGAGATTGATCTTTCATCAAATTCAACACTTTGTGCATATAAAATATCATGTTATTATTTTAAATAATCTTAAATCATGAGTGATTTAGTTAATAACATAAATGTAAATTATTAGATTAAATATTAATATCAATTTCATTTCTTAAATATTAATTTGACTTCTATGGGTATGTGCAAGATCATGGTGTACCAAACTATGGCCTTAAGTGGCAGTGAAAAATCAGCAAGTCAGGTTTATGTCAACTTGACACATAATTTTGAAGTGGTTATGGACTTTATATCAAAAAGTTGTAAGAAAATAATTTGTAGAAAATTGAATTTAGTTTCTAAACTACTAGGCCTTATCAGGAGAAAAAAATAATTGATTGGTCAAAAGTTTGGATTTTAATGCAGTACTAACAAAATTTTAGGGCGAAAATAAAAAGTAGGTGTATGTCTGACCACCTTAATCAAAATCAAATCATAATATTTTTTTAATATAATTATAGATATGAAAAATAGACTCATGCCCGGATGTGACACATATTTTTTGATATTTTTATTCCAAATAAATAATTAAATATGAATTTTCTACCAAAACTTTTTAGGATTAAAAAAAGTCCCGTGTCTGACCACCCTAACTAATAGAAAATTTTATCAAATTTTTCTTTTTTTGTTTTTTTCTTATACTAGGTGAAGTATAGAATGTGACGCAACTTTTAGATTTAAAAAATGTTATACCGTTTGAAAGTTATAGCTATTTTTCATTCAGTATGTCAATCAACACTTTACAATAATCTTCATTGATAATTAACTAATAAATACTTATCGAACTCAGAATTTGATAGAAATTATATTGATGGAATCTAGAGAGCGATATTAAAAAACCAATTTCGTTTCATTCAATTTCGATCAAAATAACATTGTCAGACAGCTACCCGAAGTCTGAGTATCACTAAAACTCTCTATAAACACGTCTTTAGGGTTGACCGGGCAAGCTTGGTAAATACCAAGCCTGATCGGTAGTCAAATTCTAAAAATTTTCAAATTTTGGAGGGAAATTCGATTTAAACGTTCTAATTTTTTATTTTTAAATTATTTCACTTATATTAATATGTAAAGACATATTTTAATATATTATATATATATAATAACGTAATGTAAACATACAAGATATAATCTAGTAATATATAATAATATCTTATGTTAATCTTATTACAATCTATAAATATAATATATATTATTATTATTTTTACTAAATATAATAACGTAATTTATATATATATATAAAATACGTATTATATATTATTATATTAATATGTATGTTATTAATATATACAATAACGCAATATTTTCATTAAATGTAATATGTATTATATATTATTATATTAATATGTCTAATAATATAATATTTATATAACAACGTAATATTTTTATTAAATATAATATATATTATAAATATTATTATATTAATATGTATGTTATTAATATATTTATATAATAACGTAATATTTTCATTAAATATAATAATGTAATATGTATATGTATATATATATATATATTATTATATTGATATGTATATTATTAATATGTATATTATTAATATATAAGAGTCAAAGGGGGTCATAGGGTGACCTATAACCCTCTTTGACCCATTAAACGACGATATATATCTCTAGGGGTCCTAGGACCCCTAGGGACATATGTTGTCCTTTAATGGGTAAAAGGGGGTCCCTTTGACCCATTAAATGACGACATATGTCCCTAGGACCCCCAGGGACATAGCCGAATCGTTCATATCGGTCAAAGGGGGTCATAGGCCATTTGACCCATTGAACGATGACATATGTCTCTAGGGGTCCTAGGACCCCTAGGGACATATTCGAATGGGTATTATGGGTCAAAGAGGGTCATAGGGTGACCTATGACCCTCTTTGACCCATTAAACGATGACATATGTCCCTAGGGGTCCTAGGACCCCTAGGGACATAGTCGAATCGTTCATATGGGTCAAAGGGGGTCATAGCGTGACCTATGACCCTCTTTGACCCATTAAATGACGACATATGTCCCTAGGGGTCCTAGGATCCTAGGGACATAGTCGAATCATTCATATGGGTCAAAGGAGGTCATAGGGTGACCTATGACCCCCTTTGACCCATTAAACGACGACATATGTCCCTAGGGGTCCTAGGACCACTAGGGACATATTCGAATGGGTAATATGGGTGAAAGGGGGTCATAGGGTGACCTATGACCCTCTTTGACCCATTAAACGATGACATATGTCCCTAGGGGTCCTAGGACCCCTAGGGACATATTCCAATCATTAATATGGATCAAAGGGGGTCAGAGGGTGACCTATGACACTCTTTGACCCATTAAACGACGATATATGTCTCTAGGGGTCCTAGGACCCCTAGGGACATATTCAAATGGGTAATATGGGTCAAAGGGGTTCATAGGGTGACCTATGACCCTCTCTAACTCATTAAACGACGACATATTTTTCTAGGGGTCCTTGGACCCCTAGGGACATATTTAAATTGTTCATATGGGTCAAAGGGGGTCATAGGGTGACCTATCGCCCCCTTTGACCCATTAAACAACAACATATGTTCCTAGGGGTCCTAGGACACCTAGGGACATATTCGAATGGGTAATATGGGTCAAATGGGGTCATAGGGTAACCTATGACCCTCTTTGACCGATTAAATGATGACATATGTTCCTAGGGGTCCCCAGACCCCTAGGGACATATTCGAATCGTTCATATGGGTCAAAGAGGGTCATAGGGTGACCTATGACCCTCTTTGACCCATTAAAAAATGACATATGTCCCTAGGGGTCCTCGGACCCCTAGGGACATATTTGAATCGTTCATATGGGACAAAGGGGGTCATAGGGTGACCTATGACCCTCTTTGACCCATTAAACGACGACATATGTCCCTAAGGGTCCTAGGACCCCTAGGGACATATTTGAATCGTACATATGGCTAAAAGGGGGTCATAGGGTGACCTATGACCCCCTTTGACCCATTAAACGACGACATATGTCTCTAGGGGTCCTAGGACCCCTAGGGACATATTTGAATGGGTATTATGGGTCAAAGGGGGTCATAGGGTGGCCTATGACCCTCTTTGACCCATTAAACGACGACATATGTCCCTAGGGGTCCTTGGACTCTAAGAGACATTCGAATGAGTAATATGGGTCAAAGGGGGTCATAGGGTGACCTATGACCCTCTTTGACCCATTAAATAACGACATATGTCCCTAGGGGTCCTAGGACCCTAAGGACATATTCGAATTGTTCATATGGGTCAAAGTGGGTCATAGGTCACCCTATGACCCCCTTTGACCCATTAAACGACAACATATGTCCCTAGAGGTCCTAGGACCCCTAGGGACATATTCGAATGGGTAATATGGGTCAAATGGGGTCATAGGGTAACCTATGACCCTCTTTGACTCATTAAACGATGACATATGTCTCTAGAGGTCCTAGGACTGCTAGGGACATATTCGAATCGTTCATATGGGTCAAAGGGGGTCATAAGGTGAGCTATGACCCTCTTGACCCATTAAACGACGATATGTCTCTAGGGGTCCTAGGACCCCTATGGACATATTCGAATGGATCAAAGGGGGTCATAGGTTGACCTATGACCTTCTTTGACCCATTAAATGATGACATATGTCCCTAGGGGTCCTCGGACCCCAAGGGACATATTCGAATGGGTAATATGGGTCAAAGGGGGTCATAGGGTGACCTATGACCCCCTTTGACCCATTAAACGATGACATATGTCCCTAGGGGTCTTAAGACCCTAGGGACATATTCAAATGGTTCATATGGGTCAAAGGGGGTCATACGGTGACCTATGACCCCCTTTGACCCATTAAACGACGACATATGTCCCTAGGAGTCCTAGGACCCCTAGGGACATATTTGAATTATTCATATGAGTCAAAGGGGCTCATAGGGTGACGTATGACCCCTTTTGACCCATTAAATGACGACATATGTCCCTAGGGGTCCTAGGACCCCTAGGGACATATCCAAATGGGGTCAAATGGGGTCATAGGGTAACTTATGACCCTCTTTGACCCATTAAATGATGACATATGTCTCTAGGGGTCCTAGGACCCCTAGGGACATATTCAAATCGTACATATGGGTCAAAGGGGGTCATAGGGTGACCTATGACTCTCTTTGACCCATTAAACAATGACATATGTCCCTAGGGGTCCTAGGACCCCTAGGGACATATTCGAATGGGTAAAATGGGTTTTGACCCATTAAATGAAGACATATGTCCCTAGGGGTCCTAGGACCCTAGGGACATATTTGAATAGTTCATATCGGTCAAATGGGGTCATAGGGTGACCTATGACCCCCTTTGACCCATTAAACGACGACATATGTCCCTAGGGGTCCTAGGACCCCTAAGGACATATTTGACCCATTAAATGACGACATATGTCCCTAGGGGTCCTAGGACCCTAGGGACATATTCGAATGGTTCATATGGGTCAAAAAGGGGTCATAAATTTGACCCATTAAATGACGACATATGTCCCTAGGGGTCCTAGGACCCCTAGGGACATATTTGAATCGTTCATATGAGTCAAAGGGAGTCATAGGGTGACCTATGACCCCCTTTGACCCATTAAATGACGACATATGTCCTTAGGGGTCCTAGGACCCCTAGGGACATATTCGAATGGGTAATATGGGTCAAATGGGGTCATAGGGTAACCTATGACCCTCTTTGACCCATTAAGTGACGACATATGTCTCTAGAGGTCCTAGGACCCCTAGGGACATATTCAAATCTTTCATATGGGTCAAAGGGGGTCATAGGGTGACCTATGACCCTCTTGACCCATTAAACGACGATATATGTCTCTAAGGCTCCTAGGACCCCTACGGACATATTCGAATGGGTAATATGGGTCAAAGGGGGTCATAAGGTGACCTATGACCCTCTTTGACCCATTAAACGACGACATATGTCCCTAGGGGTCCACATATTCGAATAGGTAATATGGGTCAAAGGGGGTCATAGGGTGACCTATGACCCTCTTTGACCCATTAAACGAAGACATATGTCCCTAGGGGTCCTAGGACCCTAGGGACATATTTGAATGGTTCATATGGGTCAAAGGGGGTCATAGTGTGACTTATGACCCCCTTTGACCCATTAAACAACGACATATGTCCCTAGGGGTCCTAGGACCCCTAGGGACATATTTGAATCGTTCATATGAGTCAACCCTATGACCCCCTTTGACCCATTAAACGACGACATATGTCCCTAGGGGTCCTAGGACCCTAGGGACATATTCGAATGGTTCATATGGGTCAAAGGGGGTCATAGGGTGACCTATGACCCCCTTTGACCCATTAAATGATGACATATGTCCCTTGGGGTCTTAGGACCCCTAGGGACATATTTGAATCATTCATATGAGTCAAAGGGGGTCATAGGGTGACCTATGACTCCCTTTGACCCATTAAACGATGACATATGTCCCTAGGGGTCCTAGGACCCCTAGGGACATATTCAAATGGGTAATATGGGTCAAATGGGGTCATAGGGTAACCTGTGACCCTCTTTGACCCATTAAACGACGACATATGTCTCTAGGGGTCCTAGGATCCTTAGGGACATATTCGAATCGTTCATATGGGTCAAAGGGGGTCATAGGGTGACCTATGACCCTCTTGACCCATTAAACGATGATATATGTCTCTAGGGGTCCTTGGACCCCTAGGGACATATTTGAATGGGTAATATGGGTCAAAGGGGGTCATAGGTCAGCTTTGACCCATTAAACGATGACATATGTCCCTAAGGGTCCTAGGACCCTTAGGGACATATTCGAATGGGTAATATGGGTCAAATGGTGTCATAGGGTAACCTGTGACCCTCTTTGACCCATTAAACGATGACATATGTCTCTAGGGGTCCTAGGACCCCTAGGGACATATTCGAATCGTTCATATTGGTCAAAGGGGCACCCTATGACCCTCTTGACGCATTAAATGATGATATATGTCTCTAGGGGTCCTAGGACCCCTAGGGACATATTCGAATGGGTAATATGGGTCAAAGGGGGTCATAGGGTGACCTATGACCCTCTTTGACCCATTAAACAACGACATATGTCCCTAGGGGTCCTCGGACCCCAAGGGACATATTCGAATGTGTAATATGGGTCAAATGGGTTCATAGGGTGACCTATGACCCTCTTTGACCCATTAAATGATGACATATGTCCCTAGGGGTCCTAGGACCCTAGGGACATATTCCAATCGTTCATATGGGTCAAAGGGGGTCATAGGGTGACCTATGACCCCCTTTGACCCATTAAACGACAACATATGTCCCTAGGGGTCCTAGGACCCCTAGGGACATATTTGAATCGTTCATATGAGTCAAAGGGGGTCATAGGGTGACCTATGACCCCATTTGATGCATTAAACGACGACATATGTCCCTAGGGGTCCTAGGACCCCTAGGGACATATTCGAATGGGTAATATGGGTCAAATGGGGTCATAGGGTAACCTATGACTCTCTTTGACCCTTTAAATGATGACATATGTCTCTAGGGGTCGTAGGACCCCTAGGGACATATTCGAATCGTACATATGGGTCAAAGGGGGTCATAGGGTGACCTATGACCCTCTTTGACCCATTAAACGATGATATATGTCTCTAGGGGTCCTAGTATCCCTAGGGACATATTCGAATGGGTAATATGGGTAATATCCTAGGGTGCTGGTGGATGATCAAAATGCAGCCTCTTCGCTGCAATAGGTGGATCGGATGCCTCCTACATAAACAAAAAAGGAAAACCCAAAGTTAGACAACTAAATTTATACGATTCTACGTATCTAACATTGAATTACTCAAATGCATAATGATCTTTTCCGTATTGGAGATTAATACTATCAAAATTTCATAATAAATACCTCTCTCGTCGACCTCCTGCGCCGGTTAGGAGTCCTCTCGTATGCCCTCGGCAATGCTGGTACCTCTGTGATTGTGTGCTGTATATGTTCAAATTCCTTTATTAGATGAATCTACAATTTAAACTATAACATTATAATTCATAGCATGCTAAATTTATAACATATTTAATCATGAATTCAAACTACAACTTACTATTGTAGGCTCCTCCTCAGGAGTGAGTGGCCACGTCATAAAATCTACATAACTGTCCCGTCGAACCTCATGTGCACTAGGAGTCTCCTATGAGATACAAAATAGTAGTTGTTAATATCGCAGAAATTAGTTTTGAATTTATTTATGAAGATAAGTGATGCAAGAGCATCCCATGCTCATCAGGGGAACATTGAAGATCCAAGGTATTACAGAGGTCATGGAACATCTCTTGAAGTCAATTGGGCAATCCTTGCACCAAATATGGCTCATGGAGGCATAGAAAGTTATAATGTTGGACTCATATGTGGAAGAAAGTTGTAATTGGGCATGAGATAGGATTTTAGGATTTCATATGGTAGATGTGTCATTTGATAGGTTCATGTAGGTTGTCATGATCATATCTTGTCATTAGACAAGTCAAAACGTTCTAGAATTGAGTTTTGGGGTTTGAACAAGCAAGCCCTGGTTTTTAAGCCATTTTAAGGAGGGTTTTGAAGTTTGGGTGTTTAGGAGTGTGACCAATACCTATAATCTTGAAAATCCTTAGTGTGTTGGTCCCTTTGTTGAAGCCTTGGTGTGTCTAATTCCTCCTTGTGTGTCCCAGAGTTGAAAGGTACATAAGTGGTGTCCAGAGATTTCTTGGTGAGGAAAGAAAGAGAATTAGTGAGTTGGCCCTTGGGAAGGAAGAAAACTTGTTGTGAAAATGCCTCCTAAAAATCAAATGGCTAGAGAACTTGAAGAATTGAGAGAAGAGTTGGCAAAAGAGAAAAGAGAGAGGAGAGAACTTGAAGCATCTAGAGTGAGGGAAGAACGACAGATGAGAAGAGAGAGGCTGAAGCTTATTGCAAGGATAGAATCCTTAGAAAAGGAAAGGCAAGAACCTAGAGGAGAAGAGGTTAGAGGAAGAAATCATGGAGAGAACCATGAAGAAGAAGAGGTTGGTAATGCAAGGCAAGAGCATGAGACAATAGATGATCCTGAAGAAAGGAGATTTATGAGAATCATTAAGGCAGTACAAGGTAATGGTGGGAAGAACCATATTGATTTTCCAATATACCAGGGTAAAATGGATAGTGAAGAAGTGCTAGGGTGGATAGAGGCCCTTGAGAACTACTTTGATCTTGAAGACATAGAGGCAGATAAGAAGGTAAAAGTAGCAACAACAAGACTGAGAGGAACATCACTCACTTGGTGGACTAGTGTTCAGAATGAGAGAGAGGAAAGGTGGTGCAGGGCACCTAACCTATGTGGCAGGGGGGAACAAGTATCTCTGTTGCCGGACACCTTGCCACTCCATGAAAGCGAGGATTCAAGTAGATTAGGAAGTTGGAATAAAGGTTTTGTCCATATTTTACAAGTTGGTCTATGTTTTGTAATAAAGGCACATGTAAGGCCCACAAGCATTTTGGTGTGGTTATAAACCAAGTGACTCCATGGGACCAAAAGGCCTTAGAATAGGGTATTTAGAGTCTAAATAGTATTAGCAAAAAGTGGTTGTTTGTTTGTTTTATGGTTGGGAATGCCTATATGGTTGTTCCAATGGTCATGTAGACCTTTATATATGTCATATGTGATCTTAGTTGAAAGGGGGAGATCAGAGTGTACGGTGGTTTGGAGAAAAAATAATAAAAACTTCAATTTTCTGGAAATTTACTTAGTTGCATTTAATAAATCCATATAATCAATTTTGAGTCAATGGAATAGTTTAGAAAGTTAGGGAATGCATAAAAACTATAGTTTGAAATTTGAATTTCAAATTCAAACGGTCATATTAGTTTTGGAGGGAAAGTAGTAATTTGGTATTTGTTTGATTAAATAAACCTTTGTAACCAACTTGGTCGGTTGGACAGGTGCATATAAGCCTATTTAAGTTGTAATGAACATATGCAAGACATGAATCATTATTGGTACGGAAAAAATCATAGAAATTGTATAGAAAAACAATCATACTTTCCTCTGCATCAATTAAAAAAATAAAAAATAAATGATACTTATACATACAATGGGGCTCTCTGTGCGAATGAAAATCCCTGATGATCTAGGATGCCGAATCTGTATAGGCTCATTGCCAGTAGCCACACCCTATATACAATAAATAATGTAATTAAATGAGATTACCAAAAACATTTTACAAGAATGCATCAATATTTAATCAATTAGAAAACATCTAATTACCTTTCCTTTGTCAATGCATGCTGGCTCACCCCCCGCACTTTGTCCCCCCGGCGCAGGTGGTATCTGCAAGATAAAAGAAAGATTAGCAACCATATATGCTACAATATCAAATAGAAAAAAGAAATGCGAACACAACATAATGTACCGTAGATGTCTCAAGGCCAAATGAAATGGCCGAGAGTGTAGCATCATCTATCTGTCTGAGCTCCTCCTCGGTCATCAACTAAACATGAATGAAGATCACATACATGTAAAAGTCAGTATGGCTTAAAAATTAAAATTACTCTATTATAAAAATTAACTTTAAATCACATATGTCATAACAAAAAAATGTATACACGTACCGACACCGAAGGAGTCCATGCCTCTACATTCCCCTCCTCTCTCGCATCAGCGTCTATAGCCTCTGCACGTGCGTCTGGTGTATCCTCGTCTAATACAAAATGATACTCAGGAAGATCACCTATGGGACCCAGGAAAATATTCTTGCATGTAATGCAAGTGTGAGGCACACAAACGTGTGATGAGCTAGCCGATGATGAACTGGCACCAACATCATCAACACGAGGAGGCAAGACTGACCTAGCCTGAGATATCATTAGGCTACTCAGCCTATGAATGGCTCTGATGGTCTGAGAGATAGCCTCTGCCATAATATCTGGATGCTGCACTTGAGGAGGGGGGGAGATATCAGGGGGGGGGGGGACAAAAGTGCCAAGTTTCTTCCACTGGGAAGAGGGTCTATCCTGAGGAGCTCCTAGTCCTAAGCCCATGTTGGGCTTCATGCTCCAATAGTTCACTTTAAGTTTCAACACAAATTCTGCATATAATTTTTTAAGGAAATAAAATGGTATGTCTAAATTGCCATGTGGAGGGATATCAAAGACCATCCACCAACAGTCCCAAAAATTTGCACGTATGGCGTCATTTGTGCACCATTTAATTGATAGTTTGGTTTTTTTTTTGGGTCAACTGGTATACCCATTTTTGGGTTAGCAAAAAGGCTTGCCAAATTGTCTTTGGTTATGTTGAGGGCCGCGACCTCATCATAATCCAAACTATCATCAAACATCTAGTGCATTTCATCACGCCAACGAAGAGCGGCATTTTGTTGATTTGTAAGAGTTTCAATGTTATCCACTATGGTGTTTAACGTGGATAACATAGGAGCCAGTGCAAGTACATTATTGTATGTTCTATGCAAACCTCTCAACTCAGTGAGATTTTCATTTATCAAATCCTCGATTCGAGGAGGGTTTTGAGGAGGTAGAGGATCATTTGGTGGACGATTTTGTGGGGATACTGGATCGTTTGGTGGTGGGTTGCGAGGAATATTTTTCCCTGCCTCAGTGTCATCATTTTGATCAGCCATTCCTATTGAATTGCAAAATGTAATATATATTAAAAAAAATCTAAATTTTAACCATTTTTGTCAAAAAAACCCTAGATTCAACTAAAACAAACAAAATCTTGTTAAAATCTATTAAATTTAGGTTAAAAATGAGTCAGGGGGGGGGGGGGGGGGGGAACATACCTGATATCTGATATCCGATTTGCTATCTGATATCCAATTTATTATCTGATATCCGATCTGACTAGCCCAAATTCGCATGAAAATAAGGGCCGCGGGTCTGTGATTTTGTGTTTAATCCATGCATAGGTATCGGATATCCAATATTATAATATATATAATATAACATATATATTACATTTTATATATTTTTATATTATATTTTATATTTATTATATTAATTTACTATATATTATAATATAAAATATTATTATTATACTATATTATTATAATTTATAATATATTATACTTTTTTATTATATATTATATTATAAGATATTACTTTTTATTATTATATTATATTATATATATATTATATTACATTACTATATATTATAATATATGAAATATTATATTATATTATTATAATATAATATGTTATTATAATATTATTATTATAGTATAATATTATACGATTATAATATAATAATAATATTATTATTATATTATAGTATAATAATTATTATAATAATAATATTATTATATTATAGTATAATAATAATTATAATAATATTATTATATTATAGTATAATAATTATAATAATAATATTATTATTATATTATAGTATAATAATAATTATAATAATATTATTATATTATAGTATAATAATTATTATAATAATAATATTAAATAATAATAATATTATTGTAATATAATAGTATGATATATTATTTAATATTATTATTATTATTTTATATCAATAATAATAATATTAAATAATATATCATACTATTATATGATTTTAATTATTAGTCGGATATTGGATTTAAAATCGGATATCCGATATGATATCGAATATCTGATAAGGCTCGGCTTAACCTTTCAAGTTTGGTTCCTGGATAGGTAAAAAATAGTTAGAGCGGATTTTGAAGCACTTTTAGGCATCTTCAAACTCTTTTTTTTTCACATCGCCACTTTTTGGCACACCATGATCCTGCACATACCCCCTAGTTTGATCTAACAATCAGAATTCTTTGTGTGCTTCGTACACAAGGAGTGGGTCCATATACTTCTGTCACTGAGATGGCTGAACACACTGGCACACACGTTTACTCCTTTTTATTTGTTAATGACATCACATGTTCTTGGCCTTGCTGCATTTGTGACTTTTAGGTAGGTCGCCACATCGCTACTAGCAAAAACACTAAATATCTGGCTAGCGACCTCCTAGTAGATTGACACCAGGAAATAAAGCTCCACTTGCGCAGAAGTAAAAGAAAAATCTGCACAAGATTTTCTTCAGGATCCTCAAGAAAATTTGTAGTTATAATAGAAATGTTGTGTTTTGCAATTGATCGGGCCCTCGCTATGTCGCTACCGGGAAAGTGGTGTTCCATTCTGCCTAGCAATATAGCGACCTTTGATGGATTCTAAATTTTGGCGACAGAAAAAAAAACACCTACTGATTGAAAATCCTTTCAATTAATGTTGGTGTCAGAGGAGGTGGCCATGCACATTTATAATGCTGCGTGGGAGCTTTTGCGGTCATATCAGCCTTTAGGGAGAACACTGCCCTTTTACCAAAATCTGAGCATTCGCTATGTCACCACCGATGAGTCACATGGATTTTTTTGATAGTGACTTAGTGAATGTCGAAAAAACTTGGATGTCGGTGACACCATTCGCAATTTTCTTCACGTGCGTTTATTCTCGAAACTGACAAGCCTGGGACACATCACGTTCCAAAATTTACTTCATGTTAACAAAATTCTTGGTGCATGATTCCTCTTTTTAGTATCATGGACACATGTCATCAAGCTTGTTAACTCACTATACATAATAATCGAGCATCTTTCCATAGCGAGTTAACAATGACTATAGATTGAAAAGGATTTGACGATGGGGTAAAACTCCTTTGACAAGGATTGAACAACGAACTCAACATGGGCAGGAAAAGAAACATTCGCTTATCCTCCTATTTTTAAAAATTTTTGCGCCAGGAAAAAAATAAATGGAATAGGATACAGAGTTTTAACAAAAAAATTTCAAAGGCTAACAAAATATGACCTAGCTAGAAAACCTATTCATCATTAATGGATCTCAATCTGAAAATTTTTACCTAGACAACTGAAATTTATTATGCAAAAATTTAGACCAAAAGAGTATATGTCAAAATTGCCAAAAGATGTTATCCTAGATAGGAATGTCAAAACTTTACAAAGAGGACTAGTTGAATACCTTTGAGTGGGACTAAAGGGGATGCATCCAAGCAAGGCAAGATGGATGGAGATTATTAAAGTAAGGGAACAATATCCTCACCTATTTTCTGAGTAATCAAACTTTTGGAGGTTTGAAAGCTTCTCTATGGGGAGGCTTGATCTAGAGGATATTTTCATCAAAAATTGAAGTATCTCCAAAACTCCAATAATTAGCACCATGTTAAAGATCTCAAAATTCTAAATCCAATGCAACTTGAATGGGCAAAATCAGAGACTAGATGACCAAGTTATGGCCAATCAAAGTTTGATCAAACTGGGAACAAGGACCATAAAAAGGTGAAAAATTAATCAACTCAAAAGTTGTCAAAAATGGATTTCAAATTAAAGAGCACATCAAAATATTTCTAGCAACATTTTTTTTTTCGAAAATAGATTCCGTGTGTGGAAGTTACAATTTGTTGAAAATGGACTTTGTGTGTGGAAGTTATGACGATTTGAATTTCAGGTTAAAAAAAATCCTGATGACATTAGCATGACATCATCATGTTGACATGGCACATTGGGCATCGGGTGGAAAAATATGGTTTGGAAGAGATTTGAACTCATGATCACCGATTACCAAAACAAACCAATGACCGTTACACCATCGAGGCCATTTAAAACTTATCCATGTAATTTTTTATTTAAAATTTAACCACCACCAACTTTGGTTTTAAAAGACTGTCGGCTGGGTTGGAACCCCCAACTGGTTAGTTACTAAAATGTTGACACACTGCCACACTATTTGCACATTTAGTTTTAGATATAGGTGAGTTGGTATTTGAGTTATACCAAACAACCAATCACCTTATAAAATAAGGATTTCTTGTTATTTTATTAATGGTTAAGCCCCAAAAATTGATAAGTTCCAAAAATGTAAAAGTGGCAAAGGGGATATGGTGAAGGTAAATACACTATTTTTATAAATGATTGTTTTAGCCTATTTTAGGCTAATTTTGTGGATAAAAGGAAGGGTTAGGGGCCTTTTCAAGGCATGAAAATTATTTAGAACATTTAGATAATGAGAAGGAGACTGTGATTTTGGAGACTTGGTTGTTGTTCATGCATATTGGAGAATATTGTTGCATGTGCTTGAAGGGAATTGCTTCAATTCACTTTTAATTGATTTCTTGGAGTTAATCAGATCAGTCCCCCTATTGGAGCTAGACTTGAAGATGTAGTCCTTACTAGATGAACTCCAAAATCAAATTTTTTGTGTCTCTATCTCTCTTTTCTCCTTCTATAATTTTATTATGTGTTGTTCTTTTATTGCAATTACGTTAATTTGATTCATTAAATGTTTTAAATTAACTTTATGTAATTGGTTAACAATCCTTTGCAATAGCCCTAGATCCTAGAAATCATATTAAAGCACCTCGAAAGACACGAAGTAGATAGATCTTTCAATAAAATTCTATAATGGGTTTTCAAACCCTACCTCAAAATCAAAGCTAAAATATGAGATAATCTATTAACACATGCAAATCCAAACCCTCCGAAACTTTTAACAATTCTTTTGATCCGCTTTCAAATTTTTCTTCCCAAACCCTGTATGTGTAGAAATGAGCTCTTATCTATTAATAACATTTTATTATTTAATCCTTTCATACACACTTAAAGAACTTTTTAATTAAAATATTCTTTTATTTTCTTTTCCTCCACATTATTAATCAGTGGAAGCACTATTTAAAGCATATTTTATTATTTAAATTAATAATAATTATTAAATCTCATTATTTAAATTCAACTCTAATTTTATTATTATTTAAATATTTATAACAATGCAATATTAAATCTTTATTCTTTTAATCTTTTAATTCTCTTTTTATCTAACTTCTTAAATTAGACATTTAAATTAAATCTTTTTAATTGAAGTAGATAATTGATTAAATATCATTGTATTTTAATTTCTTTATAACCAATTTTCCAATTTAGACTACCAAATTAAGTCTTTTAAATTAAAGTACATATGCAATTAGTTGTTAATTAATTAAATATTCTCATATTTTAATATTTTCTTTTTAATCAAATAATATTTAATCATTCTCAATATCATATGATTAACCCAAATATTATAATTAAATCATTTATGAAATAAATCACATAGTCAAATCCACATAAAAGCAACATTATCAAAACTAACCAAAACTCAAAATTAAACAACATAAACAAAGATAAACTCATAGGTTTAAAAAGGGTGGAAATTTAGATACATCTTCTCCTTCTCAAGGCAAGTAATTAGGCTATGGTTGGGATTGAACTTGAACATTATCTCCATATTCTTAATATTGAGTTATGGCGATTGGGCAAACTCATCATATGAAGTCAAGGAAGTCGATACCTAGTACCTATAAATCTGTATAAAATATGAGCATGTACATGTGCATATATATCTAAGGTAAACAAAAAATGACGAGGAGTGGTACATTATGTAGATCCCAACTAGCGGGTGACTATGACCCCCTCCCTCAACCATAACACATCAAACATACATCTAAAATAGACACACACACACCATACACATGCAAGTATGGGGTAAGTATAATAGTAAATCCTAAATATAAATAACATCATATTTTAACTTGAACATCTCACCATTGTCAGGACATACTAAACATATTTCTAAGGCACACTATATGACATCATCATAAAAGTAATTTTATTAACTAACTAAGAGAAATTAATGAATCATCACTACCAATAGGAAATTATTACAACATGACATAATCAATTACTCAACATATCAAAGTATTGGATTTCAAATATCAAATAAGGGCTACCACATCTATTGAAGATTCATATAAAACTTTAACAATTGAGTCTATAATGATAGCAAAGGAGGGGTATTACAGATTCATCCTTTTACCTCATAGAATTATAAAATTTACAAAAAGGCTACTAGCCCTTCTCACATTTCTCTAATAAAACACATGTTAGATGTACAAATTGGTGTTATGTGCTAGTATTGAAAGACATACATCGCATTAAATGAACAAAAAATTATTCGATGGTATCATTTTGTTTTAGTGCATTGGAACAATTGTTAGTAACACATTTGATTCAGTTTAATAAAAAAGAGTAATATATTTGTATGTAATAGGATGTTGACTATTATTTATGAGCTTCTTTAGTTTCTAGGCGAGCTTGCTAGAGTGCAACAAACCAATAGTCTCTACGCAAAATTTCTATATACTAGAAGGGCATATATCTAAACTTCAAGCATAGTTGTAGAATTTGAATATCATTAAGTTGTGGGACAAGTCCAACCATAAATTATAGATCCAAAATTATGACTTAATTCTAGATTTGTAAGCATATCCTCAAACAAAATGTAGATTCATTGTAGGCACTTACACATAATGTCTAAAAATAGATAATCCTATCAATTTTTTTTCTTTAAAGTTCAAACTAAGTACCTTATATCAAGCTAAATACCCTTATTCTTTAAGATTATTACTCTCTCTCTCTCTCTCTCTCTCTCTCTCTCTCTCTCTCTCTCTCTCTCTCTCTCTCTCTCTCTCTCTCTCTCTCTCTCTCTCTGTGCACATACATGGGTGTGTGTGTGGATGTGCATGTGCGGGTGCATATGTGTGTGCATACACGTGCATGCATGTCTATGTGTGTGACCATGTGTGTGTATATGCATATATTCATGTATATTTGACTAGCATGAATGTGTTGTTGAGGGGGTGAGCAACTTCAATGAAAATTATTTGTAACTAGTTTTAATTTTATATGATTTAGATTTTTGATTTGTTATATTTTTTATTTCTTAGGAAACATATTTTTTTTTATCTTCCTTTATATATATATCAAGTTCGCTAGATTTTCATCAGATTCATCTTGCATGTGTGAAGACATTTGATTGCATCACAAGTGTATGGCTGCAAGACAAAATTGTATTAATGGATTCATCCTTTTCATCTTTAAAATGTAAAATTTACAATAAGCTACTAGCCCTTCTCACATTTATTTGACTAAACAAATGATAGACACAACTCGGTATTATGTCCTAGTATTGAAAGACATACACTACATTTAGTGAATAATGACTTATTCAATACCATTTCATTTTAGAGCATTTGAGCAATTAATTGTAACCCATTTTGATTCAATTCAAAAAAAAATAGTAAAAGACTTGTATTGATAGGATGTTGCCTAATATCTTTGAGCTTTTCAGTTTCCAGGGGTTGATCTAGGGGAGCTTATTTTAGTGCAACAAATCGATAGTCTTTACACCAAGTCTCCAAGTATATTTAGAAGGGTAGATATTTACTTATCAAGAAAAGTTATAGAATTTTAATGTCATTAGATTTTGGAACTAGTCCAATCTTAAATCACAGATCCATAACTACTACTTCATCCTAAATTCATAAACATGTCCTCAAACAAAATGTAAATTTAGACTTTCCCTGTCAAAACTGTTCTCTAAAACATCAAAATAAATATTCTATATCATGTTAAATACCCTTATTATTTTAAATTTATTATCCTTTATATCACATTAGCGAAGGATAAGATCTGCAATAACCCAAAAAATAGAAAAAAATAATGGTTGAGTCGAGCTATAAAATACCAAAAGATAGAGGAGTAAAGAAAATAGATAGAGAAGGAGAAAAGAAAATATCAGATAAACCACTCTCTACCTTTGTTGAGTTACCTTGGCAACAAGACTACATCAAGAGATGCATGCACCCATATACTTTTATTTAGTCAAAGGGACAACATACATGTTTTAGCCAACCGATTATTGGGCTCACTATATAAGGACAGTCATGGTCCATAACAATTCAAACCCTAATAATGTCTCCTCTTCCTTGAAAAGTGGGACAAACCTACCATCTACTGCCATCTCTAATCCTCAATCGGTATCGGGGTGTGTACAATCTACTACAAAACAGCTGGTATATAACAGGTACTGTATCCTTAATTACTTTATGAATAGCTCTCAAAATATGCAGCATCACCGCTTGCTATCTATTGTGAAGGAGCTTCAACAGATGATGGTTTAGCAACAAAGGTGGGATTTTCATGCCCTGCCATTATCACAATTACTCTCTCCTCCATCTCCTCGCAATCATGTTCCTCCTTATTTCTCTCACCCTTCTCAACCCCATGATGCTCATCATTTTCTTCCTTTCTGGTGCAGTCAGAGCATATCAACAAAAATAGAGCAAAGAATATGAGAACAATCATGGCACCAATCCCACCCATCAGATAAGGTACGGGTGATCTCCATAACGAATGGGTCATCCCTGGACTAGAAGACGATGTGATATTTCTCATCATTGAAGCTTCCTCTTAATCTACTTTTGTAAAGCTGTCTTATGGGCTAGGTTAGATTATCATGAGTTTATATAATGGGTAATCCAGTATAAATACAAGGGACTCTGCACAGTGATACCAGTGGAAATAAAGTCTTATCAAAGAAGGAGAATATCATGGCGTGGAGCCAATGCAATATAAAAATTTATCTTTCATGGATTGATTATGGGGTTTGTTGTAGTAGGTGAAGCTACTAGTCGGGACCACATTTACTTGCATGTTTGTTTAAATGTTAGTGGAAAACAGAAGGGTCCCAACGTCTTATCTAATATCAGATGTAGGCCTATGTCTAAAATGTAATAATGTCTTGGAGCACCTATTCTTCATGCCAATCCAATGGAAAAAAAAAAAAAAAAGTGTTCACCACGTCGGAGTATTCCGAAGTAAATTCAGTAAAAAACCAGGGGCAGAAGCTGTAATTAGCATAGTAAGACGGAATCCATTGTTTACTTCCTGGCTGAGAAAACGAAACATATATACTTTTTTCAAATAATTTTGTTGGAAGTAAAATGGGATAAATAATGGCAGGAAGGGGAGATGAATTGCGTCAGAAAGATAATTGGGAATAATATTCAAAGTTAATACTTATCATTTGAACATAAAGCCAATTTTTAAATTAATGGATTAGTTTTATAATTTTGTTTTTTAGTAATAGATAGTTCTATGATAATTTTAATGTATTAATTTTGTTTTCAGTCAAATTCAGTTTTACATTTTTAATTTATAGTTTAGAATAAGAGATTATACATTTCTTTTTTATATTTCTATATAATAGAATGTAGGTCTTTAATTTTTATCTTATTTGATATGTTTATGATTTGAGTGTCCTTCCCTTTCCTTCAATCTTTATAGATTTTTCAGTTTCTTTATAATATTTTGATTTGATCATTGTAATTTATATATGATGTATCTCATATCACAAACTACCATTAATGAGTAGATATCATTAATGAGTAGTTACTACTCCTAAGAGACTATCAAGTTATCACTCATTTTTAATAAGACACTATTAACTTATTACTTATTTTTTATCATATCAATCAATCAACTAAGGTTTTCTTTATTTGTGATTACAGATTTATTAAACTCCACAAACACATTTATTTCTAAACTACTATTTTTGTTTTAAATAAGTAAAAATTTCAAATACATTTATTTATTTTAACATTGCACTAATAAAATAATAAAGTATTGATTGTCATATAACAATAAAATATTGCTTAAATTTCATATCCTATCATAAAGGTTGATTCAGCACAGATGGTAGATTCTAATGCTGAGTCTTAACAAATAATTAAAAAGTTTATCAAATTATAAAAGAATATAAACTACTGCTTAAATTTCATACGCTTTAGTAGAAGTTGATTCCCTAGTGGTGGATTTGGTTAGAAAATCTATCCAATTGCCAAAACATATAAAATATTGCTTCAATTAAATATGCTAAGCAATGATGGCGAGTGGTGCATTACAATGAGAATTTCACAGTTCTCCATGTCATCGTAATCATGGGTTCGGTCTCATGTGTCCAGGAAACAAGATAAATCTGTGTGTTGTGGTCATGTTATCATCACCGAGAAACATTTTATTTGTGATCCAGATTTATCATCATGGAGAAAAATCTTGGGAATCCTCTAATTTTGTTGCGCAACGTCTTTTCTCCGCATTATAATTCCCACTTAATGATCTTTGGTGCAGCGTCCTTGTAAGGGCAACTTTATGCAAAACTCTGTCCCCACGTACACCAAATTATATAACTTTCTGCCTCTTGTTTCTGATTTTTAAACTTGTTTTATAATGAGTGGCTTATCAGACTTATTTGCTCTTGCTGGATAATAACACTACCAAGAAATCTTTAGACCAGTATTTCTTCACAATTTCACACACTAAGGAAGAAATTAAGCTTGTAAAAGTAAGTCAAACTTTGACTATTTAACACTTTTACTCTATAAATGAAACCTTAGTATGTGATGTTTAGCCGTTCACACAATCAATAAATTTATATCCAATATTCTTAGACCCTTGCACTTCAAAAATTGTTGCCCACATACAAAATTCAATCAACTGAAACATCGCAGAGAAATTCATGAATAAAAAGACAAAATGAAAACATTAGGATAAGGCATTATGTGTGGCAGAGAATAATGAAGCCTAGAGACCAGCCGAATGCTTGCCCTACCATTTATCTTAATCAGCTTCCAATTGCATTTTAATAATGGGAATGGTTTCTGTAGTTGTAGCATGCCGACTCATCTTACGCGTCAATTGGGCCGCTGTGAAATATAGCTGATTCGCGACGCTTTATATTGCATATATTTTAATGTCATGGCAATTTAACTATCGATATCTAGCTGACTAATGTTTTATCCATCACAAATATAATATGTTGTTTCAGAAGTATCCAAAGTGCACGTCACTTTCGGGTAAGATGTACATAACATCAAGTTATAAGAAGAATTATGGCAGCACGATTCTTCATCATGCATTCATTTGCCTTAAAAAATTATATAATTATTTCTCTTAATAAATTGATAAGGTTTAGATTTTGTCTTTATTAAGATGGTATAAGGTCTTAAATAATCATATTACAACATCAAACAAGAACATAGTTTCAGGCCATCACAGTCTGAAGCAGAAACCAATCATCATTTAGAAAAATTATTTTTAATATAATAATGAAAAAGGCTAAGTTTAATATAGCACAATAATTAAAAATAGTAGAGCTATTGGCAGAGCATTATAGAATATCATTAGGAGCTATTTGTAGCTTCCAAATTCCTCGAGATGTGTTTGAAATCCTTCTTCCAATCATCCACATTTTCCTCTGTAGGGTTTGCCTTCTCATAGTTGTTCTCTCTCTACTTTTTCAAATTATCCGTATACCTACTTTTCCTAGTAACCACACCAAGAACCGCTTTTTGCATAAGATTACCATGTAACATTTAGAGAGAGGTAATAATAGTATTAATGTCTTCTTGTGTCACCATATGAGGAACATCATTTTCTAGCATAGTAACCTTATTTTGAAATGCTTGAATATAGCCCATTAAGTTTTCTTTCTTAATCTTTTCATGCTTTTGGGCTCTAGAGATTGCTTTCTCAATGAACTCCTCCTAAAGAGAAAGGAGGGTGCATTCTGAGTTCCCCTTATTATGAACATTACCTAGGTAGATTGTAATCTCAATAGACTTCTTCTCCTCCATGCCTTCAACCTCCTCCTCTTTTTCATAGTCCCCATCCCTTAGTATTATAAATCTCCCTACTATACTTTGGAGTAACTAGTATGTTTCCAACAAATTTTCCTCTTCAATCTTTTTACTTTGTTTTTATTTTATTTCTTAATCTAGCAGACCTCATTTCCCTTGAACTAATATTGATGTAGCCCAAACCCTTCAAAACAATAACTCAAAAAATTACACAACATTAAAGTTCAGAATGTCAGATCCTTCATTAAACTTGTCCCACTCTACTCTGCATCAACAATAAAAGAAAAACAACTACTTATTCCAATTTCAAAAATTACCATATTTGGCAAATTTTTAAGAATTTTTTTCCGTTCTTGGTAATTTTCAAAACCCATCCTACGAATCTTGATTTTTTCCAAGAAAAGCCACCAAGGCAAAATGAATTGCCAACTAAACTATGAAACCAAGAATATGATTTCAGATTTATTACAAAAACAACTTTTAAAATAACTAATAAAAAAAAATCTAATTTTGAGGGTTAATATGATATTTTAGACTCTCAAAAAATGTCCAAATAGCTCCTCCTCACACAATTGCTTGTAAAATTTTAACCAAAACCCACATCCAAGTCAAAAGTTATGATTCCCAAAAGTTGTTGCATTATTCTCCCCTTCTTGAAAGAAACACAACTCCTACAAGTGGTTATCTATGAATTGTTGCAATTTTATTGGATCTAACTGCATTATTGTCCACTCAGATAACCATGTATTCTTTGTTTCAGGTAACCTATCCCACTATATCAGGTATCTGTTATGTTGGCCATTTCTTGTGGAGGTAGTCTACTTGTCAAGAATTTGGGCAACCTTTTTCTTCTTATTGGGAAGATGATGTTGCCAATCCACTCCCTAAATTTCATTTGCACTTGGTACATCTCTATGGAATGTGTATAAATCAGAAACATTAAAAACATGGGAGATGTCAAGATTTTATAGTAAGCTAACCTCATAAGCATTATCATTAATAGTTTTGATGATTTTGCAAGGCCCAATCTTTTTACACTTCAATTTATGATATGTGCCTATAGGAAACCATTCATGCCTCAAGTAAACCATACCCAAATCACCTATGACAATTTTTTGTTGTCTCTAAGTAGCATCTAAAACAATCTTGTAACTTGCATTACTATCTTATAACTTTTGTCTGACATCTTGTTTGAGCTGGTGTAGGTGTTCAAAAAAGCCAACTCCATAATTGCTAATTATGTTTCCTAAGGGAAGTGACACAAGATATAGAACATCTTGAGGGTTTTAACCGTAGACAATTTGAAATGGAGATTTTTTGGTGGATTTGTTAATAGAACTATTATAGGAAAATTCTACTTGGGGCAATGCCAAGTCCCACTGTTTAGGCTTCTCATCCACAATGCAACGTAATAGATTTCCCAAACTCCAATTTCCTACCTCTATTTGTCCATTAGTTTGAGGACGATAGGCACTACTAAATTGTAACTTTGTTCCTAATTTCCTCCAGAGAGTCCTCCAAAAATGATTCAAGAACTCAGTGTCTCATAAAAGAGGTAATGGTCTTTGGAAGGCCATGTAAACAAACAACTTTTGAGAACAATAGTTTTGTTATTGTAGTTGCATCGTTGGTCTTTTTACAAGCTATAAGGTGAACCATTCTTAAAAATTGATCAACAACCACAAAAATAGAATCATTACCTCACTGAGTGTGTGGGAGACCTAATACACTATCCATACTCAAGTCAGTCCATGGTCTAGTAAAGGCATTTATAATCCTATATTCTATGAATGTCATTTAGCTTCTTGACAAATTCTGCACCTTACCACATATTTAGTGATGTCCCTCTTTATCTTAGGCCAATTGTAAGAATTTTCCTAAGAGAAAAATTCACCCAAGAAATAAGAACTCAAACACAAGCACACAGTAGACCAAAGTAGACAGAGTATGATCAGAATAATAATGTATTCAATAACTTGTTCCTTATGAGTACACTAGGAGTGCCTATATATAAAGGCCTCAGGAGAGCTTCTAGAATGCATAGAAGTCAGCATCATGATGTGTCATACAACCAAGCACATGTCCACCAAATATGGGTTATCCTCCATTAAACACAGAAGTAAGTGCGGTAATGTGAGGATAAGCCTACAAGGGTATGACACGCAAAACAGTGTTGTAGACACCATGTGCTTAAATAGAGTTGCATACTCATGTGTTGTCTACATGAAAACTCATAAAGGAGCGCAAACTCCTAAGTGTCTCACAAATAAAATAAAATAAAATTATGCAAAATAATTAAATAATGCATTAACCTAAGTAAACTTAAGTAAGTGTAATAAGTGAATACTTATTTACACCAACACCCCCCCTTAAGTGCAACTAGGGGAATGCCTTTAAGCTTATGAAACTAGGATGAAGATGCATAATGGGTCCTGGCTACTAGGCCATGTTAGGTACCCATGTACATAATGAAAATGCAAATCTCCCATAAAGTGGGGAAAGAGGGAAATCCTCATGGGAAAAGCCCTCCCCCAAAAAGAGAGATAAGGCAAGGATGCATCGATGGATGGAGTAATCAAGACCCCCCATTATGACATAGATCCAGTATATACAAAAGAGAATGAGAAGGCCAAAACCTCCTATGAAGAAAAAGTACCCCCTCCAAAAAGGAGAAGAAGGAGATGAGGTAGTCCCCCCCCCAAAAAAAAGTAGTGTCCCAATCAGTGAAGAATGCTCCAATGTAGAAGCTGATCCATGACCTCTGTATGATGTTCCTCCCCTTTGGAAGAAACAAAGGCAAGGGTACCTATGAGATGTGTCCCATAGATGGAGAAGGAATCTCTATGATGACTGGTATCTCTAAAACTTGTTCAAAAGTCCCTGTGTGAATACTGATGATGGCTTCCTCCAAAAATGTTGAAGAGAAGAGAAAATCAAACAAGGAAAGATGTAGAACCTGCTTTAGGAAACTGACGGTCTTCTCAAATGATAAAGAGACCTCCTGCAGATGCTGTAAAGAAGAATCCACAATCATGCCAATCTAGAAGGATTGATCATGTAGAGCATGGAGTTGAGGGTCAGAGTGGGCCCTCGCAACAATTGTAGAAGACTCCTCCGCAAAGAGAAGTGAGAAATCATCATAAAAGTCTCCCATATCTACTGTGTGTGACTCCAAGAACAGAGTTGAAATGTTTGGCAATAAATCATCACCTGGAAGACCATGAGTACCCTGTAGTGCTGAATTACATGAATCTTTCACTGCGGAAAAGGATGAAGTATCCACCCCAAAAAGAAGACGAATGTCATCAAGAATATCTCCCACATCTTCAATGTGAGACTCCATGAACAACTATGCAATGTTTGAAAGGAAGTCTTCACATGAAGGTAGAGTAGGAAGACATAAAGTATCCTGTTGCACTAATTTTGAAGCATCTGTGGCTGAAATAGGATCAGTAGGAGCAATAGGAGCTGGAGGTGTCATCTCATCTAAAGAGGAGTCAGCTGCAACTGGTGGAAGAAGATCTTCTGGGAATGGAGGAATAGCTAGATCTCCATAATGCTCCCAAAGATACATCCAAAAAACATATGGATCAGATGACTTGTTGTCAGACATTATATCCAGAATGTCATCAACCATAAAGAGAAAGAGAGTGCGCCAAATTAGACTCTTTTCAGGATGATACTCAAGATCTAGCACATATGGCAGTGCATTGTGCTGAGATAGATATCTAACCATAAGTTGACTCCATTCCTTATAGTTATCTAGTGTCAAGTAGATCAAATTTGACTCTTCCATGATGAACCAATCAAAGAAACCTCCAAAAATATCAAAGAACCTGTAAGAAAAAGTGATTGAAATGATAAAATATAATAAAATGAAATAGCATGAAATAATAGATTTAATCTAAGAGAGCAAGAAGAGTTTTACCATACAAATGATACAAGATCAATAGAGCAATACCAAAGAGGAAGCAACACAAGAGACAAAGATTTGATAAGGAGAAAGCAAATAAAACCCCTTGTGAGTATTATGAATGAGGCAAAAGCCTAAGAATGAGAGAGAGAGAGCGAGAAGAAATTGAGCAAAATAGCTCATTTACAATAGCATAAAAAACTTGATGTGAATAATGGAGATTAGATGAAAATGAGAGAGAGAAGCACCTCTTTTAAAGAGATGATAAAGGAGTTGCATGTCTTTGCATATGTAACTCCCATTTCTATGAATACCACATTCATAAAAGGTGTGTGCAAAGTGTCAAGTTCCTCTTAAGGAGGAATATCTATTTTCTTTATTAAAGGAATTACAAAAATGAGTTGTCCTCACAAGTGGAAAATAGGACAAGAATGACATGTCCTTTACATGTGGACTAGAGGACAAATAAATAATACATAAGGGATACTTTGGTTTATCCTAATAAATAAATAAATACAACCAAGGAAAGATTATTAATTCTAACACCCCCTTTTAATTTTTACTTGGAGAGATGTTGTCAAAACCAATTTACAATATTACAACTTAATTTTTTGAAATATCTTCATTGTGAAAGAGGTCTCTTATTATCATAGGTACATCATTGGAAATCCAAGAGAAGTGGATAATTCTTCAAGTGTGTTACATCTTCAAGTGGATTCATGTGGCATAAGATCTGTACAACAAATAATGATATCTTGTATGTGCCTTGATGGATTACCTGAAACATAGAAACAAAGGCAATTATCCACAAGGATAATTTCATCTTATATTCAAGTTAGAAATTTTTTTATGTATAAGTAAATTCTTATAGAATAAATATAAGTGTAATTTGGTACTACAAAGAAATCAAGATAAATCATATCCTATAAAGAACAAATATGTTATCGAAACTTTCAAGAAAAGACCATAAAAAAGGTTAGCTAATGAATCCAACATCAAAAATGCTTCAATTATGTGGATATAGACAGTCCACTAATAAGTCATTTTACTGCACGTTAATGGGTGATCAATCCATAACCTCCATGACTCATGATTTAAGCAAAGAAGTATACATAACATTATATGGCATGTTTTCAAAGATATCAAAGGGGAGGAATATGAGTATTAACAATTGAATGCCTTCAAATAAGAGTAAAATGCCTTCAAGATGGGTCAAATTAATTAAAATTAGAGGAAAACTCCAATAATAAATTGTATTAACCATAACGTGCCAATATGACAATAGAATGATGTTAGAAAAATATAAACTGCACTTATGTGCCAATCAATAGAATAAAATAAATGTTGAAGGCAATAGTGTATAATAACTCATAATCTCAAGGAATAAGAAAAATAAATAAAATAAATTTATTTATGTGAAATAAAGAATGCACTCATATTTGATAAGTCACAAGAGACACAATAATTTGTATATTTATCAAGATATATATGTGGGCCCCCATCTATACACATGAATAAATATACCTAAACTATCATAGTATGAAATCATGTAAATAGAATTAAGATCATATATAGAACATAATTTTTAGGCAACATACCAAAGAGAAATGCCAAAGATGATGAAAGAGAATTATTAACATCAAACAATATTTGCAGTAATTAATCCTCTTAGGTTGAAGTCCACCCATTCTAAAAATTGATCTCTTTTACTAAGTATTTTTTGAAATCATTTATTTTTTCTCTTAAGAAATTTATCACTAGAGGAATAGTCATGATGTATGAATGCATCATTTGTTTCAACATTAGCATTATTAGCATTATCAATATTAGCATTATGACCATGATCTATAAATGCATCATTACCATTACCATTGTAAGAAAGAATAGGACGAATAAAGGTAGATATATGAGGAGTAGGGTTTAGAGAAGGAGGTTGGTCCTCCACTAACACAATTCTGCTTCCATGAACTTGTTCATTTTGAGCATCAGAAGAATCATGCACACCATTTCCTGCAAGACAAACATTTCGTGCTATGTGCACTTTGTTAGTAATAGGATTATAAGCTTGATAACCTTTGGTATTTTGCATGTTTTCACTCATGCACTTTATACATGCCATCTTAGATGAAGCAATAGGAGGTAAATTTTTAACTTTATTAGATGAGATATGCTCATTTTTCAAATGAGCAAGCCTTTCATGCTCCATATTAAAAGTAATATCTTTGTGCAAAGAGTGTCTTGAAGAGGTGAACCCAGAAAATTTAAATAAGTTATCATGGCCTAACTTAGCATTAGCAACAACTTCATTAGTGTTAATATCAATAACAGAGCACATGTCCCTATGAAACTCAACTTTGTAATTTTGACATAATTTTACAACAGAAAGAAGATTGTATTTCAACTCAGGAACATAAAGGGCATCATGTAAATTTCCATTTGAAATACTAACATTACCAAATCCATCAACTTTGCAACTATGATTATCAGCTAATTGAATTGGAATATTAGAAGGATTAGGTTTTAAATAATCAAACACTTCTTTATGAAAAGTAACATATTAAGATGCACCAATATCAATAATCCATTCTAAATTTTTAGAAACATTATAACCAACAGTAAAAGGATGACGAGATGGATGAGAGTTTTGATTATTGTTATTCATAAGTTGCTTATCTTTTTATTTTTAAAAATAATTATTAGTTACATGACCATCTTTCCCATAATAAGTACAGTGAGATTTTTTATTAGATTAATTAGGATGAGTATTATTACGATGAGTGTTTGGATGATTGTTGTGATTATTATTATTATAATTATTGGAAGAATCATTGTTAGAAGATTTGAAATTTTGATTTTGACTTTTAGACACAAAAGCATATTCATTAGATCTAAGAGTACCAAATTGTAACAACTTAGCTTCCTCTTGACGTAACAAATTTTGAAAAATACTATAAGTTAATTGAGTAGACAAAGTAGGAATAGCAAGTTGAGAATGAACATTAGTAATAAATTGTTGAAATTGTCTAGGAAGGAATTTCTTTAAAATAATGGTAATTAATCTAATATCAATGAGAGTAACACCTAATCTAATTAGTTGACTTTTAATATAATCAAATTTAAGTAAAAATTCATCCATGGATTTGAAATAAATATACCTCAAGTCTTCCAAATTGTCTTGCAATTGAATCTTGCGTGATTCAGATGGTCTGTCATACGTTTGCTTTAAAATATCCCAAGCTTTGTGGGCATTAGTGCAATGAAAAATTAGAATATATAAATCTAGGTTAAGAAATATACCAATGAGGCTAAGGGCTTCCTCATTTTTAGTATTCCATGCATTTTTTCATCTTGTGTAGCTGAGGTACCAGGAACTACAGAAGGGTCAGTAGCAACATCTAAAATATGCTTAAAATGAAATATAAATGAAAGACGAGATTTCCAAGCATGATAGTTTGAGTTATTTAACTTGATTTCTAGAATTAAAGTCGACATGATTTAAAAATTACTTTTAAAATTTAAATAATAAATTTGAAATAAAAAAGTGAGACTTATTATCCATAAGAATGTTAAATAATTATTAAGAGATTTAGAAAGTCAAAATAAAAAACTAAAATGTTCCCTCCAAAACCACTGGTCAGATTGAAGAAACAGGAAAAATAAAAATTTGAAAAACTGAAAAAATGTGTTACACACAGAGAGCGATAAATTTTTTAATTTAACTCTATTTTCAATAAAATTTAAAGAGTTTTTTTTTTTTTTTTTCATTTTTATGTCTTCTAAATGCTATTCAAATTTCAGCCAAACCCAGATCACGGATTGAGAGATATCATAAAAATATGAATTGCTGTCTTAAAACTTGAAAAAAAAAATAATACTGCACATATAGTATAATAAATTTTGCAATACTATTCTGATACAAATGAAATTTAAAATTTTTTTTTAATTTTTATATTTTCTAAATGCTGTTAAAATTTCAACCAAACCCAGATCATAGATTATGAGATATAAGAAAAATACGAATTGCTGTATTTTCCTTTCTAAAACAAAAACAGAAAAAAAAATTGAATTTCAAAAACTTAAAAAGCCTGCAACAGAAATAGGGTTAGATATAATAAAAAAATTAAAAATAAAGAATCCTTTGGTGGCAAGCCTTCCAAAAGAGGTTAGAAAAAATAAAAAATGAAGAACTTTTTAGCAGCAAGCCTTCCAAAGAGGGTTAGAATGAATAAGAAAGAAGAAAATCTGCAAAAGAATAAGATAAAACTTTCAATATTTCAAACTTCAAGAGCTTCACAATATCAAGCTCTTCTAATGAACCCTTCACACAAGCTCAAAACAAGGATTAGTAGCTCTGATACCATGCAAGAAAAAGTGATTGAAATGATAAAATATAATAAAATGAAATAGCATGAAATAATAGATTTAATCCAAGAGAGCAAGAAGAGTTTTACCATACAAATGATACAAGATCAATGGAGCAATATCAAAGAGGAAGCAACACAAGAGACAAGGATTTGATAAGGGGAAAGCAAAGAAAACCTCTTGTGAGTATTATGAATGAGGCAAAAGCCTAAAAATGAGAGAGAGAGAGAAGAAATGGAGCAAAATAACTCATTTACAATAGCATCAAAAACTTGATGTGAATAATGGAGACTAGATGAAAATGAGAGAGAGAAGCACCTCTTTTAAAGAGATGAGAAAAGAGTTGCATGTCTTTGCATGTGTAACTCTCATTTCTATGAATGCCACATTCATAAAAGGTGTGTGCAAAGTGTCAAGTTCCTCTTAAGGAGGAATATCTATTTTCTTTATTAAAGGAAATACAAAAATGAGTTGTCCTCACAAGTGGACAATAGGACAAGAATGACACGTCCTTTACATGTGGACTAGAGGACAAATAAATAATACATAAGGGATACCTTGGTTTATCCCAATAAATAAATAAATACAACCAAGGAAAGGTTATTAATTCTAACGTAACCCCCTCTGAAAAAGATGCTGATGGCACTTGAAAGCCACTTGCCAATTTAGGGCCTATTTCTAAAAATAGTATTTCTATCTACAAAACCTCTAATGTGATTGTAGATCTAGAAAGTAGGCAAAGAAAAATGCACTTTCAAAAAAAATGGAACCTAATTTGGAGTTCGGATGAACCCGTACCAAGCATTTTAAGTGGCAAAATTCAAGATTTTAGAGTTGCAGAAAGATTCAAAAATAGTGATCTCAAACCACCTACACCAATGTGAAGAATCATGAAATCCTACCCCAAAATTTAAAAAAATTGCTCACAAAAAAGAGTTGGTATGAGGAAGATGTCGCTGTTTGAAAATTGCTGCTATTGTTATTTTTTCTGAATCACTGTCATGCCTCCAAAAAACAAATGGCTCTAGATTTTGCCTTAGATGTCCAATTTGGATGAAACAAAATCTGATCTGGGGGTTTTTGAACCAGTTTTACAAATCGGTCCTTCGGGTGTCAGTTTGCAAAAAAAAAAATTCCTCACAATTGACTTTGGCCTAGGGTAGGTAGCTTTGTAGCTGATTTTCACCGAATTAGCATTCCAGATGCAATGCTGAGGTCAGATCTAATGCTGACACTCCCAATTTTTGTAGCACTCTAGATTTGAGCTAAGGTGATGAAGCGAGCAAGAGGTCTCGAATGGCTTGTGATGATAAAATCTCCAAGTTTCTCTGATACCATGTAAGAATTTTACTAACGGAAAAATTCACCCAGGAAGTAAGAACTCAAACACAAGCACATAGTAGACCAAAGTAGATAGAGTATGATCAGAATACAAATGTATTCAATAACTTGTTCCTTATGAGTACACTAGGAGTGCCTGTATATAAAGGCCTTAGGAGAGCTTCTAGAATGCATAAAAGTTTGCATCATGATGTGTCATACAACCAAGCACATGTCCACCAGATATGGGTTATCCTCCATTAAGCACAGAAGTAAGTGCGGTGATGTGAGGATAAGCCTTCAAGGGTGTGACATGCAAAACAGTGTTGTAGACACCATGTGCTTAAATAGAGTTGCGTACTCCTATGTTGTCTACATGAAAACTCATAAAGGAGCACAAACTCCTAAGTGTCTCACAAATAAAATAAAATAGAATAATGCAAAATAATTAAATAATGCATTAACCTAAGTAAACTTAAGTGTAATAAGTGAATACTTATTTACACCAACAATAATACTTATCTTCAACCAAGTTTATTATTTTTTCCTTTCCAAACTATCTAGCTAGTTCACCACTATGAAATTCCCTGATAATGTTTTCCCACATGGATCTATCTAGTATACATAGTTGTTTACTCTTAAAGAGGTAACTATCCTACATAAAATAGTCACCTTTCACATGATCTAACTTACTAGAAGATGAAGCCTTTAGCTGTTCTACAATTATGCAAATTTCATCATCAATTTCATACAAGGCCTTAATAGCATCAAAATAAGTGACCTTAGTTTCCATTGTGGTTAATAGTGTAGCACACTTGCTCAAGGCATCAACAACATGATCTCTTTACAAAGGTATATCCTTGAAAGAAAGATACCCACTTGGCATGTTGACTATTTAACTTCTTTTTATGTGTTGAGATATTTCAAAGAAATATGATCAATGAATAGCACAAACTCATGTAGGACCAGATAGTACCTCTAATGTCTTAATCATTGAACAATTGCATAAAACTCCATATTAGAGGTAGAATAGCTCTTGCTTATTTCATTTAATTTCTCGCTAAAGAAGGCTACAATCTTACCTAGTTGGCTAAGAATAGTGCATATCCCAACATGTGAAGCATCACACTCGACTTCAAAAACTTTGTCAAAATTTGGAAGTGTCAATATAGGAGCTTCAGTTACCTTTTTCTTCAAGAATTTAAAACTCTCTTCAGCATCCATTGTCCATGTGAACTCTATTGCTTTGGTAGAGTGTATTATGGGTGCTAAAATACTGCTAAAATTTTAGATAAACTTTTGTTATAAAGTTGACAACCCATTAAAACTTTGTACTCCTATTATACTAGAAGGATTGGGCCATTCTAAGATTTCTTTTACTTTTTCTAGATCCATTTGAACACTATCTTGAGAAATGAAAAAACATAGAAAGGTCACACTTCTTCAAGTTTTCAAAGAGCTTCTCCTTCCTTAAGACACTTAAGATGATCCTCAGGTGTTGTAAGTATTCTTCCTTGCTTCTACTATAGATCAGAATATCATCAATGTAAACTACAACAAACTTACCAATGTAAGGTCACAACACTATATTCATCAACTGCATAAATGTGCTAGGTGCTTTCGAAAGCCCAAGAGGCATAACCATCCATTCATACAAACCACCTCTTGTCTTAAATATTGTCTTCCATTCATTTCCCTCTTGAATGTAGATCTGGTGGTCGCCACTTCAGAGGTCAATCTTGTTGAAGTACTTAGTCTCACTAGTTCATGCATCATGCCATCTATTTGAGGAATAGGAAATCAATACTTGATGGTAATCTTATTGATTTATCTGCTATTAGTGCATATCCTCTATGTGCCATCCTTCTTTGGAGTCAACAATTTGGGTATTGCACATGGACTCATGCTTTCCTTGACCAGACTCTTTTGCATTAGTTTTGTCACTTGTTTATTCAACTCTACATATTGTGTTGGATTCAACTAACAAGATGCTTGATAAGGTGGAGTTTCTCCATCAATATCTCTTTTGCATGGGAGACCATTAGGTATTTCATCATATGCAACATCAACAAACTCCTCCAACACCTTCATTACCTTTAGTGGCACAAAGTTTTCTTGTTTTTATCCTCTTTTTAGTACTAGTGCATAACAACAACCTATTACTTTCATTTCTTTGACAAATTCTTTTACATACAACATGGTTTCATTCTTCTTTTCATCCTTAAGTGGTAATAGAACCACTTTAGATCCATCCTTCCAAAATGTGTAATTATTTCTCTCTCCATCATCTATGTCCTTCTATCATGTTGCCATGATCTTCCTAACAACATATGGAAAGCATCTATAAGGATAACGTCACACCATATTCCATCCTTATAAATGTTCCTATGGTAAATCTAACTAAACATCTTTTATCAACCATTAATCATTTCCTTTCTCAAACCATGCAATACGATAAGGATGACGATGTTTTTCACATTATAAATTTAATTTCTCTACCATTTCTCTAGATACCATATTCTCACAACTACCTCCATCAATAATAATTTGACATACCTTTCCACTAGAATTGTATCTATTCTGAAAATGTTGGTCCGAAGCCAGAGATAATCAGAGTTCTTTGTAGGAACTTAATCTTTTTTTGGAATGATTATTGATCTCCTCATCATGAGGGTTTCTCCCACATTTGGTTAAACTTCTTACTCCTCTTTTGGATGAACCCAATTCACTCTATAATGTCTTCCTTGATTTATTTTTGGCATATTATAATTTAAGCATTTGAAGGCTCTATGTGCTTCTTCTCTACATCTGAAATAAATAAATGGCCTTCATTGGTTTACCCATCCTCTTCCTCTTCCATAACCTTTCCCTCACTAAAATCCCCTTCCTCTTTCCTATTCTGTAGGATCTTGTCTAGAATCTATATTTCTTTCAAAGCTCTATGAGGATTCTCCTTGGCCATAATTAGAACCTCCTCGAAATGGTGTTGAGGGACCCCTTCTTCCTCCTCTATTTCTCTGCTTGTATTGTCAATTCCATCTTTCTTCAACCTTTGGGGCCAGTTGGTAGGCCTCTTCCATATTGCTAATACGATGCATGCTTAGCTCATCTTGAATAGAAAATTTTAGGCCATTTATGTACCTAGAAGCCATCTATGCATCATCTTCTTGATTATCTATTCTCATGGATAGCTTATAGAAATCATTTGTGTACTCTTATATAGGGAAAAAAATTTGCTTCAAATTTTGGAACTTACAAAATAGAGTTTGTGATAATCTAATGGTTAGAGCTTTTCCTAAATCTTTTTCTTCATCTTGCTCCATGTTTTGATCATTTCCTTTTGTTTTCTGGTTCATTCCTTTGGGAGGTTATCCCACCATATCATTGCACATCCTTTTAATTTTGTGCATACAAACTTCATTCTTCTTAACCTCCTCCATTGGCATCCATTCAAAAAAAAATTCCATCTCATTTAGCCAGTCTATCAACTCTTCTAGCTCTAGACTACTAGCATAGTATCAAACTTCAATCTCTATCGCTTCATTTTTACCTTCTAAATCTTGAAGCACTGTATCTTCATAGCTCAATTCTTCCAAGTTTTCTTCTTCATTTTCTTCATTTTGATTGGCACTTCTTTGATTTCCCTCTTCATCTGATTTGTTCTCTCCTTCTAAACTAGGATTCCTTATTTATCCATTCGCTCATTTAGCCATTCAATCTACATCTACATATCCAACATAAATCTTTGCATTAGAGTGACCCTCCTCTTCCTCTTTCTCTCCCAGCCATCTTCCCGCTCTGATACCAAATGATGTAGCTCAAACTCTTCAAAATAATAACTCAAAAAATTACACAACATAGAAATTTAGAATGCCAGATTCTTCATTAAGCTTTTCCCACCCTATGCCACCTCTAAAATGAAAGGAAAAAACTACTTATTACAATTTCAAAATTACCATATTTGGTAGATTTTGGTAAAACAACTTTTTCCATTTTTGGTAATTTCCAAAACCCATCCCACAAATCTCGACTTTTCCCAAGAAACGCTCCCAACTATGGAAATATGAATTGCCAACTAATATACAAAATCAAGAATATGATTTCAGATTTACTACAAAAGCAAATTTCTAAAAAAAAAGGAAGAAAACACAAAAATCCAATTTTGGAGGCCAAGATGATATTTCAGGTTCCCAAAAAATATTCAATTAGCTACTCATGCAATTGCCTATAAAATTTCACCCAAAACCCACATCCAAGTCAAAAGTTATGACTCCTAAAAGTTGATGCATCAAATATTATGCTTCATTTTCACTAGAGGTATTATCTCTCTTACCAACATAGGATTCAATCTCTTCCCCATAGTATTCATTATTAATCTAAACAAAAATGTTCAGCTTGGGATTCATCATCCCAACTTTAGCATAACCAACTTGTTTAAATTGTGTTTTCACTTCATTATAATGCTATTAAGTATTGTTTCTTAAAAGGAAACAACAATGGTGATTTTATCTTTAACAATTGATTTACTAGACTTGGTCTCTTTTTTATCTTTGGGGAAAACTTGGGATTCTCGTAGAGAGTCTCACTTTCAAATGTTCAATTCTAATTGAGCTTATATGAGGACTCTTTGGGTACATTTCTAGCCATGAAAGGTAGTAAATCATTCCTCAAAAGTGAAGTTTTTTATTAAAAAAAGGAAAGTCAAAGAAATGGGGGTAGGGAGAGAAAAATGAGCATATAGACAACTAGACAGAGAAACCTCTAACTTTTCTCCTTTCTCAAAAAACTTCCTCAAATATTTTTTATAGTCGTTGTTGCCCTTCCTTTCCACTCAATCTCCTCTATAATCCAAATCAATCACCTTATAATTGACATTACCAATGAAGACATGTCCTTGTTATCAAGAGTTAATGAATTTCATTAATAGTGTATTGTTGAATCCCCTCATAGCTTGGGTGTAATTCTAGAAGCCAACTTTTAAGAACTTTTCTCATATATCCACATTTTGGGTCAGTACCTTATGATCCTTTAGTATAAATTTTTAATAGATGCCCTCTATTACCCTAACATTATTGAATCTCAATTGGACAATAATGTGAGACATAAACTTAATTCTTATCTCATCAAAAAGCCAAAACTCTTGAAAGTGATATTTGTTACAATCAAAGAGAAGATTCATGAAGGTAATGTTGTAGGTGATTTAAACAATATTTCATATATAAGAAAATTAAAGAATAAACTAATATATATATGCTCCTTGAAAAGAACTTTACTCTTGATATGACCTTTGAAAATTATTAACTAATTAAGAGACATGTGACAAATCTCATCTTTTCACTATATCATTAATAAAGCATATGAGTGATAATAAAAAGCTTTCCTACTTCTTCATAATTGCATTATTTTTCATGGAAATGTTCCTTATTAGAATGCACCTTAAAATTACTACCATTTGTTCACCCTTTCTACCAATGTTATCCCCACTGATAACACTAATTTTTTAAGGGGCCTATTTTGATCATTGATTTGTTTTAGCATTTTCTAATATTTGGAAACTTCACTACAATCACTCTAAGTAATTTCATTTGAATATTGGTAAAATTAACATCCTTCAAATAAATAAAAATAACATTGTCTACCCTTTTCTTCATATCACTATATTGATGCCGACTTCTACTAGCTATAAGAAAACATATCACAAGGATGTGATTACAATTGTTCTCTCAATCCACCTATACTAAAGATCCTTAATTATATATATTTTTCTCTTTCATTAGTTAGTATTTCTTTTAATCCCTAGAACTTTTTTCAAAATTTACGTTAATCTAGTCTTGGTACCTCAAACCCCAATTCATAAAGTCAACTGCAATATTACCTTCTCTTAGGTTGGGATGAATTATGACATTTTCAAAGGATGAAAATATCCTTTTACAATCCTCCACAAGGCTAGCAATATTCTACAAACAATTAAGCTTACCTTGAATATAATCAATAATCAATTTGAAGTTTCCTTCCAAGATTATCTTATCATCCCTAACCCTTTGACATATTTTATACTATACCACATAGCCATAGCCTCAACACAACTATTTGTATTACTTTCTATGTTCTTATCAAACCTAGTAATCATGACACCTTTCCAATCCATTGTTAAACCACCTATAGTAGAGAGCCTAGGGTCCCCTTTCAAACAACCATCTATATTTCATTTTATCTAACCTTCATCCAAAGGTATCCATCTAGTTTTCTTGCTCTTCCAAATACTCTGTTAGTCTATTTTAATTAGATTCTACCATGTGTTCCATTTTTTCTTTTTTAAAAAAGTCTTGAAGGGTAGGGAACAACTTTCCTTTCTTATAGGCAACACCATTCACATTCTCTCTAAGCTAGTGCTTGATAATCTAAAACACAATCAAACTAGATCTCTCATATTCACCAAAACTTCTATTGTTACTCTCAATCCAAACATTCCAAGCCATAAATAGGAGGGTTTGGTACAAGTCCTTAAAAATTAGGTGGTTAAGAGGGATATAATCCCATTTATATATTAGCAAATTGTAGATTGCTATATACTCTAGTCCACTTGTAGGAAAAAACAAAATAAGACTCCAAATTTCATTAATTTAACAACAATGTATAATCATATTTTAGTCTCAATGGAACATGAATAATAAAATTAAAAAAACCCTACAATAATATAATCTCTAATTAAAAGAAACACTATCTTGAACATTACTTTCTTTGTTTTTCTTATAAATTTTATCAAGATGCCATTAAAAATAAAAATATTTTCTCATATATTAATCAAAACCAACATTTACTACTTTTAGTATTATTTCATTTGTTTATATTCTATATTTAATTGATAGAAAATAAAAAGTAGAATTTTTTATCATCTATTTTTGGAAATTTTATATTTTTGTGTGAGATTTCAGTTAGAACGAGTCAAGTTGTTTAACATTTGGTTCCATCCTTTAGTTAAGATTGCCACATAAAGATGCTCTCTAGATAAGTGGCCCATCACCAAAATTGAATCATGCAAGTGCAATTGCCTACTTTCTTGTATTTAAGAGTAAAACCTATGCATTCACCTACTTTTGTGTATTTAAGATTAAAACATGTGCACTCGCCTTCTTTTTGTATTTAAGAGTAAAAATTGGTGAATGGTTTTTCAATCTATATATGCACCATGAACAAGATAGAGAATTTTCCTAACTGCTTAAACCATTTTAAAGAGAGAATTTCATAACATAATTTTCAAATTAATTTTTAATAGCTTTTTATGAGTGTGATCTTTAGAAATGTGTAATACAAGTTCTATTTTTATCAATCTATATATGCACCATGAACAAGATCAAGAATTTTCATAACCACTTAAACCATTTTAAAAGAGAGAATTTTAAAACATAATTGTGAAATTAATTTTTTATAGTTTTTTATGAGTGTGATCTTTAAAAATGTGTAATACAAGCTCTATTTTTAAAAAGTATTTGTAGGTTGCACAAGCCTTTAAGGTATGCTCATTTGTTGTGTCATATTCATGACTTTTCCCCTTCTCTTTCAACTAAGACTTGTATATCATCATAGCTTGATTTAGTAAGTTAGACTATTATTTGGTTTATTAATATGAATTTTATTTTTTGCAAAAAGAGGGGTAAAAATTTATTAAGACAGAAATGAATATAACAAGGAGAGCTCAACAAAGAGCTCGATCCTAAGCAACAAGATCATCAAATTCTTGCACCATCTCAAAGGACAGTTGCCTCCTATCCCTAATATTCCAACCCAGATGATGACTAGAAGCCCATTTGGCTAAACAATCAGCAGTTCTATTCCATTCATGAGGAATATACGTGAACCTAATGAACTAAAAAGAGGAAGAGAAGAAAAGAATCTGCTTAACAACAGTGGCCAGCTGCCAACTAACATCCTCAAGCTCTTACGAAGAAAGCATGTTCACCACCACCTGGGAATCAGACTCACAGATAATCTTACTCCATCCCCGCAAGCAGCACTGTTCCACAGCATATAAAATAGCTTGAGCTTCCATGAGATTGTTAGTATAATCACCCTTATGAACTGAGAAGAAAAATTTAACATCCCCAGAACTACAACGAGCCACTCCGCCAATACCAGCCGGACCAGGATTCCCACGGGAAGAACCATCAGTGTTAATTTTTAAAACTCCACAGGGAGGAGGAGTCCAGTGCCCATCCTGGTTAACCTGACCATTCCTCTGATGGTGAAGCTGCCTGGACATAGAAGGAAACCTATGAGCTGCAGCCCCATCCTGAAGATGAAAATTGAGGCAATTATAGATAGCAAGATCAAGCGGATCCATACCCCCATCAAGCTCACACTTCACAAGAATAGTTTCCTGAAGAGAATGTGATATTTTCCACCAAAGATGGAAAACACCAAGCCAAACATCTTGGAATATGTGACGATTCTTCTCCAACTAGATATGCCAAAGCATGAAAGATGGGCCAGCAATCAAAATAGCATGGAGAGAAGAAGACTTGGAGGGAGCACTACCCAAGCGGGCCTAGAACTCAGGCAAAGAGGAAGCACGCCGACAAGAGCAATCCCAAGTGCTCCACCAAAGGTGCCATATCTGAGTAGAATAGGAGCAATGGAAGAACATATGGGAGACAGACTCCTCTCCATTACCACACAAAACACAATAAGAGGGGGCCTGAAATCCACGTTTACAAAGATTATCCCAGGTAAGACAACGATTGTGAGCCACTAGCCACATGAAAAAATTGCACTTGGACCAAGAAACTTTATTCCAAACTTGCTTCCACCAAGGGACCTCATCATCCCCAAATAATTGTCTAGTTATCTCCTGATACCCAACAGAGACATGATATTTACCAGACAAGGTACCACCCCAAGCCAAAACATCTGGACCAAGCAAAGAAGAACACTCTCTAGAGGCCAAAATTTGAGAAAGCTCTAGACGATCCATGTCTGTACCTCCAGGAGGCCAATCAGATGAATGCTTCCATCTGTAACCAACAACAGGTCCCAATTGATAAGGAGTCTTGTAATGAGCCAGTTTATCCCATCTAGCGGCAAGAAAAGAGTCACAAAGAGGCTGAAGATGAGGGTATATGGATAAAATGGAAGGGAATCCATCCCAAGCATCAGACCAAAACAAAGCCTGAGAACCTCCTTTACATATCCAGAATAGACCCCTCTTCACCAACATCACACCTGTCTTCAAAGTATGCCAAACCATTGAGCCACGACCTTCAAGAGGAAGTGCAAAAACAGAGCAAGGATCAGCACCATGAAAATATTTATGAGTGATAATACGAGCCCACAGTTGATGTTGTCTAGAGCACCATCACCAATAAAGTTTAGCAGCCAAAGCTTGACTACTCAATAGAGCAGATCGAAGACCAAGACCACCCTCCTTTTTAGGCCTACAAATAGTTGCCCAATTAACCAAACTCCATTTAGTACTACACAAATTACCACTCCAAAGGAATTGTCGAGAAAGAGCATCAAACTCCTTGAGAAAGTAAATAGGTGCAGCGTGAACCATGCTTCTATAAGTAGGAAGAGCTTGGATAACAGCTTGAAGAAGAGTAACCTGGGCAGCAGTAGAAAGCCATCTATGAGTCCAATGATTTACCTTATCCTGAAGCTTCGTAATCAAATTTTGCCAGAAGAGACGTGGCTGCCTAGAAACAGCAATAGGAATGCCAAGATAAGTCAAAGTAAGTGATCCTATTTGAAACCATAGGATACCAACAATCCTGTGCTGAATAGAATCAGGAGTGTTAAAAAAGTAAATGGAAGATTTGTGCTCATTAACTTTCTAGCCTGAAGCTGCCAAATAAACGTCCAAATCATGTCGAAAGGCTTCAGCTTCCTTGATCCTAGCAAGACCGGCAAGAGCAGAATCATCAACAAATTGAAGATGGGAAAGAGAAGGTAAGCCATTACCCCACCACCAGCCTTGAATAGAATTCTGGGACACCTGATGCTTAATGAATCTACCCAAGCCTTTAGCCATGATGATGAATAGATATGGGGAGAGAGGGTCACCTTGGCGGAGGCCTCTAGAAGCACCAAATAGTTGAGAAGGTTGACCATTAATAAGAAAAGAAAAAGAGGCAGAAGTAACACAACTCATAATCCAACTCACCCAGTCAGAGCTAAAGCCAAAAGAAAGAAGAATACTCCTTAGGAAGCTCCATTTAACTCTATCATAGGCCTTAGCCATATCCAGCTTAACAAACATGGCTCTCTCCCTTGAAGTAGCCATAGAGTGAATAGCCTCAATAGCAATAACCACCGCATCCAAAATTTGTTTGCCAGCAACAAAACCACCTTGTTCTTCTGAGATAATAATGGGAAGCCACCTTTTTAGTCTCTCAGCAATCAACTTAGTAATAACTTTGTAAACCACATTACATAAGGCAATTGGTCTAAAAAACTCCAATTGATTAGCACCCTCTCTCTTAGGAATAAGAGTCAAGAATGTAGAGTTCAAAGCTCGAAGCATCTGCTTGCTAGCATAGGATTCCTTAACCACCTCCAACAAATCATGATTAATGATGTCCCAAAATTCCTGAAAGAATTCAACTAGAAAGCCATCAGGACCAGGAGTCTTCCCCTTAGGCATGCCAAAGACCACCTCCTCCAGCTCTTCCAAAGAGATAGGACGCATAAGATAATCATTCATTTCCTGAGTGATAAGGGAAGGAATACAGGACAAAATAATATTCTCTTCATTAATAGTAGGAGGAGAGTCCTCAGAGAAGAGGGTAGAGAAGTGCCAAATAGCCTCCTGGAACAAAGCTGGCAAGGAATTCAGTTGGATACCTTGAGAATTAACCAAAGAAGAGATAGTGCTCTGATTCCGACAAGATTGCACTATTTTATGGAAAAAGGCAGTGTTTCGATCACCTTCCTGGAGCCAATCAACTCTAGCCTTTTGCTTCCAAAAAATTTCCTCTCGAAGTTCCCATTCTTCTAGAGCTCTAGAAGCAAGGGATTCAGCCTTGCCAAGATCCTGTGAGAAACCTCGATCTCTAATCTGCCTTGTGATGACATCAAGATCTTCTTGAGCAAGCCTCTTCATAAAGTGAAGGTTCCCAAAGCATTCCCTATTCCATTTCTTGACCTTCCTTTTAACATATTGAAGCCTTTTAGAAAATGAGAACATTGCAGTCCCATATGTAGGAGCACCATCTTTCCACCAACAAAAAACAAAATCATGAAGAGAGGAGTCACGAAGCCACATCAACTGGAACTTAAAAGGAGGATGCTTTGAAACATAAGCCCCTATAGCAGAAAATTTGATTGGCCAATGATCTGAACCCCTCCAATCAAGGATTTTTGAAGAGATAGTAAGGGTGCCACTAACCCAGAAGCAAGAAACAAGAAATCTATCTAGACGTTCTGAGATAGCAGCAACACCAGTCCTGTGATTATTGCAGGTATAGAGACCATTAGAAGGCTTAACATTAGAGATATGCAAAAGAGATATTTGTTGCTGAAGAAGAGCAGAAGAAGGCCCAAATCTAGCCAAACCACCATGCTTCTCCTCCAGACTTAAAACTGAATTGAAGTCCCCTGCTAACACCCAAGGATGATAAGGATGACAATTTCTAACATATTGAATATGTTCCCAAAGTTCCTCCTTTCCCACAAGATCAACAGGTGCATACACATTAGTAACCATGATTACATCTCCTGAGTCTAGAGTAGAAGCTACCATAGAGAGAGCTGAGCGAGAAGAAATCCAGCCAAGAGGAGAAATTTTTTGAGGATCCCAGAATATAGCTAAACCACTAGCACTGCTTGTTCCCCCAACACATTGGCATTGGCCATGAGACCAAATACTAGAGGCATGTTGGACCATAGACTCCACAGAGAGCTTAGTCTCTTGGATACAAAAAACATCAGGACTATGATCAACCACCAAGTTATGAATAGCCTTTTGTCTAGGGATGCTATTCAACCCCCTTACATTCCAAGAGAGAATAATCATCATTGGGTAGAATTGGGAAAATGAGAATCCAAAGGTTTCACTGAACCAGACTCAATCAATATATCTCTTGTGAGTTTAATCTTCTCTTGGTCTATTTTGCGCCCACTCCTTAGAGGGGGAGTAGAAGAAGCCCGCTTAAAGGGTCGAGGCAACAACCCCAAGGGGAGAGGAGATCCCTTACCATTACCTGATGGTAGCACATCCTTAACCAAGTCATCCAAAACAACATCATTATCCTCCAACACTGCAGGAGTCACCAGAGCCTCTGTCACAGGAGCTACAGGGACCTCACAATTTTGATATACTACAACTTGGGATGCCCCACAAGCATCATTAGGAACAGATCTCTCATCTGGGCAAACTGGATCAGAAGAGATAAGAGGAGGAATACCCTCCTCTAGAACCATACTATCTAGCACCTCAAAGCGGTTAAAACCTGAATCAGATAATCTTTCTTTCAAAGGCCTCTTTTGACCACGTCCCTTAGCTCGAGGGTGAACAGGGGTAAATCCATCCTTATCCTGCATTTGAGCCTTACCCTTACCTGTAGCATCTTGCAGATTCATCCCCTTGGTAGTATTAGCCATTTGAGATTTTCCTTTTCTTGTAGTATTTGCCAAACCACCAGCATTGCCAGCTGTAGAACCATCCACTCCTTTGAAACTCGAGTTACGAGGGCACTGACACTGTAAATGACCATACTCATGACAAATCTGGCAACGGAAAGGGAGGGATTCATAATCTAACTACTGCACCCAAGAAGAATCCCCTAGACAAATTTCTAAAGAATCTGGTAATGGGTTATTCAAATTAATTTCAACACAAATTCTAGCATAAGAAATAACCTTTTTATCGAGGGATTGATGTGCGATCGCAGCCGGCTTCACCAACAAAGTAGCAATTTGTCGAAGGATGTCTTCACGCCAAAATTCCAAGGGAAGACGAGGCAAGCGAACCCAAACTGGCACTATTGAAGGGAGATCCTCAACAGAATTAAAACCTAAATGCCAAGGTTTGACAAATAACCCCACATGGTTGTAGAAATAATGGCCTCCTTCAAAAACATGATCACGATCAGACATGCAAGAGAATACAACAAAAAAATAACTATTCCCTGCCAACATAATCTCCACATTGCCTTCCACCTGCCATGAGTGACAGATCCATGCCTCAAGATCGGATAGGGAAATCCGGATTCCAAGAAATTTGCATATCAAAACATGCTTGGTCCAGTAATCAATGTCCTCCATTACAGCCGTTGGAGGAATAACCAGAACAGGGCAATCATGGCTATGCGGAAAACAACCATTAACTTTTTTCAGCTTGGAGCTCTCCCTTGAATAAAACGATTCAGATCGCATTGCATGCATAGTTGGAGAAGAACCATCTGTTCTCACCAACAGAGAAGAAATCCCAGGCCCTGCCATGCAAACAACAAAGCCCCAATCCCAAATTGACTGCACAAGATTTCCAAAAATACCGATGCAAATTATGTTCAATAGCTAGCAATCCAAACAGAACAGAAAAAATAGTAAAGATCAAACACCAAGAACAGGCTAGGGGAAAAACCCTAGCCCAGCCGGCAGCCAACGCTTCTCCACATTTTATAGAACTTGTCTTGCTAAATTTTGTTTTAAAAGAAAAATAGATTATTCAAAAAAATTGATAAGTTATTAGTTTGTTTTATTATATTTTTAGGAATTAGTACTTATTCTTGTATTTTTTAATCAAGAAAATATTCAGTTGTTATTTAATATTTTTTATTAAATAAGTAAGATTTGGAAAGAGTGTATAACCTTATACAGTTAAAAGGTAAAGTACATGTAGACATCAATAAATTAATCAAGAAAAACAATTACAAGACTACATAAGACAAAACATTACAAGAGAACCAACCAATCCTTGGTACTTTCTTTCAAAGAATTTTTCTTTATTGAAGTATAGAACTCCTTATTCTAAAATCTAATTTTCTTTCGAAAGAATAGGAAAAACTATTTTGCTAGTTAATGTTGATCTTGTTAACATTTGAAATTCTTAATTAGTAAGTTAGAATCACTTCGTCTTATTTAATACAATACAATTGTCATTGACTAAATAGACTTATTTTAAATTACTTAAAAAAAACACTCTGACCAAATTTTAACATCATGATGTAAACTCTAACTTATCATGGGACTCATCTAAAATGACACCACCACCTCCAACAAGACCCATCTATTAATATAATTTAGAATAACTTAATTTTAAAAAAAAAAATCAAGATAATTATATATTATATTTTCCACAGAAACTTTAATTTAAGGAACGAGAGTACGATATCTTGTAGCAACTCTCTACGTAACAGTAGTATTCATGGCTACTTATAAGGGGCGAATGCACAGTTCAACAGATAATAATTGCAGCCATCGCCAAAAGCTATCAGTAGGTTACACCATAAAAGAACCTCCACGAAAACAAATGTAAGCTTTCAATTTTGTTAATCCATAAAAACTTCCTCATGAGAAATATGGGAAGCATGAATATAATCCAAATAGCAATTGCAGAACATAATTGAAAGGTCACATTTCAGACCAATCGAACACGGATCTCAATCTCATTTATAAGGTAATTAAATATAACATCTCTGCCAAACTTAAAACCATCCAGCCCTTGACACATGATAGTGAAGCCAAAATTTGGTTAACATGGCTAAAACATATCAACAACAATGAATCAGAACAACCTCCTCTTCTTTCACCCGGGTGTTCGAGTGTTGGAGACATTTCTGGCTGGAGTATTGTACACAAAATGAAAAAAGGATATACAGATGACCAGATTTTTCCTAATGCTATTAGGTTAACCTATTTTGTCTTAACAAAATTTAGGTCCACTCAAAAACTTTCTTAGACTTAAAAATAAAGACAATGAATTATCCGCTGACTGAACTATAAGATGACTTGCAAAATGTGAAACATACAATAATAACCTTCTATTAAATTAACTATTTTTCCGTAACAAAATTTAGACCCTCTCAAAAACCCACTAAAATTTAAACACAATGAATCATCCAGCTCTCACTAAGCCACTAGACAACTCCCAAATGTGAAGCAGACCATAATAATCCTCGTTTAGAACTAAACTTCAGGGTCTGCAACAGACGTTGGTTTAGCAATGAAGGTTGGATTTTCATGACCCGCCATAATGACAACTACTCTCTTCTCCATCTCACAATCGCCATGTCCCTCCATACATCTATTCCCCATCTCAATCTTCTCACTCTCACCATGCTCATCTCTTGATTGCCCTTGTTGGGTACTTCTTTTCTTGTTGCAGTGCGAGTAAAACAACAAAAGCAAGGCGAAGATTATAAGAACAAGCATGGCGCCCATTCCACCCATCAGATATGGAACAGGCGACCTCCATAGAGAATGGTTCACCACTCCAGTAGAGGGAGAAGTGATATTTCTCATGCTTTATTCTTCTTCCTACCACCAAGTTTCACAAATCTTGTTTTTGTTGGATTTTAAATGCGAATACAGGGTACCTTATATTGTAGATTATGCAAGCGCAGTTTTGAAACAGTACATCGGATTCTTTCACACACTGTGTGGATATCAAAAGGGAAAACACGTTATCCTTGTGTGGGAATAAATGTTTTAATTAGTGTTTTATTCATGGACTGTGACGTTTGTGGCTGTAAGTAGAGCCGCTGTTTTGAGGTATAATAATATATACTTGTTTACATGGGTAATGGAGGACACATCGGTCCCAAGTGCGGAAAGTATGAATTGCATGCAATACATTTTCGCCGCGTCTGGAGAACTCCTATTTTTCTTCATGCCAATCAAATGTGTAACCCATATTACGTGGAGTGCATGATTTGAATGTCTAGTAAGTAAAGTAATCAATCTTGAATTGTTCTCTTTGTTGGCAATGAGGTTCTTGACAATGGAGTGACGTAAGGAATGAGAAGATCTAGAGGGATGTATGGCCATTGTCACGATTGCTTTTCAACAGTGAAAATGGTATATCTTCAGTATATCTTCACTAATATATTCATTTCCAATTGTTTCTTAACAAATTATGTTGCTGGATTATGGCTCCACATAAATATTATAATGCTCAAGAAAGACACAATAAGAGATACTTTCTTTTAAAATATGAGTACAAGGCTCAACGCATTAATGGTAGGTTATCTCAAAGAAAAGTGAACCAATCAACCATAACCATATCATATCGACGAGATATATCCACTTTACAAGCTCTATTGGAAAATGTGGTGCCGAATACATTGACTTTGAACCCTTGGCTGTAAGACATCATTTCCTAATGCCTTTTTCTTGAAGTTCAAAATAATGGCAGACCCCACATAGCTCCAAACAAAGCTTCAATTGGAAGCTAGAGGTGTAAATTATGATAGATTCCACATTGTTCTAGCCAGCCCCAATTCATAGCTTTTTTATTTTAAAAATAAGGTATAGCTATTTCAAAGATTAGAGTTTAATTATTAAAGAAATAGGTAATATAGGAGTCTATTTAAAAATCATTGCGTTTGTATGGTTTTAAGAAATAAATGAAAGGTAATAATTTGAGTTGCTTGAAATGTTACAATTTAGTATAATTAATTCAAGAGTCTTTATTTCAAATTTTCTTTTGAGAAATCAAATTTAAACAAGTTTCATTAACAAATTTGTTTCTATATTTATCTACTTTTTTTGTGAGATAAATCTTTAAGGCTTAGAACCAAGAGACATGTAGACATCTTAAATAGAAATATACTCTTTAACATTTCATACAATTACACACATCAAAGAAGGAATAACCTTTTCTTTTATTTATTCAAAATTTATATTTTTTAGCAGTTGTCCTATCCACTTTATATTTTTATTATTTGTCATATCTCATAGTTTTACTCATCAAACCATCTTTAAATTGACATTTTTCTCATTTTCCGAACAAGCCTTGTCATCCTACTTTTCTCTACACTTGTCTCCTAGCCATTTCAACATTTTCCTCTTTTAGGTGGTCTAAAATTTTGAATATGTTTGAAACAATAGAAGTTTGACCTTGTTTGATACCTTAACTTTGTACAACATTTCCATTTTCTATTTCGAGGTGAAAGTGTTTTGCATAATTTTAGGTTCTTTTTTTTTGTAGCTCTTATCAAAGTGGTCATATCTATGTAATTTTTCAAGTTTGAAGGGCAACTAGTCATAGTTAAAATCTTGCATATATGATTATCACTTGTTAATTACTTTAAAATGTGGCAATACATCTTCAAATCTATTCACAAAAGTATTTGTAAAAATGTATGATTACCATTTAAATCAACCTTATCAATGAATTGACTCAAAGTATTGATAATGATAGTCTATGATCAATTGTGCCAAAAAATAAAAAGATGTAATACATATGGCATGGTAGTTAATCTAATTATTTTCTCCCATAAAGTAGATGACACTTTGAATATTAAATAATTTTTCCTCTTCTATCTTTTACAATAAGAGATAAAACATGTCCTAAAAAGTAAATCCTCAATTTTCCTTTTGTAAGGGCTATTAATGGAAATTAATCCAATTGTGTACTATAATCATTTCTAAGCTTAGTCATGCATTAGTTTCCAAATTATTAAATCTCTAAATAGTTTTATTATTATTAATATTACCTTACATGTTTCCTCTTTCTCATTACTATTTCCAAAAAAAAATTCTCTGTCTCATGTATATCCTCTTTCCTATCAAAGTTTCCAACCCCCCATTTTCTTTTCATATGCTTCTATCCTACTTTCTAGGCATTTATATCCTTCTCCTCATTTCAACTTTGAGAACACGGATACTTATTTTCTATTTATTTAATTATTTTTTATCTAAAATTTTATAATTTATTATTATATATACTTTATACCAAAATTGGATGGACTTTAATTTATGACCTTTTAGCTCCTCTTTAGTGTGTTTTCATTGTACACTTGCTCATGGAGTAGAGAATTTTCTTCTCTTGTGATCTCCCCTAGGTAAAATTGAGGTAGGACCTAGCACATCCTCCTCTACTTCCCTCTTTCTTCTCACTCTAAAATCAAGCTAAGATTTAATTTCTAGGTATCCTCCTCTTTATAAGTTTGATTCTTAATTTTAATAATGATTTATGAATCTATGATGCACATTACACTGAGACCTTCTATAGTTTTGGAAACTTGGGTTACAACCCTAAGATTATGGCCTTCTAGGAATAAGTTAACCAAGGTCAACCTATTCAATACAAGGGCGGTCCGAGTTATCCAGAAGAGGTCTATTTAGGTGTACTAAAGTCCACACACAAGTGAGACAGTGCAGGAAATTTATATAACTAAATCCAAACTTATAAATTTGATATGTAATAATTTATAAGTATGAACATATATAATTAAATCCAAACTTATAAATTTGATATCCAATAATTAAAGCAATAATGCATAGAAACAAGAAACTATACAACTTAACATAATGATTTATCAACTAAGGAAAACCTTAGTGGGGATGCTCCCACAAGATAATATACTAATTTATAAATTCCTTTAGAAGATATGTTAGATTGTTAAGAGTCAAATACAAATTATTTAGGATAATAGTCCCTTTTAAAGGATAGATCCCTATTAGGAGACCTTGAACCCCCATTAAAAGGTTCTAACCCTATTAAAGGTTGATAAGAAAAAATAGAGTACTACCTAAATGCCCCAACAAATTTGAAATTCAATACTTTTAGGATAACATATCCAAAATCATGAACTAATTGATCACCAACTTACTTTCCAAAATAGTTCATTTGAAGTCCACTTTAATGAACCAATAGATCATATTTTGTTTTCTCTAATCATCCATCATGTGAAGCTCACATAATATGTATCAAGATGTACCATAGATGCCTACCCAACCAAGGAAACAAATTTCCTTTATATTACCCTTACAAATAATTAATTAAGTTGGCATGTTAATGCTTCCACATTGTACATTTAATTACATAGGACCATATTAAAGAATGCATAATTTCATAATAAGTATTGAAATAATTACATCATGGTTCACACATGTTACAACAAAGATATTACTTTTTCCAATGAAAAATCATACACTTTCTCAACTTTATCGATTGCCAGTAAAACGTACCATATGTCTCTCATTAGCACCATTTCCAAAATAAATCAAATGCTTCTCACTAAAAAAACATATGCATATGAGAAAGTCTTCTATCCCTTATAAGCTTGCTAGGGTTAATTCATGTTCCCCAATATGATATAACCAAATTACCTGCAATTACTTCTATTGTTGTTTCCTTTATTTTAGTCTACTACAACTCTTCAACAAACTATTGTGATGTGGAGCTTAATTAGAATCATAGGTTAATTTTTCTCACTTATTCCAATGCAATTTCCACCAAAATTATTATATGGGGGATTGGGGGCAATGCCTCTTGCAGGGTCCTAGAGTAGTATACAAGGTGGGTTAAGGGGAAGAGTCCCTTGTGATGTCCTAGGGCAGCACTTTCACAATGAAAAATGAATTTACTATTGTAAAAATATGTCAAGATTTTATTTTCTATTGGACACAATATTCTAGCCATAAATTTGTATGTGACATAAATCTTGTGGGTGTGTGCACCAAGATGGTGTACAAAAAAGTTGACACCATCAGAAAAACAAAATAAAATGTCAATAGCCCAATAAGGTTATGAATAACATGATTGAGTTATTTAAAATTTCAAAAAGAAGCCACACTTGGTAACCAAGCTTGGCCAAAATAAAAATAAAAATCCAATAAATTTTTAGATGTTCAAATAACTTGACTGAGGTATGAAAATAAAAAAGTACATTCAAAACCTGATTAGGTTTTGAAAATGTAAAAATAGGCTCTAATCTAGAGGCCATAACTTTCACATCCAAAGTCCAAATGACTCCATTTAAAATGCATTGGAAAGATATTGAAGAGATCTATAATGAAATAGAAAAAATAAAATTCTAGGACATAATTTTTTATTTCTACCCATTTGAATCAAATATTGTCTAAAATAAGTAGTCATTGATTCCCAAACATGGATCAAATAGGTAGATTATTGATCTCTCTCAACCACACACACACACACACACACACACACTCTCTCTCTCTCTCTCACACACACACACACACACACACACACTCTCTCTCTCTCTCTCTCTCTCTCTCTCTCTCTCTCTCTCTCTCACACACACACACACACACACACACACACACACACACACACACACACACACACACACACACACACACACACACACACACACACACACACACATACACATACACACGCACACATGCACACACACACGCACACGCACACGCACACGCACATGCACACGCACACGCACACGCACACGCACACGCACACACACACACACACACACGCGTGCGCGTGCACACACACACACACACAAAAAAAAAAAAAAAAATGAAATAATAATAAAAATAAAATAAAATAAAAAAATCCTACGACATCTCTTACTAACTCTCTTTTATACATCCATACACTCATTAACTTCCAATATTTCTCTCTCACTATCTCTCACTAGTTCTTAACCTCTATAATTCTCTTACTAACTCCCCACCCCCCTCTCTCTTTTTCAAAGATGTAAAGAATTTAAGTGTTATGAGATAGAAAGATAGAGGTTATTTATTCATGAGAGAATGTGAGATATTAGGTGTTAGTAAGAGATAGAGCCTAGGATCTAGTGATTGTGTGTGCATGTGGGAGTGAGAGTGAGAGAGAGGTTTGGTTGGAGGGTTGGGGGTGGGGGGGTGTTAGGTGTTAGGAGAGAGAGAGAGAGGGGGGGGGGTACGTTACCGACATGTATGCACAAGATAAATTTTTACCTTCTAACTAGAAGGGGTTTTACTATATAATCTCATAATTGAGAGTTCAGTAACTAGACCAAATTAGTATGAAGGATCTGAACGAATGCAAATGCAATATTAATCTCTATTATTGATATTTTTGTATGCAAAGATGTGAAATAATCTAGATGATACTCAAATTAATCTATGAACAATGTTAAGCAAATTAAGCTAAATGAGTACAATGTGATGTAAATGATGAGCATGTAAAAGCAATAGAAATGAGTGCAAGATGCGTGAGTAATCAATCCAACAATGATTTAATAGTCTTCACTTGTGTCCTCTTCAAATGAGAGGCCGAGGTCTATTATATATAATCTTGGACCCAATCAATGGTCAAGTTTAAACTGAGTGTATGGTTTAGATCGAATGAGAGACTAAGTCCTCCATTTTTGATGGAGTTGAATGAGATGAAGTAGTGTATAATATTGATCCATTCAAATATGTGCTCATAATTATTATTCTAATTAATTAAATAATTAGTTTCAACAATTATTATGAGCATATTTTATTAAATCAAAATATTTAATTCCTTTTTCACGTGAGATGAATTAGGAAAGAATATTGATCCATTTAAACATGAAATCCTAATTTAATATTCTAATTAATTAAATAATTAGTTTCAACACTTATGCTATGTATATTTAAATAAATTAATATATTTAACTCCTTTTTATGTGTATTAGCTAAAGAGGGTGGATTCAATTTAATTAAAGTACTTAGGACATATAATTAAACTCATTCAATTAGGAAGTTGATTTAGCCAATTTTAGTCAATATTTAGGAATTAAAAATAGTATGTGATTTATATAGATTAGGGATTTTCTACATTTGACCCTTAGGTCAACTAAAGATGATAAGAACAAAAAATACCTAGTGTAATAGGACTTAATTGATCAACAAATTGATGTTGTGATATTGATGCACCAAAATTGGTTTAGATTTCTAATGAGCTAATTTAGAGGTATTACATTCTCCCCTCTTTGAATAAATGTGCTAGCCACATGTTTATTCAAAGAAATCAAAAGTATAAAGCATAGAACAAGAACTAAGATTGATGACACAAAACAAATTGATGAGTTTTTTTAAAGATTTGTCTCCACAACAAAGAATAATCCTCCAGAGTCCAAATAGAACACCTAGATAACAATCTTATTAGAACAAAGATTATCAATATTCATGCAATTATTCCTAGAACAAGACTTGATCCTTAGGAGTTAGATTTAGAATTCCTTGATACTTGTCCATTAAAAGATGACAAGATTATTCTTGATTTATATGATTGTCACTAGGATGAGGCTTAATCCTCAAGAGTTAGGGTTGTAATGCTTCGATTCCTGTCCATTAAACAATGATTAAAAGAAAGCTTACAATCATCTCTAGAATGAAGCTGAATTCCCCAGAGTCCAGATGGAACACCTAAATATTGGTCCATGAAAAAGATAAAAGGAACTAATCATGAATCATAGGATTATCAATAGAATGAGGCTTAACCATCAGGAGTCCAGATAAAACACCTAGATACCTATCCATTGAGCTATGATAATGACTATTATGAGTTTGATCAATTGATTAGTAATTTGAATTAGATAGCTTATGATTCCATATTGAGGGAACAAAGATAAGACAAGTGATAAGATGCCCCTAGTGATTAGGAAATTATATTCAAATTAAGTTGAAGCCAAATTTGAAAGATTCAATGATGTAATCATCCTTAATAATGTAATCATCCTATCCCCTCGGGAGAAAAATTAAAAGACGAAACAACAAAATATTAATGATAAGAAATATATGTGAAGATATTAATGTGAGAAGAGATTCAAAAGAATATAGGATAGTGTGATAGAGCATGTAGAAAATTTGGATGTGATTCATAGTGATTCAAAGGCCTGATTGACTAAGTTTGACCATAGTTTACCAAAGTTTATCTTTTATGAAAATATTGAAAAATTTGGGAATATGTGGAATAGAAGATGGTTTGATATTCATAGAGTATTAGAAAGAGAGACTATACAAGCTTTTGTCATGCTAATCCCAAAATTTTCAAATGTAATCTTGAGTTGTTGAATTGTGCCACTATTCGATTTTGATCCTAAAAATGAGTTCAAAGCAGTCCAATTAGCTAGGGTTGATTTTTACATACATCGAAGCACTTTAAAAATATTAGGTGAAAACCTATATAAGGGCCCAAAAGGTCATTTTTCAAATCATTTGATCATTTGTCTTTTGTGGAGAAGGTGTTCTAAGGCAAAAATGGTGGTTCCCATGCATTCTCATCATTTTGAGCAATCTAGGTCACATAGTTGACTAATAGACTACAACCCTCTAGTAAGTAGTCCATACACCTCTTATTTGTTTCAACTTTAATGCCTTTTGGTCAAATTTTCATCATTTTTGGATCATTATATTTTTTGCTGTCAGGGTCCTCCCATGAGGACTCAATTTGTCGCATGAGCCTTTGAAAGACATCATGCAAGGAAGTGCTATTAGAGCACCTTCTAATGCTATGTTCAAGGTTTCCTCATGTGAGAGACACCCATGTATCACATGAGTGAGCCTATAATAGTTTTTTTTACATTGTGAAGTCTCACATGAGATTCAGTGGATTAGTGAGTCATTCATGTGCAAAATTTCATGTTTTTTGATAGTTTAGTAGCATAATAGGTTGTTTTATCATGTTTACATGATTTCTGTATTGCAATAGTATAGAAAAACCATATTTATGTTTAGATTAGATACTGACCATTTTATGTTGTTTTTGTGTTTGCATGTTGACTTTCCAAATGTAGGATTGAAATCATATTATCCTTCTATCGTGTCATTGATTAGGTAACTTGATACTGTTGAGCTTACACTTATTGATGCACTTCGTTTGTCATATCTATGTGATATACTTGACATTTAGGTGAATCATGGTTTACTGACTACTTTGGTGGAGCATTTCCATTTGGAGATGAACATATTTTATTTTCCTCTCAAAGAGATGATGATCACACCTGAGGACATATACAAGATTCTCCAAATCTAATTTCATGGACCTTAGATTTAGTATGACATGCAACCATGACCTAGTACATTGGCACTGAGGGCCATCTTCCAAGATGAGATCATCATGGGTAGGGCTATCCCTTGGGAGGAGCTAGTTCAGGTATATGATCCTATGCATAGGTTGGAAATTGTGTTAGGATATTTCTTTGGTTGTTATCTGATGCCTAAAAGAGGTTAGCATGGATTAGAGAATAGATGGGGTTGGATGTTGCGAAAAATGATGGAGAAGCTAGCATAGTTAGGGTGGAATTAGTGCATGATGTCCCAGATGTTCCATGAGATGTATGAGATCATCTATAGAGAGACAAAGAACATGGCGACAGGTGTATATATACTTGAGATATGGGTATGGAGGCATCTACCCATTCAAAGGCTGATATCTAAGGATATGCAACTACCACATGAGCCATACATATGTCGATACTACAGAAAGATGTCCCATACTACATTGGGTAAGACCGAGTAGTGGCGAGTGGAGTTAGATGATCTGGTGGCAGTAGTATAGAACCTATGGTGAGAGAAAAAGGCATGGGATGATACATGAGCATAATTGAGCTATATGTTTACCTCTTGGCCATTGATTGGGAAATCCATCAATGTCATTGAGTGGTTTTCATTGATACGAGTGTGAAGGCAATATGATCTTCCACATGACATTTCACAGGAGTACTATGCATATGCTTGCTTTACTGAGAAGGGGTGGCTAGTGAGACTAGACCCAGGGAGGTCTATGATCAATGTGCACAAAATTACAGTGAATCTCTTATTGGAAATATTATGATAGTTTTAAGTTACTGAGAGGGGAGTGGTGAATCAATAACCAATAAAACTTAATCATTAATTAGAAATTAATCCTTCATGAGTATTCTGATCTAATTGCATGCATGAGAAATTGAAAACATTAAAGCATTCATAACACTTTGACACCAATTTGGTGACCTAGAAACCTTCCAAATAAAAAGTAAAACTAGGGTGGGGATGATACCCACAAGCTTTAGTACTAAAATATAAAGTTGGCCTGTTAAGGCTTATAATGATCACTTTTGATGATTTTCCATGTTAGGAGTAATAAGGACTGCTAGGTCCACCTTGCAAAAGGATTTACAAACATACAATGAAGCATGCACTTGGTAAAGAGATTTACATAAGACTGTTAAGTCTACCTTGTGAAAGGATTTGACTGATCCACCTGTTAGGATGAAACAATAGCTGATCTCTAATCTACAACTTGGTTTGCTATATGAGATTCCTTTGAATGTAGTAATCACCTTGTTGTGATAGATAAATCTTTGTTGCTCCTTATACTATTGTAGCCTTTGTAATTTTCTCTTTTGCTCTTCTCTACTTATTACATTACTTCATACCATACATTGGATGTGATACAATACATCACATATATACAATTCCGATTACAAATTACAAAATTAGCCACAATACAAGTTTACAAAAAAATCACAAATTCAACCCAACTATAGGAACTCGGGTTTTGAAGACTAGCTTGGTGAGGTTCTAATACTTGACATCTACTTTCAATGCTTGGCATCATCATTCACTCAATAGATGTAGTTCAGCTTGGTCTATACTAATAAATTCCAAGTAGTCTTGAACTCGGTCTGCACTAGTGACTCGATGAATACTGTGAAACTCAACATATAAATTGAGTCACTTGATTTTGACCACGCAGCTCAGTAAATACTATCACTATGAGTTCGGTATAAACTGAGCCACTTAGTTAAGATTGAGTGGCTTGGTTAATATTAGAGTCACATCACATCAACTATGAACTAGGTAAGCACTACACAACTCAGTTTGCACTAATAAACTTGATAAATCTTACGAACCTAAATTTACACTGCTAATCATCACCATGGTAGTAACTACTCAGTGCAAACTGAATACTGTCCCTTGGAATCGCTAGCAACTATAGAACTTGATAGATACTAAAATGATTGGTTAACACTATTAGCTATACAATGTGCTTGGTAGAGACTTACACTCTGAATAAATGTATGTCACTAATAAAAAACATGATTGAAATGTCAACAATCTCCCCCTTTGGCATTAGTGGAAAAAGAATTTATTAGTCAAAACTGAATTCAAAATGTTCAAAAACACTTTTCACTCATCACCTTTTGTCTCCTACTCAATAGAATATCCTATTTTTGAGATTTTTCAAAGTTGCTTTTGTAAGAGATGTATCTTTGAGTATCTATACATGCATTATATGATAATGCTCTCCCATACATCATATACGGTATACTTTATATCTTTTCACATTTGATATATACAATTTTCTCCTCTTTTTTGTATACCCCTTTATAATATCTTCTCCCATTTTCACAATATACATCTTTTCTACAATACACAATCTTCTCCCCCTTTTGACATTAATACCAAAGATGTATGCTATCTAAACTATATAGTAATGCCAAAATGTGACAAGAAATCTGCATGTACCTTTAGTATTAGCATCATTATCTTGTCCCAATTCTCTTGCAACACCTTGCATGTGTGCAATGCAATCTACATTTCTACTGATAGTTCTATCATGTGGTCTATAATTGAGAAGTTATTGTCATGGATGAGAATTTTTTCATGTGCAATGTGTTTCTGCAATGCATCCATGTTTGGGAGAATGATGCCCTATATATTTATCAACATAGCTCTTATTTTGGCTTCTCCTCTTAGAAATTCTACCTGCATATCGGTTAGGAATTTGATCTTGTTGAAGTTGGTAGAACTAGAACTAGGGTGAAGTTGAAACTATTGTGCACTTGCCTTTAGATCCTCATCAATCTTTGACAATTTATCTCTTATTTCCTTAGTGAAAATTGATGTATCACAAAGTTTACTGAATAGTAAAGATACAATTTTGCAAGAGGTCTCTAGTGAGCCTAGAATAGTAGATAGTTCTACTTGATGGATAGTAATTTGTTGAGCAATAAGTTCCAAAAATTTATTCTCAAACTTCTTCTCAGCTTTCTGCAATAATTTCTCTTTTCCATTCAAATCATCATTGAATTTCTTGACTACCTCTGCTAATTGAGTCAAAATTGGTTGAGAAGTATCAACCTCTGTGTTTAGAGCCTCTGCAAGGATATTCTTTGCATATTCTATTATCTGAAATTCCTTGTTCCTTTCTTCTCTAAGCCTCTACTACTTAGCTTTCTTTTGAAGAATTTTCCAAAAATATGCATCTAATCAGGATTGAGATTTGAGTTGTCCCAATTAGGAAGAATAATCTCCTTATCAAGATCCATATGCCTTGGTCTCAACTGTCCTTGCAGTTATTAATTGTGTGTTAGGAATGGAAACAATTGTAGAAATAGTAGGACTTGTTGTAAAAGTAGATACTACACTTATTGCTGAAATAACATTAGTAGAAATATCTAGTGTAATCAAAATTGATGTGGAGGGAAGCATTAGCTACTTGGTAGATGAAGTGCTTGCCACTTTTATCAGTGAAGTGCTTGCCACTTCTGTCAGTGAAGTGTTGAGCTAGGCAGGTGCAAGAATTGATTAAGTGCATGTACTTACAGTGTTACACACAATCGATCCTACTAAAGCTTTCTCTAGGCTTGATGTTTTTAGTGCTTTTCTTGGAAAATGAGGAAGTGAGGCTATGACTACTACAACAATTTTCTCTTGGTTGGTCTCCTTAGTGTTGTACATTTCTTCCTTGGTAGCTTCCTATCCCTATTCCTCTTCCTCATCATCTACATTGTCAAAATGTGTTACTTCTTCATCATAAATTTCTTCATCTTTTTCTTGTTCATCATCATCCTTGTCACTAACATTGACAAAAAAATCACTCTACTTGTGAAGAACATAAATATTCTTCCATGTGTTTGTATCATTCCTCACTACATGCTTAATGTCGTTCAACAATATAACACAAGGGTTGAATCTCAAGGTGACTTTTTCTTCATTCTTCTTCAAAGATTCTTTCACTTCCTTATCCCTAAAACTCAGCATGAGTTGCCTCAGGGTTTGCTCATATATGTCTTTGGCAGTTTTCATGGCATTCTCCCATCAGAGCTTTATCTTTTCCATTAGATCACTCAAAAGCTATTGAGCAAGTTGGTCTGGGAAATACTTCCACTTACCAATTTTAGAAATTAATAAACCTTCTATTTTCTTTTGCTCCTCTATAGTCCTAGTCTCATACTTCAGTGCTTTGAAATTTGGAATACCTAATCCTGACTCTATATATTTCAACCTTTCCTAGAAAGTGAGTGGAGGCCTCTTAAAGATTACATCTCCTCCTTTTTCTACTTTCTTCTTGGATGATCTTCTTGTAAACACAATAATAGATGGTTTGGCAGGCTTGGTAATAATTACCTTACCTTTCTTCTTTAGTGGCTCTTCTTCCTATGATTTCTCTTCATCTTATGCTTCTTTATCCTTAATATCATCTCCTTTTCCTTTGGTCAACAAAAGAGTGGAACTGGTTTCAGTTTGGCAAGTCTCTTCTTACCTTTGTTGACCGTCCGAGGGATTTTGATTTCAAGTTCAATTCTATACTTTGCCTCATCATAACTGCCAAAGTATGAAGCTTTAGGGTCAATAGGCTCATTAATTAGAGCCTCAATTATGTCCTTGGTTTCATCTATATTTACCTCATATCCAAGAGTCTTTACCCATACTATCCTTGTTCTAACTACCTGAATATAGTTTCTTTGGAATCTTGAATCTGTTATTCATCTTCTCTTTGATTGCATCAAAGTAATTGATACTCATTAATTTGATAAGGAATAGGTACATCCTTCCTCCATACTAATGTACCCTTAGATGGGAAAATCTTTTGTACATAGAAAAATAGACAAGTTTAATGTGAACTGAACTTATAAGGATTATTCTTGGAAGTTCTTATACTCTCCATGTTTTTGTTGAACTAGTTCAACAATAACTCGACAAGGTCAAGTGACCAGTTATTCTTGATCCCTTTTATGCTAAATCTACTACTTCACATGACATGCTGTTAAGTCTACTAGAACTATAAATATTATGAGTAATGACATGTATCCCAAACATGAATTCTATGTTAGTGACATATTTGATCTTCATTCTCCTTCCATCCCATTCGACAAGAGTTGTCTTCTCTAGTTCAACTCGACCTATGGTTTTGGTCCTTTTCACTTTCACCAACATAGGAAGACTAGTGATCTTGTGGATCATCTTCTTTCTTATCAAAATTGGTTGTTCCAACCACAACTAACCATTGTGTACATGACTGAGGATAAATCTTATCCATTTTATTTGAAAATCTCGTGGCATATGCGGAATGTGAGTTAAACCTTTTGCTTCAATATGTTGATGTTCCAGTTTCATTACGCCATTCACACATAACTCCTTCAATGATTCATCCATTTCCAATGTTCAAATTTCTTGAATATCACACTTAAAATGCAAAAAGATATCATTGATTAATAGTACCTTTGGTGGAATTTACAACTGAGCTCCACTCAAATCTAGGGTTTCAATGATAGTAGGACTCAACTTAAAATTAGGTGCCTTACATTCCACACCGCAAACTAACATATCTGATCCTTTCTTTGATTTTCTACTAGTGGATTCCATTTCTACTCCATAGGGTTTGAGTGAACGCAAAAATATTCAATAGTAATTTTCTCAAATTGCATGAATGCTCTAAAATTCATGGTGAGAAATGACTTCGATTTCACCTTTTTTCATCAAAATTTTTCCATAAATGCCCTGGTACAATTGTTCACTCAAACAACAGACTGTCATCCACTTTTCTGCATTGAATACTTGATAGAGTCATCCATGACTAGGTAACCACACAAAACTTAGTTACTACCAACCTCACTTGGTAAGGTCTGTAACTTGATCATGCTCGATAAAGACTAGACTTTTTTATTTGGTGATCCCTTTGCATCTTGTATGCTAATATGGGTCATTCATTCTATCATGTGGAATTGATGTGAAATGTCTTCTTCAGAATCCTAGTTTTAGGTTTCCTTTGAGAGATAAAGTGGAAATGTTGGAGTCACCCAATTCTTTAGTGACATGTTCATCATTTCTCAAACTTTCATTCTCAGAAGATTTTGGAACCGATTTCTATGTCATCTACTTTCTGATGTTATCATATTTTTCCTTATTTTCATCTTCAACTCTTTTAGTATTCATACAGTTCTTGGCAAGATGATCAAGTTCTATATAAATAAAACATCTTCTAGTAGTATCTCTTGTCCTTGTGTGATGCTTCACACAATTCATTCCAATGTGTCCAAATTCTCCATAGTAATGACATCTGCACCAAGTGTTATAGACCCAACCAAATATAGCTTTTACAATCTATTTCGTAGGGTTTAATATCTTAGTTTTGCATTCAGAAGATTTGTGTCCATGCTTCTTACATTTTTGATCTTTTCCTTCAAATTTAGGTTTGTCCTTACATTCATTAGCCCTATGTCCATGTTGATTGCAATTGTAGCATTTTCCATTGAATTTAGCTTTCCCATTGCTCCAAAATTTGTTTGATGTATGACCTATCTTACCATAGTGACTACAAGTAGGTCTTTGATTCTTTTGAGCTCCTTGCTTGGATGATTCACCTTCTTTTGTATATCTAATTCTTGCTTTTCCTTTTTTTCTGTAATATTTTGATCATTCAATTGATTCATGTCTACTTGAGATTTTATCATTCTCTTATTGGTTTTCTTTTCAATGTTTATATAATTCTACAACCTTTCATTCTCATATCTTAGATTCATGATTTCTTCATTTTTATTTGTGAGTTGATTAATGAAGTCTACTTACTGAAGGGATATGTGTTAAATTTCATTGTTATTTCCTTCTATCTCTTCTTTTATCTTGTTTTTCTCTTCCATGATTTTGCATAATCTAACTGACTAAATTTCTTGCTCTCCTCTCAATTTTCTTACCTCTTCTTGAAGTATTCCATTCTTTTGCAATAGTTCTTTGATTGCTTCATCAGCTTCATCTGAATCGCTTGAATGGATATCTTCAATTCCTTCTTCAATGTAGAGTTGACCATTCATATGGATTGCAAGATTTTTTCTTCTTTTCAAGGATTGAGAGAGTTGGTCCTTTTCTTTCTTGAGTTGACCAATAGCCAATTCCAAATCTAGCTTCTCCTCGTCAATAGCCTTGTCAAGTCTAAATATGTACATAGCCTTTGATCTTTTCTCAAGATGTTAAACTTCTTTCCTAAGAACCACAAAGATCTTACAACAATTTTTTGAAATATTATGATAGGCTAAGTTATTGAGAGGGGAGGGGTGAATTGGTAACCAATCAAACTTAATCCTTAATTAGCAATTAATCCTTCATGAGTATTTTGATCTAATTGCATGCATGAGAAACTAGAAACATTAAAACATTCATAACACAATTTAGTGACCCAAAAACCTTCCAAATAGAAAGTAAAATTGGGGTGGGAATGATACCCACAAGCTTTGGTACTGCAATATAAAGTTGGCCTGTTAAAGCTTACAATGATCACTTATGATGATCTGCCCTGTTAAGAGCAATAAGGACTACTGGGTATGCCTTATAAAAGGATTTACAAATATACAATGAAGTATGCACTCGGTAAAGAGATTTACATAAAACTCTTAAGTCTACCTTGTGAAAGGATTTGACTGATCCACTTGTTAGGATGAAATAATAGTTGATCTCTGATTTGTAGCTTGGTTTGTTGGATGAGATTCCTTTGAATGTAGTAATCACCTTGCTGTGATAGATAAATCTTTGCTACTCCCTATATCATTGTAGCCTTTGTAATCCACTCTTCTATTCTTCTCTTCTTATTACATTACTTCATACCATACATTGGATCTAATACAATACAATACATATATACCAATCCAATTGCAAATTATAAAGTCAGCCATAATACAAGTTTAGTCAAAAATCACACAATCAGCTCAATTGCAAGAATTCAGGTTCTGAGGACTAGCTCAATGAGGTTCTAATACTTGGCATCCACTATTAATGCTCAACATCATCATGCACTTGATAGACATAGAAGCTCCATCCATACCGATCACTTCCAAGTAGTCTTGAACTTGATTTACACTGGTGACTCAACAAATACTATGAAACTCAACATATAAACTATGTCACGTGATTTTTACTGCATAGCTCAGTAAATACTATCACTATGAGCTTGGTATAAACTGAGTCACTTGGTTAACCCTAAGTGGCTCGGGTAACACTAGACTCACATCACATCAATTGCAAGCTTGATAAACCATAGGAAGTTTGGTTTACACTACCAATCATCACCATGGTAGTAACTACTCGACAGAAATTGAATATTGTCCCTTAGACTCAATAGCAATTGTTGAACTCAGTGGATAATAAAATGCTTGGTTAACACTATTAACTGTACAATGTGGTTGGTAGATACTTGCAATCTGAATAAGTGTATGTCACTAATAACAAGCATGACTAAAATGTCAACAGCTTTGGGACTACATACTGATGGTATAAGATGGAGGAATGATTCTTGAGTATAGGGAGTATTTTATTAGTCATTCCTTTCTACATTTTATAGATGCAGTGGGGATGGAAGTACCAATGTAGCTAGTTTAGGCCCCACAATAGTAGGCCCCCAAACAATGGACTATGTTGGTTCTGATTCCTATTAGATAGATGAGTGTGGGTCCAAGTGTGGGTGGGAGTTGTTCTAGATAGAGGATACCATAGAGAGAGATCAAAATGTTAGGTTACATTAGCTACGAGGGACAAAGGTAGAGAGTGGAGGACCAACCTTCATAACATGTGAAATAAGGTGGAGGCAATGAGGAGATGCATGATCAGCCCACTCCTGAGCTAAAGGTTGGAGACATCCTAGAATATACACATGATGCTCTGAGGAGGTTTAGAGAGTGAGGGGGGATAGTGCAACAACAACTTGGAGAGTTACAAATTTAGGTCGTAGTCTGAGATACATGCCTAGCAAAGCGGGATCGAGAGATCCAATAGCCTCAAGAGTAGCTAGAGCACTAGCGGGATGAGGCATGGACATAGATAATGACAACAACATATTATTTTGCAGCTTATGTTGGTATAGTCCCTAAGGTAGTAGAGTAGGTTCCTTGTTTCTTAGAGTATGCTAAAGAATTAGAGGGTGCACTACCTCTAGCTAGAGAAGATGTGCCTCCTCCTCCTCCTCCACTTGGGGATGAAGGAGAAGGATGTAGTTAGCCCACTCTCTTCTGTCGAGTTTTTGATAATGTATCATCATATTTTTGTATCATTTTGAGATTGACAATGCTTGAGTAGCACTCATTTTTGCATCGATAAATATTTTGACTCAATTGGATATATGTGTGTGTGTGTGTGTGTGTGTGTGTGTGTGTGTGTGTGTGTGTGTGTGTGTGTGTGTGTGTGTGTGTGTGTGTGTGTGTGTGTGTGTGTGTATGTATGTATGTATGTATGTATTGTATGTGTGTGTGTGTGTGTGTGTGTGTGTGTGTGTGTGTGTGTGTGTGTGTGTGTGTGTGTGTGTGTGTGTGTGTGTGTCTGTATGTATTGTATGTGTGTGTGTGTGTGTGTGTGTGTGTGTGTGTGTGTGTGTGTGTGTGTGTGTGTGTGTGTGTGTGTGTGTGTGTACTGGTACAATGGCATGTGCCACAATTTGATTTCCTTCTATTTTTTTTGTACATGAGATGTGTAGCTAGATGATTTTGATTAATACAAATGTATATGATGTATGTAAATGTAAAGTAGATGAGATTGATATTATTATGCAAATGTGATTAATGAGATATAGAAATGTGATTTATGTTTATGCCATTATTTTGATTATGTGTAGATGAATTATATGATAATACAAAATGAATATTTACTAACATCTCATGCAAGATTTACAATTGTTTTCTCATAATAGCAAATCTAATAAATTTGTAAAGATTGATCAAGGAATCATATGCATAGGCAATCAGGTGAAATGTGATACATTGAAGAAATCAATGACCTCTCAAATTGAAGAATATAAGTAAAGAAGTAACCAAACTCATTCCCTAATGCAATTTGATTATGAAATGCAATCTATTTGAGATGTAATCCCTTGAACTAGTTACTAAACTTGTAAGATAGTTTTCATCATGGATATTTTTATTTAGGCCACCAAATGTTATATGATCCTCACTAACATTGAAATCATGAAAATATAAATATGACATGTGTCTTAGTTTTTTTAGAATTATATGTAAGCATTAAGGCACAAAGAGCCAAAATGACTAGAAAATCCATTCCTTTTAATATAGTAAGAGAACATAAGCATCAGAGCATATTTGCTAGGATGACTAGAATGTTTTTTTGTGTAAAAGAACACTATACATGCAAGAGATCCTTCTCAAGATAAGTAATCAATAAGTATTCTATTTTCAATGAATGTTGGGTTCATGACCTAAGATATAATTTGGTTAATATACTCAAATTGACCTGTTCGTTCACTTCATAGGATGAGTATCAATATTCTACTATAGCATAGAATTCACTCAAATAAGCAAGGAGAAGAACCAACCTCACTAAAGTGTTCATATAAAATGCATCAAGGTACACATGACCATCCAACATGAGATATATGCTCTTATAGTGGACACCCCTTTTATATGTATCCTATAGATCATTGGAACAAAACTATCAAGAAAAAAACCAAGAAAAGATCATATCCATAGTCCTAGTTTCTCTAGTCAAATTAGAAATCCTCGACTTTCTCACAAGGAAATGACAAAGAGAAAGAAAATCACACAAAGAAAATCTCATCGTAGCTCATCAATTTTAGTTAATTCTATGACATGGTCAGTGAATTGATGTCAAGTGTTGATGTTCAGAACATATGTCTAAGAAATCTCTTTAGTTGGGATGATAGTAAATAGAATCAATTAGGACAACTAATGACTGACGTCAAGGACATCTTTCAAAAGAAGAATCTCATTAGTATACTAAGAGATGGTAGACAGACATAGTTAGGACAACTATTGACTGATGCATAGGAAATCCTCTAAAATTAAATTTTCATATACTCTTACAGGTCTACTTTGATATTCTCATATAATTAAATTAAAGATCATATGAATATATTTTTATACTCTCACCTAGTCATACAAGTCGTAATCATCTCCTTTCTAGTTTACAACTCAGCCATTCATTTTTATCAAAGCACTTCTTACAAGTTAAAATTTGTAGCTCTATTTTTTTAGTAGCTTTAATACCAAATAAAAAATGTGAATACTTGATTTAATATTATTAATCAAAGAATAATAAAATAAATAAAAAATAAAGGATAAATATTTCTATCACTTAATTGAAAAGTTTCATAACTATCCCCCAATTGCACAACATAGATACAATACTTGTGTAAACTATATTGAATGAATGTAATGCACAAATATGAACAAATTGTCATGTAACTTCGAATTTTTCTTGGGACCCACTATGAGATAAAAGTTACCAAAATCATTTTTCTTGAAGAAATGGTTCAATAATGATTTTATTTTCAATTATTAGTTATGTTGTGATTGTGCTAAAACATAGGTCTATTGTCATTATTGGAAATCACCAACATGTCTTTAATTTTTAATGGAAAATAAATGACTCTCTTGAATTTATAGAAGAATTTAAATTGTTGAAGAACACAAGAGTGAAATTTTAACTTTTAAAGAATGCATCATTTGATTTCTTTTGTTCTTGTTGGACTTTCAAATATTTTTAAATTATTTACCAAAACTATTTGAGTTAACATATAAATTTTGGACCTCCTGACACATGATGGATTAAACCAAATTTAAACATGTATCTTATTAGAAACTCTTCTTATGAGGGAGGGGGTAGCCTTATAAGAGATTCTTGAGGTAGAGCATTGGTCACTTATGTTGTCAACTTAGGATTCCACATATCTTATGTAGTAGAAATTTTAGATCTTTTCCATGAGGTCACACAAGCTCATGAGAAGGGTTATTTGAAAATTGTAGTTGAAGGTAATAGTCTTAATATTTTTGAAATTCTAAATGGAATGGTTGGCATGGATTGGTAAGGATCTCATGTTATCAAAAAAATGCTAAGTCTGCTTGACATGATAGATGATGTTATTTTTCAACTTATATATTATAAAGGTAGTAAAATTATAGATAGATTGGTGACACAAGTTAAATACATTGATTTTTCAAAAGATCAAGAAGATTTTGAATCTATATCTATAGAGGCTTGAGTGATAATCTCTCAAGATATTTCCATTATGCACAATGTTGGTGAATCAAGCAATGCCTTTAATTGGTTTATCTAAATTAAATGTGTGTTGGGATTTGGGCTATCATACCATTTTCATTTCTTTTCTTAGTCTCTATTGGTGTCTTCTCATTTGTAAGAAAGTTTTAATGTACATTGATCTTCTCTTTTAATTGTTCGTCAAGTTTCTAGCATTAGGCATAGGATTACAAAGGGTGGAGTTTGGATCTCCATTAACATGGGAGGAGAGTTAAACCTGATTGAGCCTGATAAGTGTGATGAATATAAGAATAACACCAAATTTTAAAGGATCATTTTGGATGGTCATATAATGAAGTGTGCCAAGGGCATGCAAGGTTTCAACCTAGAGCTATCTCAGAAGTTTCTCAAATCTTGGGATAACGAAAAAATTACTATTAAAGTCATGTTTTATTTGTGGTTATGATGGAAACCATAGAGACTATAACTAAGATTAGAAAGGAAGGGAGAAAAATTCCCTAGAAAACCATAATTTCTTTTAAAGAATCCTTTCAACTCTTCTTGGACCCTTAAACAAGATTTATGAAGCTTGAAAGTGGGTCCAATCATGATAAACTCTGATGTGACTTAAAATTGTGATGGAGATTTTTGTCTAGTTTGTGACCCCTGAGGGTAGGTACAAAAATTTCTATTCCCACCTCTTCCCTATGTTAAATCATTTCATAAGGAATGTTATTTTATTTTTCCTTTCTAGATATCTTCCTCTTTGTCATTTTCTATTCAAAATGATAAAGTCAGATTGGAACCCCTAGTCAACAAATCTTATTTTTTTGGCTTTATGAGTGTTACTATGATTTGACCCCTTAGGTTGGCCAATCTCTTACTCTATTTATTAAAATTAATATCTTGGTTTTCACTCCAATTTCTTCCCTATCTAAACCCCTTCCATCTTATCAAAATATTCACTATACTTCTAGTACAAGGTTTAATTCTTCTTACATGGCCAAATTTAAATGCTTCTCAAGAGGAGACTATGGAGGTTTTGGATGATTCATCTTTTACTTCTTCCTAGTCTCACTTGAGTCAATAGGGACCCCTAAAAATTCTTCTCCCAACACTATCCCTAACACTTTCTCGACTACCTTTTTTCTTCCCTTCATTAAAACTTAGCTCATCTACCCAAAAGACACTTGAATTCTTGGTTCTCACTCCACTGCCCTACTTCCCAAGTTAGTTGAAGGTATTGACTTGGTGACCCTTTATTGCAAAGTAGAAAAGTTTCACATCTACCACAAAAGACTCAAAGCTAGTTTTAAGTGATTCCTCTTCTAGCTTCAAATTTCTAGAAGGAAAATCAATAAACTAAAATCTCTAGCTGAGGCTAAGCGCAAGGTGAAATATTGGACTAAGGGGAAGAGATATAATGCCCTTTGGGAGGTAGGGAAGAATTTTGGTGGGAGATTACATAATTCAAAGATGTTGGAGGAGTAGGTGATGGAGCTAAGACCACATGTTCTTGAGAAGAAGAAAAGAACAGGATTTGATCACCTTAGTTTTTATGAAAGAGTCTGAAATGCAATTGGGTGAAAAAATGCAACATTTGGATACTTAAGAAAATAAATCCTAGGATACTATTGACAAAACTACTTGTTGAATTCAAGCCAAACTGCAACTAATAAAGTAGAAGAGAAAACCAAGAGAGGAAAGTTGTTACCAATAAGAGCATCTCCAATCAATGACTAAGTAGGAAATGACTTTTGAGAATGCAACTACGTTTGGGCCTCTGAAACATGCCCCCTTCCAAGGAAATATTAATGAGTTGAGGAAATATCAATCCTGAGTTGTGTCTATTTTGGTCTTTAATGCTAGTGTTGGATTCCTAGTATTTTGGTCTTTTGTGCTAGTTTTTAGTTTGTGCTAGTTAATTTTAGTTGTTGGTTTAGTTTCTTTTCTGTTAACTATTCTATTTAGTCATTGGGTTTCACTTCTTGTGAACCCCTATTTTTCTATCCATTGGATTTGATGTTCCTTTATATTTTAGGATTCATGTGCTATCCACTTTATCTAATCAAAACATGTAAGTATTGAAACTTTTTAGATTGATTTATGTCCACATAGAATTTTTGTTTAAAATTTTAATCAAATGGGTAGATCTTTACATGTTTAAGAAAGAACATAATGTAAGGTGGAGAATATTTAATATTGTTTTATGTGTATATATGATAGCTATGCAGTTATAATTTAATATCATTCTTAGAATTACTTTTGTATTTTGGTAAAGCATATTAGCATAAAACATTAAAAATACATATTCATGTCAAACATGAAAACAAAACATAAGAAAAGTAATGTTCATGGGGAAATCCTATTTGTTGAAATGCACAAATTGACTTCAAAACATATAACACTAAGTAATCCTCATGTTTTATAATTATTTTCTAATCCATTCTATATTTTTTTTTTTTAGTTGCATAACCCAATCATGGGAAATGCTTCAAGACAACCAATTTATAAGAAGAGACAAACCATAAAAATCAAATAATAGTATCCAAATAATGAAGCACAAAAATCACAAAGGGGACAAAAGGTTAGTTTCATATTTTTCCTTAGATCACACTTGACCAAAAAACTATCCATTTAATCCTTGTTGTTTATACCATCTTATATTTTAGAATCAATGTGTTGTGTCTATATAAATTGATGTTTATGACGTTTCTATAAAAATCTACAACAAATGTGACATAAGTATGATGTTATTTTTATTAATTTAATATATTTTCAACAATTTTATATACACAAAATTTAGACCACAGTGATTTATAAAATATTATAATTTTATAAAATTTAGTTTTTAAAAATATATTTAAATCTCACTTTAACTTTTCTATCAAGATATACCTTGAACCCTTAAAAGATTTAGGTTTCTCTAACTTAATAATGTAATATTTCTATTAAGATGGAACGGTATAGTTTTTGAGTCATACTCATTGACCCATGTTTCATGAGTAGTGGTTGACAAAAACCCATCTCTCTTAAGAATAATTGAAACACTTTACACTCATTAGATTTAGATCTAGGTGATGCTCATCAAGGTGAAGCACCAGGGCATCTCAGGAGGTCACCCATCCAATACTACTACAACTCGAACCAACTTAAGTACAAAGTTTCCTCCATGCTTAATCCTACTCTCCTTGCAACCTTCACCAAATATTGTGCGTTATGAATCATTCATTAGAAAGCCCCTTAAGCTCTTTAATTTATAAGTAGGAGATATTTTCAACAGCAACTATCATTACTCAATTGTGTAATCTTTGAGTCAAACTCATTGACCCATGTTTCACAAATAACTATAGAATTTTCTCTATAGTGAAACCCACTTTACTTACACATTTTATTAATTCTAACTCAATTAACTCAAGTATATTAAGTTTTATTAATTGTATTATCATTTATTCTTTCGGCAAGCTTAAAGAGCAATTTCTGATATAAAGGATTTGTTTCTAGAGTAGGGACTAAAAATTGAATTCAAGTTAAAAAATAAAAAATTGGGTTGCCCTTTCCACGGTCATTTCCTTATGTGGAGCCAAGGTGATATCCACGCACCATTACTTTTTTTAATAATGGTCGACAATTGGAAAAAATTGTGTCGAAATGTCTAAATCATGATTTGGAAAAAAAAAAAATTGTGAATGCGTCCACGACCCGGCGGTCATGAGAACCATCTCTTTTCCTTCGCACACAAAAAAGAAGGAATTTATTGCTTTCAACATTTACTTATCCACCGTTTTCTCTGTGATTTGAAAGGCCATATCAGTTCTTTACTTACCTGGCATCCAAATCATGAATTGTATGTCACTACAATGACATTCAACTACTTCCCGACACTTGTCACACATTAGATCAGGCTAGAAATATTTGAAATGCGGAGAAAGGTTGATGTACATTTTACAGCCACAAAAAATCTTTGTGCAGACGGATAACATGGGTGGACCAATATGTCGTCCACTATTATGGATATGGCTATAGAGTTGCTGTGTTCCCAACTATTTGGTGGCTTTTCTTGCACCACAAACGCTACTATCGTGAGAAAGTCATAAATTCTTGGGCTCCACAGCGGGATTTTGCGTCCCTTTAAAAAGATTTGACGATCACATCTGAACCGTATTTTTTTTTTGTTTTTGTTTTACCATGCCATCATTGATTAGCAACTCTCACCAAATCTATTCAGGAGTACCCAATGAGAAAATAACAAGAATAATATATTAGTGAGTGAAGAAAGGAAAAGATATAAATACGGAGAATGAATAGTGTTTTTTTCGTTTGTTTTTCTATTGGAAGAAGAAATTTTAGTAAAAATCAGTTAGAATTTACAGATTTAATGTAGGCATTTGGGCTGCGAAACCTTATTTCGAAATTAATGGTGACAGTAAATGACAGACTGTAAAACAACATACATAGAACCATCTTGAAACTTCTTGAAACTCCAAGTAGTACCAAGGACTCTTCGTCAAGCAGTCCATAACAAAAAAAACTAAATTAAGAGCTTGAATGTCTCACTATGTTGATCTCTGGAGTTGTGAACCAAGCTGCTCAAGTTAGACTTAGTGTCCAAAGTCATCTTAAGATTAAGATCTGAGTTTAGCTTAATTGGAGATTGAAGAGTAAGGGTTTGTAGTGATGGATTGGCATATATAACCAAGGTCTCAAACTGAAGAGAGTAAAAGTATGCAAGAGGGCCGTCGAAAGTATGGAAGCCGGCCGTCGAACACCAGAATCATCAGAGATGCTTAAGAATGATTTGCCTGAAGGTTTGGGAAACCAAGAAGAGCAAGTTTCTGACACCACCATTTTTAAGAATACAAGGCAGGGCAAATGAGAAAGAGATGGTTCGAAAGCTGATAAGCATGAGGGCAAGACTAAAAAGCATGATTGATAGTATGTTGGAGAGGCAAAATAAAAGTAAGACGTTCACCAATGGGAAATGTGGCATGGAGATTTTTACAATCTACTAGCCAGAATTGTGCATCACTTTTAGCTAGGATTGTGCAACACCTTTAGATTTCAAGATTTCCAGATTATTGCACTTTATTTGTTCCATCTGTGTCTGCTGAAATTGCACTTCCATTTGGAATTAAGGCGAGGTGCAAAGGGAATACGTTGAAGAATTTGTTTATAAACCATCTCAAGAGAAAAACTCATAAAGTTTTACGGGAATTATCATGACAAGGTAGACAAAAGAGAAATCAGTTCTGGTATAACCTGCTGCTGGATTTTTTGGATGGGATCTCACATGTTTAGGGAAGGCTGAACTGATTCTTATGTTGCTGCCATATTTTCCAAGTAAAGGAAAAAGGATCCCTAAGTCCCTAAATACTTGAAGTCCTCTTTCTCTTGTTAAGGAGAGGAAAGTGAATAGTTGGAAGTGAGCGAGAAAAGATTACTTGCGATGATGGCTAAGAATGGAAACCTTTATCTCCACTTCACTATTGAAAAAATGTAATAATGCTTTGAGGTTAGCTTATAAGGGTACATAGCTCTAATTACTAATGAAAGTATTTTCAATTACACCTAGGTCATTGCCTTAGCTCCTAATAATTATGGAACTACTTTTGATATTCATAGAATACAAAGTGCCTTCTACAAGATTGAGGAAATACAAAGAATGATATTCATTCTATGCCAATGAAATAGATTCTTGATTAGTAACATTAAAAACTTTACAAAGAGATAAACACATTCGAAACAAGGATGCCTCAATCAAACAACAAATGTTCCATACTATAATTCTAATAGGCTTTGAAAAACCTTCTAGAAAATCCACAATCAACTCACAAAGCTTCGTACTAACGAATCTGCATCAATGGTTAGAATTTTATTGATATAATAGCTAGTATAAAACCAAAATGTCATCTACATGGCTTTTGATATGTCAATTCATATACCAACTCATTAGAGAGACACTACAAACTTGTATTCCTTTAAAATTTCATATCCTATTTTGGACCCTAATATATTATAATTTTTCATTCATCAATTGGCACCTAGTATAATGTAATATAATATGAAAATAATACTAATATAGGGTTGGTCGACCTCAAAGTCTAGGGTTAGGTTTCTGGAACCATCTTGGCTGATGGAAAGTTTTCCTATACAGAGAACTCCCATAGGGTCATCTAGTATAATTTTGGAATATTGCTAGTGTCTCCATCTTACCAAATATTGTAAGGAAAATATCAATGTGGATAGTAATGCTCCATTCCACTCGGGAACCCAAAAGACATAAACCTAATAAGTCACAAAGTTCACTAAACTACTTCCTTTTAAGTTTATAGAACATCAAAGGAACTACATAGAAGAAAAAATACAAAAACACAAAAAAAATTACAATACGCATCTCATATATCAAGGGTTCCTTCATGTTGAGTCACATTTAAGAAGTTTAATGAAGAGTTTAAGTGTTAAGTACAATGTCCATAAATCTAAATGAATGACAGCTATGCAATCTTATAAGAACACACATAAGAACAATTACTATGATAAAGTTCATAGAAAAAATCCACCACACCTGGCATAGGGTATGCAACAATAAATGCAAGTACATAAATATAAATTACAACATCCCATAGGAGAATGATAAAGGCACAACTACATGAATGAACTACCAATCTATATTGAAACACAACGGTAAGAAGCCACTACCTTCCACCGTCATCGCCACCTAATCGAGAACCACTCCCACTATGTAGGGAGAATAATGAATGATCTCCACATAGATAATCAAATCATAAATCAATCTTAGGTAATGAGTCTTGATAGCCAAATTTACTTCAAGCATATACAAACTACTGATAAAGAAAAGATAACCACAGACAAAAAGACAATCAACCAAACTAGCATCACAATTATAGAACAAGTCTCAAAACTAAAGAGATATAACACTAAAAAGAATACCCACCTTCAAATTAGAAGCCAATTTTAAAAGAAACATAACTAAAAGATAACCAAATGTAATTAGTGAAATTAAATCACCAAGAACATATAACACCCAACAATAAAGCACCACTGGAATACAATATAAAATCTATCAAGGAGACACATGATGCATACTTGGGAGTGTCATTACATGGTAAAACTACTTGAGTTACCTTGTACTACTCACTTTGGATGCTGGACCCATTCTCATTCTTAGCATATACAAGCACTCAAAGCATGAGCGAGGCAATGTCTCTAACTTATATTTTTAATGTGTTTCCCAAATATTAATGATTAGATTATCACTTATTACATAAAATATGATAATTTTCCTTGGTGTTGACCACTTCACATTTCATAATCCTATTGTATTCCGCTACCATAGACATGCACCTCAACAACCTCTCCTAAGTTCATAAAGTACAATGGTTTATCATACCACAAAGCATTAAAGATCAAATTTAGTTCCATGATAGGCAACCCAAAATACAATAGTTTCCAAAACCTAAGTAATAATAAATTCTCAACATCATAAATTTAATTTTCAATTTGAATCATAAAGTGCATATTCATGACATCCAAATAGATAAATAATTTAAATGAAATCCCAAAATTCATTTGGTGTTCATCCTAGTTAGCCAACTAAATATCTCATAGGAAAACCATCTAATGCAGGGGCATCCGAGGGTCAAGGTTGTTGACTTAGATGTGGGTTTTGGTCAAAATTTACTTCTGGGGTTCATAACTTTTGACTCGGATGTGGGATTTGGCTGAAATTTTATAGGCAATTTCTTGAGAAGGAGTTATTTGGATTGCCAATGAGCTCAAATCAATAGGTGGCCATTTTGACATTTTCTTGGGAGCCTAATATATTGTCTTGACCTTTAAAATTAGCTTTCTATGTTTTTCCAGTTGTTTTTGTAATAAATCCGAAATCAGTTTTTGTTTTCATCGATTAGTTGAAAATTCATCTTGCCTTAGTTGGAGTTTTTTTTTTTTGTGAAAAAATAGGATTCATAGGATGGGTTTTAAAAATTATCAAAAATGGAAAAATCCATTTTTCTTGAAAAACTACCAAATATGGTAATTTTCAGAATTGTAATAAGTAGGTGTTTTACTTCATGGATAGGCATAGTAGAGTTGCAAAAGTTTAATGAAAGATTACAACATTCTGAAACTTCTATGCTATGATTTTTTGATTTATTCTTTAAAGAGCTGAGGGTTACGTCACCACCATGAAAAGAATATCATATAACTTCAAATAAGATCACATGGAAAAACATAGGTTTATGAGCATATAGTTGAACTCATTTATTTTCAAAAGTCTAGTTTGACCACATGAAGATATTTAAACATCACATTATACATATTTTCAAAATCAAATAATATCTCTAGGACTAAATATTTAAAATCTATTAACATACATTATTAAGAATTATAAATCAAATTATGTCACCACATTTAAATCAATATATTGAAAGATCAAAAATTGTTTGAATTTTAGTAATATTTAAATATAATAATCTAAGTGTAACACTTTACAATTTAAACATGATTATATTTAATATAAAGTAATCTTAACTATTTAAAATAAAATAAACATAACTATATTTCAAGACATTTAAAATATAATCATAATAATTAATTAACATATTTTAAATAAATTGTAAACTAATTATAAAATAATTACTAGTAAACATATTAAATTTTAATCACATTTAATAAAAAAAATTGAATATATGAAAAGATTTTATTATTAATTATAATATATATATTTATATTTAAAACTTTTTATAACCCCAAAGTGGGAGTTTCTACCCAAGGTGATGGTGTTGTCAAAGGCAGCCAACATTGCCTTGCCACTGACAATCATAGACCATCCCATGCCTCAATAACATGGGCTATCCTTTGGACAACGTCATTCCCAAGGCAAGCACAGGGGTGGGGGATGAGATCCCCACCCCAATTTTTTTTTTTTTTTTTAATTTAATCTTTTATAAAGAAAAACAATAAAAATAGTAAAATATATTTTAATATGTTTGTATGTTTTTTAATAGTAAATTCCTAGACAATCTAATAGGGTAAATACGATGAACCATTAGAATTTTTTAATGTATTTATTTATTTTTTTAGAGGAAAAGTACACCCACTTATAGATTAAAATTATGTGTTCTCTAAAGCAAGTCTTAATAAATTTAAATTTCGTTTTCTATCATTTATTCTTCTATAGGATTTAAATCAAATGTATTCATAAAATAAAGTTTTCCAACTCCTCTAATTTAGATATGAACTATTTTCTATTGTTTGTACAAATCCAAGGTATTACAATAAATTGAACACCCAAATTGCAAGGACTCAAGATGACACAAATAATACACATCCTTTCAAACAAATTTACTATCATGAATTTCAAACTCTACCTTAATCTTTTGCTACTAATCTGGTGAAACCATTGTGAATCTAAAACCCACAAAGCCTCTAATGATTCTTTTGCTCCAATTTCAAGATTTGCTCCTAGAAACCTATGTATCTAAAAGATGACCTACTGAACCTCTAATAAAGAGCCATAACCCTAAATAGGTTTCTAGCTCTCCCATATCCAACTAAATTAAAATATAATTATTTTAATGTTTTAAATCCCTTCATGCACACACAGTGCATTATTCAATTACTTTTTATTTTTATTTTAAATTCCTTTCCTTCACTTTATTAAATTATGCGAGCATTATGCAAGCATATTTTATTATTTAAATTATTAATTAATAAAACTCATTATTTAAATATACTTCAAATTTAATTATTTTTAATTAAATAATTACAATAAAATAATATTAAATATTAACCTTTTTAATCTCCCAATCCAATTCTTAAAATTAGATTTTAAGTTATATCTTTTTAAATTGAAGCATGTCTTTAATTAACTTCAAAATAATTAAATGTCCTCATATTGTAGCATTCTTCTTTTTAGATCAAATAATATTTAATAATCTAAATATGATAAGATTAATCTAAGTATCAAAATTAAACCATTTACCAAATAAATCACATAGAAAAACCCACATGGAAATAAATTGTGCAACCCAATTAAAGCCAAAATCAAACTACACATGCAAAGACAACACATGGATTTGAAAGGATACATGATTAGATACGAGTCCTCCTTTTTAGAATAAGTGATCTGGATATGGTTAAGATTGGACTTTATCATTATCTCCCCATTATACCACCAAGTTCTTGTGATTAGGTGTAATCATCATGAAAATTCAGGGAAGTGGATGCCTGATACCTACAAACTACATAAAAGATGAGCATGTACAAATGCTTATGTATATCCAAACTAAATAAGAAATGAAGGAAATTGGTACATCATGTAGATCTTGACTAGAAGGTCACTACGACTCCCTCACTTAACCATATCATGTACATCAAATAGGAATGCAAAACACACACATGCAAATGTGGGGTTACACTACAGTAAGTACCATAATTAACCACAAGTAAAAATAACCTTATATTTCAATATAAATAACTCATAATCCTAATTATATAATAATCATCATTTAAAGATACATCATAAGACATCATCATGAAATCAATCGCATTTAAAGCATCATCGAATAACACATGAAAAAAATCAATTATTTAATCAATATGAATATCTAATCAAGTCATGAAATGATATCATATAATTGTTAAAAAATCACTAAATGAAGCAATACCCTAGACTCCTTGTCTTCCTTAGGTTCTTACACATGACAACCTTTACTTCTGACCAACCATCTCTATTAATAAAAATTTAATATCTTTTTCTTTTTAACCACCATTGTCCATTTAAGGGTTAGGTTGGATTAGGGAGGATTCAATGAATCTACCCATCATTTCAATTTTTTTTTCTTTTAGAAACATCTCCTTCAATCCTCTTTTAGTTTGCCTCAAAAAAGTTCATCTTGAATTATGTGCCACCATTTCATCAAGCTTATCTTCTACACAGTTTCCACAGTCCAAGAAATCAAACTTTTTGGCTCAGATTTGTCGAATTCACAATCTTTCTCAAAATGCTAACACTCAGCATTAACTAGTTTCTGATGCTCGACACATACTCTATTGCTCGACATCCACTATCAAAACTTTTGGCATGAACTAAAGTTTACTGGTGCTCAACACTAACTAAACTTTACTTAGCTTACATGGTATCACTCATCTTACACTAAAATTTGACTTTGTTTGGCTCCAACTAATTTTTTGCTTAACTTACACTAACTTTGTTTGGCACCTACTATGCAGATTGTTAAGCTTGGCAGACACAATTCGTCTAACTTTTTCTTCTGAACTTAATTAGTGTATCCAACCTTCACAACCTAAAGTAGATTTTCAATGCACTATAATATCACTGTCTTAATTGATCCTTG